>CM062818.1:233333685-233933685 GCA_031772625.1 Pinus tabuliformis
TAAATGAATATTATATATTTTTGTTATTTTATTTCGAATTCAAAGATATTTAACTAGGATACAATCTCAATATTTTGTAGAGTAAATGAAAAAAAATTGATTTTGTTGTTATTTCTTTTCGAACTAAAAATTAATTATAAATGTTTTGTGAGAAAGAGATCAATAACCAGAAGTTGCGGGATTTTAAACAATGGACGATAGTTTTAATATTTCTTTTAATACATCTGAAATATGGTCGCAACTGCAATCTTCCCCATTCATTCATTATTGGATAGAATATACAAATTGACACTTATTATTCCTGAAATGGGATTCCTGAGTTGTAGTTGTCGTTTATGAATCATGTTAACGTGTACAGAATTTCCACTCAATTCTACTTTTCATTTTCTTCTTTTATAAGGATTTTCTCGTAAATTGCGATAAATTTCCTACACGAATAGCTGTCAGTATACACTCGTGACATCTCTTGTGTTTTGGATAAGTATTAAATGAATAAAATTTCTCTTCCATGGACACACCTTTAAGAGAAACATTCAAAGGTATGTTTGTGCCCATTCTTAGAAGTTGCGAATAAGAAAAGATAAAATGGGGGAAAGAGAAAAACCACTTTAGTAAATTTTCAACCAAGTATTCTATTATTTTTCATCCTCAACCTTGGATGAAGTCCTCTCCCTGTTTCTCCATCTTATTTCTTCCCTTACTAGATAGAACAATAACCGCTCCAAATTTGGTAGTTTCTTTCTACCATTTACCAAATATTGATAACTGTCCAAGTTATTGGGAGGACCCAAAAGAGATAGAGCTACCAAATCTTCTTCAAGGAGAGTAACACCGACACTCCCAATTTCATCACGAAATTGTCTAAACTTACTCATATACTGTGGAATTGATTTATTCTTTTACATCTCGATACTTCAAAGCTTTTCCTTGAGGGCCAACTTCCTGTCGTAATTATTATTTTGGTATATTCTTATGTTGTAATGCAACATAATACATATATAAACATTGAAACAAAGATGCAACAAGAATAAATCTCCATTTCAATAATATCAAAGAACTCAAAGATGCTTACGTACAAAACGGAAATAAGGGAGCGCAAGCAATGGTAGGTTATCTCTGAGAAGAGATGTAGTGGTTACATGCTTATGAACTATGTTACAATGTGATGAAGGCCTATTTATTATTGAGGAACAATTTGAAACCATAAACATCCAAACACCTAACCTTAGTACATTAAGCAACAAAACTGTGCATCCCGTTGGGGTAAATTGGTACATCAACTTCCGGGGTCATAAATTTGGCTTACAATCTCTGTTTGATATGTTGTTAGAAATATATATCCGACTACAATTTTTGACTGAAAACATTGGTCAAACACCAATGTTTTCCCGTTTTCTAAGAAGATGTCATTCAGGGCCTCAAAACGACTCCAAAAGTTTAGGACCCGAAAAAACTACCAAAAATAGTAAACTAAGCTATAATTAAGGAAACTTAAAAATTGAAAGAAATAATGGTGGGGGTCCTAGTGGAATTGATTGGTGGACACCAATATCCACCTCGATCATTCCTTCCCTCTTAGGATGAAATGGTCCCATTTGTGTTGAGTTCCTCCATGAGATGGGGAAACTCCTCCTGAAGTTGGTCCTTGGTGAGCCACTTGCCATGGTGGTGGAGTTCGCCAACTATGACAGCCCAATATAGTTGGATATTCTTCTTGTGAGTGCTATTTATTTTTGTATCCATGATATTAACAGTAGGGGTTTTTTCAATACAACTTGGGTTGGGCTCTATTGGTGTCATGTGCTCAACAATGTCTGATGTATCCAACAATGGGGGAAAGTATGGTTGCAAGGAAAGAATACCCAAGCATGCTAGAGACCCGATCTAGAGGGAGTTCATCTTAGGTCTAGTGCCTGTAGTATCTTTTGTGGCTACTCAAACCATCTAGTGCTCAATACTCGTAACTAAATACCAAGAAACTAAATTCTCGAATTCTCATGTGGGACACAAGTACTTTGATGGCCAAAATCTAGGGAACCCTTTCCCTATAGGTGATGGTGAGAAAAACACTTGAGCCTCATTTCCATTACCTTGGTTGATTTTTTGGCTACTTGAAGACGTCGCGAGTTATTTTAGGACATTGTCCCAGGATGCATCAAAGGATATCTCCAGAAGGCCTAGTTACTTTGAGAGAGGTAAGGATGTATAGGTCTTCTTAGGATATGGTTCTTCCTTTGGAGCCAAAACCTCCTCATCTGAATGCAAGTAAATCTCCCTCTCAAGGGAATACCTTGTTCCATTCTCTTCATCAAACTTCACATATCTATGAACATATGCCATCTTGAGGGATGTGAGGTACACCCGATAGTTATGAGGTGTATCAGCGCACGCCACAAATATGCCCAACTCTATTGGTTGTTCAAGATTTTTCGTTGATTCCTTGCAAACATGAGAGTAAAATGATGATCCAAAGATCCTGAAGTGTGACACATGTTGGCTTAGGGGGTCCTGACCCAAGTTCAAAGTTGGTTGCACCAACCAACAAAACCTTACACTGCTAGCACTTTCGGCAACAACACACATAGGGCAGGCCGCTGTCTCACCCAAACCAGTATGGGGGATGTAAGAACTAAGTATTTTCATCCAGAGACTAGTGTGATGTCTTTCAATGCCTTGGATCTACCTACGCACAGATCAATACACCCCTAGGGAACATTACTGCAAATTTATTAGAGCAATTTTCAAACCTTCACATAGGTCCATGATCGGTCCTTATAGACCTTTAACAGTCAATTTGTCTACTTATGTGAATCGTAGAGTAATCATAAATTGGAGTTCACACATATATGCTTAATTTGTTAAAACACATAAGATAAATTACCAGAATCTTCGAGGGAGTGTTAAACATGCATTGTGTACATTATTAAGACTTATTCAAGAGAATCACATAGCATTCAATCAATATTTCATAGAACAAATCATTCATCAGCGGCATATAAGATAAATAGACATGAACATAAATACTCAATAATTCTTCAGAAACTTGTCATTATTGATCTTAACTCACCGGTTACATACTCAAATTAACCTGCGAACATAGCTGTAGGGGTCCACGCACTCACCTACGGACTCTTCCTAGGCCTCCGAGCACTCAGCTATGGAGCCTTTCCTTCTACCTACACGCAAAAAGCAGAGCCTCCTTCTTTAACCCAATGCCCTATCCCACTCCTCCTTGTTCTCCAACTTCCTTATTAGTTCGTTACCTCTTAGACTCGCTCAGACTCGACTATTTATAGACTTTTCCATATAATACCATGGTCCGCGAACTATGGGTGAATCTCAAAACTAACTCAAAACTTATCCAAAACAAGGAGTTAATCCCATTTGGCTCTTATTCCTCTATGCACTCTGCATCCACAAATCGCATAGACTTTACATTGTTTTACAAAATTGTACCAAAATTTGGGTTATCTAACTCCAAACTAACCCAGGGGACCCCATACTAACAAGCCCCCAACACAAAGATCATGACTCACCCTCGAGTCACTCTGCTGATGCCGCGATCTTATTGTGAATATTCCCCAGCTTCACTTTGATCACTGCAACTATAGCAATGCTCTATGTCATCACCTTTCTAACCTCCTCGATCAGATTCTCACCAGTTGGTCCTTCTACATCCAGCCTCATCATCCATTGCATCTACTGTAGTCGCTTAAGGTTATCATGAATGGAGAGTGTGATTTGATAAGCCTCCTCCAACAAAGATTACAACCTAGACTTTAGCAAGGCTTGTTTCTTCTGCACTTCATCTACCTACGCCAGTAGCTTCTTTCCTTCCCGTAACATAGCAAGGGACGGTGCTGGTGCTAAGGTGTAGGCGGTCACCTTGACCTCATTTTATTGGCACTGCATCTCCCTTACCTTAGTGTTCAATTTTTGCTAGTTCGGATCCTCCTGCAAATTGATCGATTTACCCATAGACATTCTTCTATTAGGATGCCCAAACCATAAATTCATCACACACCTGTAATCCATCTATCTTATAAAACTATCTTTGTACGTACCCTACCATCATGGAGGTATAGCACGTAGCGCCAAATCTAGTGCTTGAAACCAGTGGTCCTTAGGGAATTCAAACTCAAATTCATCCATAAACAGATCTACGTTAGTTTAGCCATCATAATAAGGTAATTCTATTATTAATATTGGTATGGAAACTGTTGAACTATAATATAGACCTTGTAGCACTCCTTTAAGCTAGGAGATGTTAAAGGATAGAAATTGAGTGGGACCCAAAGTCATTTACGAAATGGAAGAGAAAGTATTTTTAATTAAGAAAATATTAAAGGAAACTCAATATTTTCAAAAGAATTGCATATAAGAAACCATAGATATGAGGTGAATCTAAGAGTTAAACCTAGGAAAAGCTTCAAAAAGATCCAAACCTTCCCCTTGATTTGTGGGGACACTTGAAATCTTCAACAAGATAAACTTATCATCTTGTTTCACCACTAGTATGGCATATGTACATTTTTTTCAGACATTGTATCACTAATCTAACTCACATTTCGAAGTAGAAACAACTAAATCATTTACATGTTAGCAACAAAGTAAATCAAAAACAAAATCATCACACCCACATGCTAAGATACCTTCTAATAAACAAAATCTTTATAGTCCAAGTTTTGCCACTTAAAAAACTGCAATAGTTATGCACTTGAGGTATCTCTTCTTGTATAGTAAATGAGTATTATATATTTTTGTTATCTTATTTCTGATTCAAAAATATTTAAATAGTATAGTGAATGAGTATTATATATTTTTGTTATTTTATCTTGAATTCAAAGATATTTAAATAGGATACAATCTAAATATTTTGTCGATTAAATGAAAAGAAATAGATTTTGTTATTATTTTTTTCGAATTAAAAATTAATTAGAAATGTTTTGTGAGAAAGAGTTAAATTAACCAGAAGTTGGGGGATTTTTGAGAGAAGTTTAGTATTTTGCATTAGGTTAATATTTTTACAGCATGGCCTATTATTTTAATATTTCTATTAATAAATATGAAATATAGCTGCAATGACAACTTCAATCTACCCCATTCACTCATTACTGGAGAGAATATGCAAGTTGACACTTATTATTCCCGAAATGGGATTCCTCAGTTGCAGTTGTTGTTTATGAATGTGTTAAGATGTACAAAATTGCCACTAAATTCTACTATTCATTTTCATCTTTTATAACCATTTTCTGGTAAATTGGGGTAAATTTCCTACAAGAGCTACAAACAGTTGTCACTATGCACAAATCTCATCTTTTAGATAATTATTAGAGGAATAAAATTTCTCTTCCATGAACAAACCTCTAAAAGAAACATTCGAATGTATGTGTGTACCTGAATCTTAGAAGTTGCAAATAAGAAGAGATAAAATTGAAGAAAGAGGAAAACCAACTTGTAATTTTTCAACCAAGTATTTTATTATTTTTTATTACCAGATTTGTAATTAATAAAAAAATTTAAAAAATCAGCACACTATTTCGTTCGAGCTTGATAAGCCCAGAGCCTAATCTATATATATATATATATATATATATATATATATATATATATATATATATATATATATATAAGTGTAGTTTTTTAATTAATACATATTTATGATTAACATTCATCATTAACATTTTGGTATAGTTGTAATTTGTATCCATTATATATTATATAACTCTTTTTTTAAAATCTAGGGTACAAATTGAAATTTTCATTGTTTATTAAAAAATTATTTATTTTAATATTTTTGTAAACAAAAATTTTAATAATTTTATTATCCGAATATTATTTTTAAATTGATTCCTTCTACATGCATGGAACTAATTCCAAAGTATCAGTTGGAATTCGAATGATGATTCAAAGAATGCTCTGAATAGAAGATTAATCCACATCAGCACGTAGTTCCACATCAGCATAATTAACTCAAATTATACTCCACATCATCAAGAGTTGCATTGGACAGTAGTTTATGCATTCGAATACGAATGCACGCAATAAATTCAAATGGTGACTCAAATTATGCTCTGAATTAACTCAAATTATACGGTAGTTTCTGTGCTTGAGGTGGCAGCGCATGCATGCATGATGATGATTCAATTCGAATATGCATGATGATTCAAATTATGCTCTGAATAGAAGGTTAATTCCACCCACAGCACGTAGTTCCACAATAAGTTGGAATTGCACTCAACTGGAGTTCACTTAAGCTTGACATCAATAATAGGGTATGCATGGAATCGCAGAGGGAGAGTTATACTCCAAATATCAGGCAGCAGAGGGAGAGTTAAGTGGGTTGCTGAATCAACTGCAACTATGAAATATAGCAATAAAAGAACCGTCAATTGGATTTCCAATTCCAGTAAGCAAGCAAAAGTCGGATGGGTGGTAAATTGTAGAGAATTTTTGTTTTCCCTAAATCTGAAGCCTCATGATGGACAACTACAATCTGCAGCTGATGACATCCCAGCATTTCTTAGCTCATTATTCCAATGACTAAACAAATGATGAGGATGTTGTCATGCCAGAGATATGCAAGTTGAAAAGTATGTATGACGACTCTTCGCAAACAAGAACTGTGGCTAAATTGCAAACAGTTGTTACCATGCACGGGTGACAACTCTTTGCTTTGGGTAAGTATGAGAGGAATAAAAGTTCTGGTTCTTAGAATCGTTAATAAGGGAAGATAAAATTGGGGAAAGAGGAAAACCACTTTCCTAATTTTTCAACCAAGAATTTTATTATGTTTTATTACAAGAAGATAGCCAAATTTGTAATTAATAAAGAAAAGTTAAATTTAAATATATTAATCAAGTATTTTAACCAAAAACCTCTCTAGTGGATTCTAAGCATAGATAATTTGATGGTGAATTCCAACAATCCGTTATGCACAAGTGTAGTTATACTCACAACAACAACGTGTTTGTTTTTAGTGTTAGTGTAATTATATCAGTGATTTATATGCGGAATAAAAAATTAAAGAATCATAAAACTGGAATGAAGGTTTAATGCCCAGTAAAAATAAATTACCTCGAGCCATTGATAACGCTCTTGCTACAAACCACAATCCACTTGCTTTCTTTACTGAAAACAACGCTCCAGCTTCAATCCAAGCAAAAAAGAAAAGAATACAGAAAGTCTGAAGGCACTTCCAAGCTCTGCTCTCTCAGTTAGATGGTGTAAAAACTGAAGGGAATTGAGATACCAGCTTGGGGACCAAACAGATAAATTTATAGCCAAGCTTCCATCAAGCTTCTGATGGCTATGTGTCAAGTGTTCCACAAATCAAGGTAGAGAACTCCAGATGGAGTAATGGACCACTTCAGAAGCTCCCAACAAGAAAATTAATTAACTGCAGTTGATTTCATTAATTTAAGGAAATTACTGCAGTTGGTTTCCAGAAATTAAGGAAAAACTGTTGTTGGCTTCCATAATTGTAGGCAGCAGTTGGTAAAAAAATTAATGGAGCTTAACATTCTCCCACTTGGTCCATACTTCCAAACTTAATGTCTCAACTTAAAACCCATTGATAATCTATATTAAGTAATAGATACATGAATCATGGCGATAAGTCCTCTAATGACGAGTATTATCTTCTATGTATTACTATGTATTTATTCTTATTATAATTTATGTGGCCACAATTTCTTAATGAATAAACCTTATGTTTATTCTTGGTCCTTCTTAAATGAATTTTCTCAAATCAACTTAAGGTGCACATAAATATGAGAAAAAACATCACAATAATTAAGAATTTCATTAAAATAACATTGTCCATACAATGAGAAACTACATAATGGAACCAAGTCCCATATTCATTACATGATCCTTGAATTTAAACAATGGCATGCCCTTAGTCAAAGGATCAACGATCATTAACTCAGTGCTGATTTGCTCAATGACCACTTTCTTTTCTTTAACACGTTCCCTTATAGCTAAATACTTAATGTCGATGTGTTTATTTCGACTGCCACTTTTGTTGTTTTTAGCCATAAAAACAGCAGCTGAATTATCACAATATATTCTCAATGGCTTAGAGATAGAATCCATAATTCTAAGCCCAAAAATGAAACTCTTAAGCCATACACCATGTAAAGTAGCCTCAAAACAGGAGACGAACTCGGCTTCCATAGTGGAAGTGGCAATCAAGGTCTGCTTGGCTCTCCTCCATGATACAGCTCCACCGGCCATCATAAAAATGTAACCTGATGTTGATTTGTGTGAATCAACACATCCAGCAAAGTCAGAATCTGAGTAGCCAATTACTTCCAAGTTGTCCGTCCGTCTATACATAAGCATGTAGTCTTTTGTTCCTTGAAGGTACCTCATTAATTTATTTGCAGCTCTCCAGTGGTCTAAACCTGGATCACTCTGATATCGTCCCAACATTCCCACAACAAATGCAATGTCAGGTCTTGTGCAGACTTGAGCATACATTAGGCTTCTGACAGCAGAAGTATATGGAATGTTCTTCATTTGTTCCCTTTCAAGGTCGTTCTTCGGGCATTGGTTCAAATTGAACATATCACCCTTCACAATGGGAGCTACACTTGGTGAACAATCCTTCATCCGAAATCTCTCTAAAATTTTATTAATATAGGTTTCCTGTGACAGACCCAAGATGCCTCGAAATCTATCTCTATGGATCTTAATGCAAATGACATAAGATGCCTCACCCATATCCTTCATATCAAAATTTTTAGAGAGGAATTGTTTCACCTCATGTAGCAAACCCTTATCATTGGTTGCTAGCAAAATGGCATCCACATATGAAACAAGAAAACAAATTTTACTCCCACTAACTTTCAGGTATATACATTGATCCATAATGTTTTCTACAAAACCAAAAGAAGAAATTACATTATGGAATTTCAAATACCATTGGCGGGATGCTTGTTTTAAACCATATAATGACTTCTTGAGCTTGCAAACCAATTGCTCACCATCACTAGAGGGGAATCCTTCACGCTGTTTCATGTAAACCTTCTCCTCTAGATCTCCATTAAGAAAAGACCTTTTCACATCCATTTGTTGCAACTCCAAGTCAAAATGGGCTACTAATGCCATAATAACGCGCAAGGAATCTTTCTTAGATACAGGAGAAAAAGTCTCCGTGTAGTCGATTCCTTCTTTCTGAGTGAATCCCTTAGCAACAAGTCTTGCCTTGTATCTCTCAATGTTGCCCAATGAGTCTTTCTTTGTCTTAAAGACCCATTTACATCCAATGGCTTTTGCACCATTAGGTAACTCAACAAGATCCCAGACTTCGTTACTCTTTATGGAATTCGTCTCTTCCTTCATGGCATTGTACCATAGTTCTGATTCTTTGCAACTCATGGCTTATGAAAATGACTCGGGATCATTTTCGGCTCCAATGTTGTAGTCAGATTCTTGTAGATACACAACATAATCATTAGGATTTGCTGATCTCTTTGGTCTAGTAGATCTTCTTAATGTTGTACCATCATCTTCTTGAGAAATATGTGGTTCAACTTGTTGTTCAAAAATTCTTGGCAACTCTTGACCTCCTTGATCTACTGGAATATCGTCAGCAGCTTGTGGAACTTCAACAATTGGTTGTTCAACACCAGTTTGTACTTGAGGGGTGCTATGAACAATAACCAATCTATCACTTGAAGTGGAAGGTTGAGATTCTGAATGATCCTTCTCAGAAACTATGTTTCTGGTTTGATCACTCCCACTGATCAAGTCATTTTCAAGAAACTTTGCATTTATTGATTCCACAATCCTAGTGTTGTGAGATGGACAATAAAATCTATAACCTTTAGACCTTTCATCATATCCAATGAAATACCCACTAATGGTCCTTGGGTCCAGCTTCTTCTCTTCTGGATTATAAATTCTCACTTCAGACGGGCATCCCCAAATGCGCATATGTCGCAAACTCAGTTTCCAACCTTTCCATAATTCAAATGGCATTTTAGGAACCACCTTGGTTGGAACTCGGTTTAATATATACATTGTCATCTTAAGTGCTTTTGTCCACAAGGATTTAGGAAGATTGGAGCTGCTAAGCATACTCCGCACCATGTCCAATAATGTTCGATTTCTTCTTTTTGCTACACCATTCTGGTCGGGTGAACTAGGCATGGTGTATTGGGCAACAATCCCATGCTCTTGAAGAAATTTAGCAAATGGCCCAGGTGCTTTTCCATCTTCTGTGTATCTACCATAATATTCTCCACCTCTATCTGATCTCACGATCTTAATTTGCTTGACGCATTATTTCTCTACTTCAGCCTTAAAGATCTTAAAGGCATCTAATGCTTCGCTCTTTTTATGAAGCATGTAGAGATACATATATCGTGAGTAATCATCTATAAAGGAGATGAAGTATCTCTGACCATGTGAGTCCATGTCTGGACTACATATATCAGTATGTATGATTTCTAATATGTCCAAACTCCTATTGGCACCTTACTTTGACTTGTTGGTCTGCTTTCCCTTTATGCAGTCCACACAAGTCTCAAAATCAGTAAAATCCAGAGTATTAAGTACCCCTTCATTTACCAATCTTTTAATTCTTTCTATGGAGATATGACCTAGTCTCTGGTGCCATAATCTAGAGGAATCTTCATTAATAACACATCTTTTAGTGCTAGTGTGAACATGCATTGAATCATAAGTGACATTGTTTTGTAAATTAATGCAGTAAAGACCATTAGACAAAATACCATTCCCAACATAATCAGATTTATAGAATAGACTGAAAGATTTTTCTGAAAAGTTTAAGGAATATCCAAAAGGTACAAGCCTTGAAGCTGAAATCAAGTTTCTAGAAAAACTTGGAACATAAAAGGTCTTTTCTAATTCTAAAACAAAGCCACTACTTAAAGTTAAATAACATGTTCCTATAGCTTCCACATGCGAGCCCATCTTGTTTCCTGATAAGATGCTTTGCTCACTTTCCACTGGCTTAGGTTTTGCAAACCCTGCAAGGAATTCGAAATGTGAATTGTTGATCCAGAATCAATCCACCATGTGTTAATATTAACGATAACCATATTAGATTCATAACAAACAAATGAGATTAAATTACCTTTGTCCGCAAGCCATTTTTGAAATTTGGCGCATTCCTTCTTCATGTGTCCCTTCTTTTTATAGAAGAAACACTTGGAATCCTTCTTGATATCGGCTTGGGGAGGTACTTTACCTTTCCCTTTCCGATTGGCTTGAGATTTGCCCTTTCCACGCGTTGCCAGCATTGCACTCTCTCCCAGTTCCATCACTAGTCTCTCTTCCTCTTGAACACACATGGTCATGAGTTCATTAATTGACCATTTATCCTTATGTGTGTTGTATGAGATTTTGAAAGGTCCATATTGGTGCGGAAGGGTGTTCAGGATGTAGTGCACTAGGAAGGACTCTGATATATCAACCTCGAGTTTCTTCAATTGAGCCACAGTGTCCCTCATCTGCATGATGTGCTCGCACACACCTTCCACACTGGTGAGCCTTAGGGATGATAACTTCATGATTAGGGTGCTTGCTAGTGCCTTGTTTGAAGTGACGAATTGATCATCAATGGCCTTCAACAAGTCTCAGACCTTTTCATGCTGATCAACGGGACCACGAATACTAGCTGAAATTTTAGTCTTAATGAACATCATGCTTAGACGATTGGATCGCTCCCATCGTTCATAAAGCATGATGTCCGCTGCAGTGCTAGTATTAGTGAGTGTCGGTGGTTCATTTTTCCTAATAGCATAGTCTATGTCCATCCACCCCAAATGAAGGAGAACCCTCTCCTTCCAAACCTTATAGTTATCTCCCTTAAGTTCGGGAATGTCACAATGAATTTCAGAGAAATTTGCAGGTTGTACAACTACATCAAAATTAAAAATCACATGCTTATGTTAAAATTGAGGCTTAGATAAAATTTCATGTTTTACCAATGTAAATCATGCTCAAAATTGAATCTAATGACATAAAAATTGCCTATGGGCTAAATTTTCAAACAGATTCAATAAAACTTTATGATAAAACTTATTAATTCATAACTCCTGTGGGTAGGTTATGAAATTTTATCCTAATTAATTAGATAAATATAATAAAATTCCTATGGGATAAAATTTATTATATTTAATCTAATTAATTACAATTTAATGTCTAAATAATCTTTATGTGATCCAACCAATCATAATATATAATTTTATTTAATTAAAGATGTTGTGGCTATTCTCTAATTAATTAAAATTATATGGATCACTAGACATTATCCATTATAAATTGGATAAACAAAAATATATAAATATGGAAAACGGAAACAATTACCGCACTAATCAAACTCCTTAAAAAACTACAAAAGCTGCAATAAAATTGATCATGATGTTATCACTCAGGTTGTCCTTAAGCTCTGGAAAAGGATACGACCGAGGTAACCACAGACCAACTTTGGACTACAGGTTCTAGCCAACCTGCAATCAGAGAGGGCTCTCTCTTTTAGATTTAGCTTTGTTAAAAAGGATTTTAGGCTAGGTCTCGAGTTCAGAGGGTTTTTGTTTTGTTTTTGGTGGGAAAATTGATGTTTTCAGACAAAGAGGCAAGGCATATTCTGGAAGTTTCAAACCATTGGGCATGGAGTCAAGGAGTCAGACTGCTGGTGCGTTTTCTTGGGCACAAGAGAAATAAGGAGCAAGATAGCTTGCTCATGAAACAACACTCAAAGCTTAAAAGGATGGAATGAGGGACAAGGAATCAGAGGCAACAAAGAATCTCTCACTATGCTTAAAGGAGGAAAGTGAATGAGCTCTATCTAGGAGCAGTTAAGAATTCCTAGACAACTGTCAAAGATGGATGAATTAGGGGAAATATGAGCCGAAGGGAATTCATATTCATGATTGATCCAGAAGAAAACATAAAGAAACAGCAGAAAATGAGCATAGAGGGCAGTCAAACCAATTCTAGACTATTCTTTCTTTCTGCTATTTAGACGATATATCAATGGAAAAAACAAGAGATAGGAGAACTTATTGAGTCATGTTGCAGCACATGAATTCCAAATTCACTTCTTGAAACCATTAAACACAGAGCAAATAGTATTTCCTCCAAACTTTTCAGCAGTCTTTGATTACAGAAAACATATCAGATATACAGTGCGAGTCTCCGCTGAAAAACTATCAACCAACCGACCCTTAAAACAATACAGAGGGTGGTATAAATAGGGAAGATTTATCTAAAATTATCTATTACAGCCGACCTAACAGGTCTGACAGAAAATTGATTACTTTAACCTAATCCTATCTATAAGTAAATGCTAGAAAATATCTTTGAGCTTTGCTGGGGGTGTTGTATCAAAATGAGTTAATATTTGTCCTGGTGGCTCTGTGCTCTTTATCTGTCATAACTGCGCATTGGTCTTTGCACCTTTGCTGCTTGGTGGTTTTTAATGCCTCTGATTGTGATTTGAGAGCTAGGATGGGCTTACTCCTCCTGTTTTGACTTTCTGGGGGGGGGCTCATCAATGTTTAAGTACCTTGAGCCCTTTAAAAATCTTCAACTGATACTCTTTGGCTCTCCTTCTTCCTCTGATACCCTTTGGCAAAAAATTGATGCTGTTCTGAGGTGCTGTGGGTCTTATTCACAAATAAACGACCACTGTTCGGCCTATGTTTCTTTCGAAACTGCTTTTTTCTCTTTCCGGCGAGCTTTGCGAGGAAAAATGGGTCATTCGGCATCTTTCGGGCTTGTTGGGGGCCGCAGAATGAAAAGATTCCCCGAAGATTCCCCATTCAGGCCCAAAAAATCTAACGATGAGCGATTTGCGCTAGGCGCAAATTGCTCATCAAAACTACCTCAGAATTGGATTCCGGGGCTCCGAAGTGCAATTTTCGCGCCTTTGCGCCCAAAAAAGTGTTGATGACGTCAGCATGATGTGACATTGTACGGTGGGTGACGTCAGTGTGACGTCAGCAAGACGACGTGGCGGGATGACGTTAGCATGACATCATCAGGTACGGATGGTGATGTGGCAGGTACAGTAGCAGGGGTATGCGGCAGTGACGTGGCAGGAGGCCACGTAGGCAGGCAACTCGACATAGTGACTGGGCAGGGGGATGACGTGACTGGGCAGACGGGTGACGCAGGCAGGGGCGGTTTCCGGTTTTGGGCGCACCGCTTATGGACAAAGGCGGTTTCGGGGGAGAGGGGTCCGCCACGGCCCAACGCTTGACGCGTGGCGGGAGGTACGGCGGTAATACCGTCCATCTCCCGGACGCTAAAGGTCGGGCAGGTCGGGGATGGGACAGCCCGCCCACCGTTGATCTGTGGGGCGGGCGATCCAACGGCTGGCGGGGAGCGTGACATGACGGAGGGATAAGGGGCGGCATATGCGCAGGAATATTCCTTTAATTTTTTGCGTGGGTGGGTTTAAACTTAAGAAATGGGGGTTTTTATGCGTTAAAAAGGCGCGGGTTGATATATTTACATTCGGACTTAGGGAACAGGTGCAAAAAATGGGTTTTTTAAAGTTTTTAATGGGTTTTTGGGCTAGGGGAGAGGTTACTAGCTGACCAGATGTCAAACTAGCTCCTTAATGACTCGGATAGGCTAAAGATAGCCCCAGATGGACTGTGATTTCCCGGACTCAGTAGAATTATGGCTATAATGCCCAGGAGGGAGTATTTACATAAGGGAGTTTTATATACATGATTTTAATAGGGGAAGGGAAAAACTGATAGGGATTTATATAATAAATTTAGTAGTTAATATGGAGATGAACAGAGGGCACTAAGGTATGAGACCTTAGGCTTTGTTGGGAAAAGAAGGCTCACAGAAGATGAGTGAGCAATCCTTGGGTGAAGCAGACACTCACCAAGGCGAATGTCATGGAGATGATGAAACTGAGAGGCTCAAGCAGATCTTGACCTCTTGGGGAATGTTAGTAAGTGACTTGGGGGAAATGAGAAGAAGGGGAGGTTAGTGAAATCCAGCTTGAGTACCTCCTTTGAAATAAAACTGCCTGATAACTGTGATCTGAAAAGATAAAATACTTTGTGCCACAAAACTAATCACAATTTATCATTCTGCAACCACACAGCTACCTACCCAGCCTACTTTTCTAACATTTTTTCTTCTTTTCTGAGTAGGGTGCACTTAGACTTGCAGACCCGGAATTACAATTTTTCTTTTATTTTTCCTATCTAAATCTACACTTATTTCTGCCAGGGCCCAGATTAAACAGTTGGGTCCCTTTGATTCTCTACTTTATCTACAAATCTGCCAAGATTTAGCTGTTTGGACGGATACATTCTCTATATTCTACAACAGGAAATTGAAATCTATGGAGACCAAGATTTAGCTGTTTGGCCTTCCCTTATCATAAATAGAATACAGTCGTGGCATTTGGACCAGCACACTTTCATTGTTTTCTTGTGGAAATATGGAACACTGCAGCTTGCAGAGTATGACATATTTGGCATGTAAAAATGTCAATCATGAAAAATGAATACCTACTACAGCAGGAGGCTAACACATGAGACACCATATTTTTATTAAGTAAACTTGTGTGAAGGATTGGCTGTTCGAGTGTTACTGGTCCGCTAATCCTCTTATTAATGTGCAGCAGTCGTCACATATGTGTTTCTAACAACAACAATTACAGGGGGGAAGTTGCATAAACACAAAAATTAGCAGTTGCAATGAAGATTATGCAAAGACGTTGTTAATGGAACGATGGAGCAAGTTTAAGATGATTGTCTCTTTTTGTTAATAATCGCATACGATTACTTTAACTGTAATATAGACAGCAAGTAAATTAGTCATGCTAGATGATTCAAGTGTAGAACTTAACCATACTTAATTCAATTGCTTGTGGTCATAGTAATAAGACTTTCCGTAATAAGTCAAACGGCTTTCTTGCTTGACTTACCGAAATTTATATGCTCACGCAGCAATTCTTGAAGGATTCTTAAAAAAAATATTGTGAACTAATTGAATACATAATACTATTCACCTATGTAGCTACTACAAGGTTACCAAAACAAAACCTAGAGTGGCATATGCCTAGCTAACGATTTTGTTCTACGTTCTAAGGAACAATGAAAACAGTTTTACCGTTCTTATCTAATATTCAACATATATTTACAGTACAGAAGCTTTGATAATTGACTCAATACATCAACCAATCCGCACTGTACTTGCCGTCAGTTTTGACTAATTTCCATATAATCATTAACGCACACAAAAATTACAAATACAAAGCACTTCAAAGTATTCGAATCGCACACCAAGGCAGAGGTAAATTCAGCTCTGATACCAATGTTAGTTTAATTATAACATCGATTCTATATGCGGAATAAAAACTTAAAGAATCATAAAACTAGAATGAAGGTTTAATGCCCAGTAAAAATAAATTACCACCAGCCATTGATAACACTCTTGCTGCAAACCACAGTCCACTTGCTTTCTTTACTGAAAACAATGCTCCAGCTTCAATCCAAGCAAAAGAGAAAAGAATACAGAAAGTCTGAAGGCACCTCCAAGCTCTACTCTCTCAGCTATATGGTGTAAAAACTGAAGGGAATTGAGATACCAACTTGGGTACCAAACAGATAAATTTATAGCCAAGCTTCCATCAAGCTTCTGATGGCTATGTGTCAGGTGTTCCACGATCAAGGTAGAGAACTCCAGATGGAGTAATGGACCACTTCAAAAGCTCCCAACAAGAAAATTAATTAACTACAGTTGATTTCCTTAATTTAAGGAAATTACTGAAGTTGGTTTCTAGAAATTAAGGAAAAACTGCAGTTGGCTTCCATAATTGTAGGTAGCAGTTGGTAAAAAAATTAATGGAGCTTAACATTTAGATGCATAAGGAGTGGTCTACCAGGTGACTAATTTTCCCAAGAATTGTTTTCCAATGACGGCGAAACACAAACGATTTCCACATGTTACAATGACATTGATCAACGATTCCGATTACTTGACGACCACGTTATTTCAAATTTTTCCACTTTGCCATTAGTGTCGCATCTGCCCTTTAGGTGGAGCTTCAAATTTAATTACCGCCGCGCCCATTTCAAATTATTCAAAAACTTCCATTATTGCGCATTTGATTTTGAATTTGAATCTCTGTTCTGTTTGTGCCCAAAATATACATGAACCAGAAAGATGCGGCGATGGGAATGTCATGAGCCAGAGTTTGCAACAGTCAGGAAAGAATCATTTCGAAATGGCAGATTAATTGTACTGACCCTCTCCATCATTCACACAGCGATCGCAGCTGCTACGCTCAGTGGGAAGATATGTGCACACAACAGTGTTCACACCCATCATGTAGAGAAGAAGCCTCTAGATGAATTGAGAAAAAGAGCGTT
This sequence comes from Pinus tabuliformis, assembly GCA_031772625.1. Lineage (NCBI taxonomy): Eukaryota > Viridiplantae > Streptophyta > Pinopsida > Pinales > Pinaceae > Pinus > Pinus tabuliformis. The sequence continues at coordinate 233,351,070 of CM062818.1, forward strand.
GTGTGGCCCTGGAGAAAACGAGCATCAAAACTAGTGCAGAGGAGGTGAAGTACCACCATGTCAGAGGCGACAATGAGACGCTGCGCGCTGCTGTGCAAAGAGCATTGCCGATGAGGAAGTGACGATCTACTCAAGCAGGCGACGTAAAAGATTTAGGCGCCGTGAGACACCTCTGCAATATCTCATGGCTCCAGTTACACAAGATTCATCACTCTTTCTGTACCACCCCCTTTGAAGTATTGCAACGCCACAGAAGAAGGAGTGAGGCAGAACAATATACTATCGCCTCTATTGGGGATTCAAAGTTAGTCCATGAGATTATAGTCACTTTCTGTGTATTTGTGAAAGGTCAGCAAGGAAGAAGAGTTACAGTGAATGACAAGGATAGAAAATGTACATAGTGTGCCAACGAACTAGGGTTTACATAATTTAAGTCTGTAAAAAATGTACGTAGTGTGCCAACGAACAAGGGTTTACATAATTTAAGTCTCTAATTTTGAAAAGTTCGCAAACAAGAACTGCAAACAATTGTCACCATGCACCTTGACAACTCTTCGCTTTTTCGCCTTGTGCTTTGGGTAAGTTTTAGAGCAATAAAAGTTCTGGATCTTAGAGGTTGTTAATAAGCAAAGTTAAAATTGGGGAAAGAGGAAAACCATTTTTCTAATCTTTCAACAAAGTATTTTATTATGTTTTCTTACAAGAAGATAGCCAAATTTATAATTAATAAAAAAACTTAAAAAATCAACACAGCATTACAATTATCATTATTTTTTATAATAAATTATATAAATTTAAATAAATAAAATATAATATATTTAAAATAATTGAAATTTTGTTATTTCCAACTTTAAGAAAAAGATGAAATAATTAAAATTTAAAATCTTTAATATATATATATATATATATATATATATATGTTTGTATAATTCAATTTATGGGTTAGGGTGAAAATAAGTAAAACAATGCATTTTTAAATTTAATTTGATAACTTTTATTTGAATAAAGAGTATGAGTTTATATATATGAAGTTTAAATTTTATTAAATAACCAAATTTTAGTAAGAAGTACATTCTACTTTCATATATATATATAAGTTTTATTTTTTCTTTTTTAATATCTTTTAAGGTTTTCAAACGTGTGGAATACTAAGAATTTTAAAAACTTTCTAATGCAAGTTTATTGGTCTCAATAAAGACAAGAGTGGAATCTTACACTAAGAAACACTATGACTTATTTGAATTATAAAGTTTATTGAATTAGTGATTATATTTTAGATTTATTTTAATTTTAGCAAATTAAATTAATAACTATGATTAAACTAAATTATGAATACCACATTTATTAGAAAAATTCACATATAATAATAGCTAGAAAAGAAATATTGGATTGCAACTTTTGAATCATTTAGATAAACATTTTAGGACTGTCTTAAGGAGGGAGATATTGGTATGGGAACCGGACGTTGTAGCACTCCCTTAAGCTAGGAGACGTTAAGGGATAGAAATTGAGTGGGACCCAAATTCATTTACGAAATGGAATAGAAAGTATTTTTAATTAAGCAAAGATTAAAGGAAACTCAAAATTTTCAAAAGAATTGCATATAAGAAACCATATCTATGAAGTGAATGATCATGCCTTTCTAAGAGTTAAAGCTAGGAAAAGCTCCAAAAAGGACCAAACTTTCCGCTTGATTTGTGAGGATACTTGGAATCTTCAACAAGATAAACTTATCATCTTGCTTCACCACTAGTATGGCATATGTACATTTGTTTTCAGACATTGTATCCCTAATGTAACTCACATTTCGAATTAGAAACAACTAAATCATTTCCAAGCTAGCAACAAAGGAAAAAAAAAAAATCATCACACCCACATGCTAAGATACCATCTAATAAACAAAATATAGTCCAATTTTTCCCACTTAAAAATATGAAATAGTTATGAACTTGAGGTATTTGTTCTTGTATAGTAAATGAGTATTATATATTTTTGTTATTTTATTTCGAATTCAAAGATATTTAAATAGGATACAATCTCAATATTTTGTAGAGTAAATGAAAAAAAATAAATTTTGTTGTTATTTTTTTCCGAACTAAAAATTAATTATAAATGTTTTGTGAGAAAGAGATCAATAACCAAAAGTTGCGGGATTTTAAACAATGGATGATAGTTTTAATATTTCTTTTAATACATCTGAAATATGCTCACAACTGCAATCTGCCCCATTCATTCATTATTTGATAGAATATACAAATTGACACTTATTATTCCCGAAATGGGATTCCTGAGTTGTAGTTGTCGTTTATGAATCGTGTTAACGTGTACAGAATTTCCACTCAATTCCACTTTTCATTTTCTTCTTTTATAAGCATTTACCCGTAGATTGCGATAAATTTCCTACACGAATAGTTGTCAGTATACACTTGTGACATCTCTTGTGTTTTGGATAAGTATTAAATGAATAAAATTTCTTTTCCATGGACACACCTTTAAAAGAAACATTCAAAGGTATGTTTGTGCCCATTCTTAGAAGTTGCCAATAAGCAAAGATAAAATTGGGGAAAGAGAAAAACCACTTTAGTAAATTTTCAACCAAGTATTCTATTATTTTTCATCCTCAACCTTGGATGAAGTCCTCTCCCTGTTTCTCCACCTTATTTCTTCCCTTACTAGATAGGACAATAATCGCTCCAAACTTGGTAGTTTCTCTCTACCATTTACCAAATATCGATAACTGTCCAAGTTATTGGGAGGACCCAAAAGTGAAAGAGCTACCAAATCTTCTTTAATGAATGTAACACTAACACTCCCAATTTCATCACGAAATTGTGTACACTTACTCATATACTGTGGAATTGATTCATTCTTTTACATCTCGATACTTCAAAGCTTTTCCTTGAGGGCCAACTTCCTGCGGTAATTATTATTCTGGTATATTTTATGTTGGAATGCAACATAATACATATATAAACATTGAAACAAAGATGCAACAAGAATAAATCTCCATTTCAATAATATCAAAGAACTCAAAGATGCTTACATACAAAATGGAAATAAGGCAGCGCAAGCAATGGTAGGTTATCTCTGAGAAGAGATGTAGTGATTACATGCTTATTGTTATAGACATTTTTGTGCCCTACAACACCAAGCATGAAATGTCCATAAACCAAGGGCTCCTAAGTCCCTAAAAGTGTTTTTCTAACCCCTAAAGGAACAAGGTCAACAGATTACAGCTTCTCCTAGAAGTTCTCCACTAGAAACTGCTCAGAATTGGTCAAAACAAGATCATTTTAGCTGCTCCACTGGCTAAGTGCATTGCATTGCACCTAAATACACTGTGAGGGTGCGTTGCATTTCAAAACTCCCTTCTGTAGGGTGCGATGGGCGAGAAATGACAAATGGCAGTGTCATTCCGCGAGGTGGAGAGGCAATGGAAGCTTCCAGAATCTTCTCCTGTGACACTTGCCTCATTGAATTCGACCAAGGATGAGTAAGAGGCCCTCAATCTCCAAGTGGAAGCAAGAACTGATAGAGAGAAGACACTAATCAAATCACAAGCTGACTCATCCTCCTTACACATATCTATATATGGATCCCTCATCCCAAAGATCCAGAGGCTGGAATTTTGTATATTGTAAGGAATTGTTGTTGGTTTCTAGAGACAAACATCAGATTGTTGGGTGATTTATGCTTTGTTTGAGGTGAAGAGGGGCTTCTTTGCTGGGAGGTTGATGCTGGGTCAGAACCACTGGTTGTAACTCCTCCTGGATCTTTTCTTGTTTATCAATAAAAACTATTTGAGTTCTCCTCCATGCTTTTGTATCATTGATGCTTGTTACATTTGTATGGTTAACTTAAATTTGATCCTAAGTTGTTTATGAATATAGATCCATGTCTTTGTATAGTGCTCTTCTTCTGTGATCTTACAGGTACTTTGTGAAGCTGGGCATGCAAGGGAGCAGGTAGTTGGAGACTATCAAAGAAGAGAGGGATTGGATCAAAGGGTTAGCGCAAGACACAGGTTGGTTCTTTCTATTCCTCTCTATCTATAATTCATAAAGGAAATACAAAAGTAGTTTTTCTCTGTTTGTTTCTAAGGCAGCTGTCACACCTTAGTGGGATAGAGCAGTTCTAAATAGACACTTTTCCCTGTAACAAAATTGCGACTCCGCTGGGGAATGTCTAATTAGTTTGTTTGTGTATCATTCTTTGTTGTTTGTTTCATAAACTTATAAGTAGCTTTCGAACTGCATTTGCCATAACAAATGCAAAGTAGATAACTGTTGCTTCAATCCATTCACTGGATCTGTTTATGATTTAAACAGCTGATTCACAAACTATCTGATTGCCCTTGTGATAGCTCTTAGATCCTCCTTAGATTTACCCCTAAGTGTTGCATTACTGATTGCTTTTTACTCGGCCAAAAACCAAGGACTGAACTGCAAACTATGACCCAGAACCCGGACAAAGTCTCGTTTCTGGCCCAGCACAGGTACTGTTCAGAGATCCTGAATTTCATCGCACTTTCCGAAGGGGCAACTTGCGCTGCATTTCAGATTCTCTGTGTTACAGGTGCGCTGATCAGACTAGCTCTGTGTAGCTGTGGTTCTTGTGCTTCATTCTTTCCAGTTCTATCCCTGAATTTTGCTTCCTGTGATCAGTATATGTCTGTTTGAAACCTCTTTTCCTTGTTGTTATTCCGCCTCCTTTGTACAAAAGAACTGTAGATGTTTTTATGTGTTTGTTGAGTCGTTTACAATTTTCCTTTGCAAAAGTAGAATAGTCGTACTGTCGTCCTTTGATTTGAATCTGTCGCAAGTGTCGATTTCAATCATAGGAGAAAGTTTGATTGCTATTGATGGTCGATTATACTGTTACTATTGCCTTTGGTCTGAATTTGTGATTTTCTAGTGTCAAGAACAAGTGTTCATTTCAAAATCGTAAGGTGTCGTAATGATCTCTGTTTTTGATTTCGAAAAAGAGCTTGTTTATATTTGTCGCTTGAAAAGAAATTCAGATTTGTACATCAACTTTATTTTTAGCATCAATACTAAGAAAGACGAAAAACAAATACATGCATGTGCATTTGCATATAGACAGTCTGTTTGGCTTGATTTAGGAAAGTGCATTTACAGTGTGCTCTTTGCTCTTTGTGAAAAGATTCCGTCTTTCTTTTCCCCTAGTAGCTAGGATTTTCATTGCACAAAAGAGATAAAAGTTTGTTTATCATCTTTAGATTGCATTTTAGGAATTACATCTACATCTCATGGTGAACCCGAAAGGCAAACTTCATAAACAAGATCAACTTAAAAATAAATTCAATGAATCTAACAACGCTTTGGAACTTAACGCACAACATTTAGAGGCCTAGGCTAGAGACGTATTCCGGCATCGTAAAGCCTGGTAACTGTTGTCCTCACTGATGGTTGGGTGATTCCTCCACTTTGAGACGATAAGTGCCAGTACGGACTTGTGCTCCCACGTACCGTCGAGTATATTTTGGGAGACCCCTATAGGCTTAAATCCTTTATCCTTAGGAAGCCGTGTCTGCCGCCCTATCGATCGCAATGCACTGAACACAGCATTCGGGAAGATTGACTGCCGTACCGTAAAAAGTATTCTGCAGTTTTGCGATTGGTTTGGTACTCCCTCTACCTAGATCTCCAGAGTAGTCCCTTTCGTTTCTTTTCAGACTCCTTAATAGAAAAGGTCCATCTGAGCACTTGTCACTTCAGGCTCATTAAAAATCGAAGGAGACTAGAGTCATCTTTTTTTTTTTCTCGACTCTTAAAAACTAAAAAAACAAGTTGTGTCAAAGCGTCTAAAATTCATTTAATTCGGAAACATACTTCCCCTTTATTTTAGTTGATTGAGTAATCCGCAATCGTGGAAGAAAGTCAATTGAAACCCGTCGTTCGCGGAGGCTTACGAGTCAACCGTCTTTGTCTCCGAAATCGAAACCAGTACGGACAAAGCGAACTCGTTTAACCGGTTCCAAATCTCCTATTAAAGTTAGAACAAGTGTTCCAACAACATCAGAGACTCCGGTTACTCCAAACATTTCTGGAATCCCTGCCTCTACAGAAGAAGTTCAGCAGCCACAGAAGGATAGTGATACTGATCCTAGTCTAAGAGTAAACACTTGTGTTACCGAACCAGTTCCATCTACAACCGGTTCGGAGAGTCTTACTCTTCAAACATCTGTCGCTGCCGATTTCACACCTTCTTCGGCACCAGAAATATTTTACGGACCTGACGGTCTTCCCCTTCCACCTGGTCTGATTGCCATAGAATAAAATGTAGAAGATCCTCAAACAAGTACTCCAACGCAATTTGGAGTCGGGATCATTCTATATCCTTCTTCTTCGGAAGTTAGTCTACCACCAGCAGAAGCTCCTGTAGAAGCGCTAGGTAATCTTTTGGATAGACTACAAATGTCTGAACAACCGTCAACATCTAGGACTGTGTCGTTTGACACAGCGACGCAGAACTCCCTGCTATCACTCCGACAATGTTCGCCGGTATACCATCTGTCCCGACTAGCTCTCAGCCGCTAGAAGGAGCCCAGTCAGGGGCTATTTCGACAGTATGGTTCGTTCCTGTTTGTTCATCCAGAATAATATCCGGAAACTCTTATGTTGAGTCTCAACAAATTGATCCATTTGGAGGTCAATTTGGGCAGTCTGGCCCCCAAGGGCAAACAATTCCCTTGAGTTCTGGATTACCACCATATGGGGGGCAGTATACCCTTTCATTATCCCCTCTGGGAGGATATCCATACGGGAGTTCACAACAACATTCAGGTTATACTGGAATTACCTCAAGTGGTTGGGTACCTATACTACCTCAACAACCAAGAGTTGTGTACGTAATGCAACAATACATACCTATGTCGAATATCCCAACTACGCCAGCTATTGTGACGGTGTCACAAGTTCAAGCGCTGCCTATTGTATGCCAACCTCAGGTTTCTCAGGTTGTAATGCAACAGCCCCTTGACCCCACGACTCAATCACAATCGCCGACTAGTGGAGTGACACAGGTTCAGACGGGTACAATTACCCCTCATCTTGGTCAAACTATTAGTATCGGGCAACAACACATGGCTTCACAACCATGACTGGTGCAATACCAACAACCGCAATTCCAACAAGTATACCAAGGTTCTGAGCAGCAAATCTTTGCTAACAGTGGACAGCCGTACATTCAAAACGGTTAAAATCAACCATTTTACAATGGTCATGTCCACCAACCTTACCAAAAATACCAACAGCAAATGCATTATGCCGGTATGCAAAGACCAACTACTCAGGCAATCCCATCTTACCCTGGGTATGCTTCACCTAACCTGAACCAACAGTTACCCTTTGTGGCAACATTAGAGTTACCTGATTTAAATCGGTTAACAAACGATCCAATTGCCTACGCCCCTTGGTGGCCAGCGATTCCGCATAAACTTCCATCAGATATTCCTAAATTTAATGGAAATCCGGGTGAAGATCCATCGAATCACGTGATGACCTTTCATCTATGGTGTTCATCAAACACCCTAAATGATGATTGGATAAGACTTCGCCTCTTTCAGAGGACGTTAACGGGTCCGGCGGCAAAATGGTACATCGAATTGCCTAGAGCTTCGTTCGACAACTTCAGAACCTTAGCCACAACCTTTTTAACCCATTTTCAATTACCAATAAGGTACGAAACGGGAACAGAACTTCTTACCAATTTCAAATAGACAACGGCCACTCACATATCTGATCATATACATGAGTGGCGACGTCATCGTAGAATGGTAAAAACGTATGTCCCCGATCAGCTGTTAGCTAAATGGTTTATCAAGTCATTACTGCCTTCCATCACGGAAGATGTGGCAAAGGGGGGAGTCGTAACAGAAGAGCAAGTTATCACTCGTGCGCAATATCTGGACTTGATTTACACTCAGTCTGACACGCTCTACGATAAAATACCTGACGCCCCTAGACCGGAATTCTCAATTCCTCCTCCTCCTAAATCAAACAATGACTCTCATGCTGGCGATGGCGTGATTGGCACGACAGACACGAAATCGACAAAGGCTACATCCAAAAAGGCCCGTAAGATTTCAGGTCAAAATGCAAAAGACGAATTTCTTGCTTCGGAAGTAAATGCCGTATCAACAGATAAAGGGAAGAAGAAGAAACAGGAGGAATCATCACCTAAAAAATCTTCTTCAAACCCTCCTGGAGATAGGAAACCAAAAAATCCATGCTTTATATGCGATGAGGATCATTGGACCGCGCATTGTCCACACAGAGCTGAGCTTAAGAAATTCTTCAAGAATTCGAAAACCTCCGTAGTGTTAACTGATCCATTTCCAAATCCAGGAACAAATCTGGTTGAAAGTGGAAATGCTTCCCCGTCTCAAGTGCTAATGTTGTCGGTTTCAAAACAGCAAAATGATGCTTTGATATCGACAAGGAACAAAGATTATGGGAATCCACAACTGTCGAACAACAAGGATAAAGATCAACCTAGTAGTTCGACAACAACTTCGACAGAAGTTGCGCCGCCCATCATCCCTGAATTGACAATAAAACCGCCAAAGGGAGTAGTACACAAGTCGACGTTTAATCCCCGTGCTAGAGCGGCACAACATTATAATATAGTGGAAGATTTGGCCCAATCGCCATCCGCTATGTCGACTCTTGAAGTACTACAAAATTGCCCATCCCAAAGGCAGGCTTTATTATCGGCCATTGGTGGGATTGACCCAAAGGATTCCAATCTTGTATCCTTCGATCATAAAGGATACGATCCTCAATTACCAGCTCAACTAGCTTTCCTTGTTCAAGTGAAAGCCCTCAACAAAACTGTTCATCGAACGATTATTGATGAGGGGGCATCTACATGCATTATGTCGATGAGTTGCTGGAAAACTTTAGGATCTCCAACCTTGTCGCGATCTTCGACGACATTAAAAGCATTCGACGGAAGGACATATACCCCATATGGTATCCTAAGTAACTTGAAAGTTGAACTAGGAGGGAAAACGGTAGAAATAGATGTTGAAGTCATCGATGGGAATCTTGATTACAACATCCTACTAGGAAGACCATGGATATATGCCATGGCAGCTGTTGTGTCGACCTATTTTAGAAAGATTGCATTTCCCTTTCAAAGAGGGATTACAATCGTCGATCAACAAAACTTCCTCCCCAATGGTTCTCAAGTTACTGGAAGCATTCCCATGATCCATGGAAGCCCCCATTCGCTTCAGAATATCGGAGTAGGCCTACTAAAAGATCCTATACTAATGGGAACTTTCGCTCTTCCACCTCCAATCAATCTGGCGGAAGTAGCGTCGATAGGAACCTGCAACATGATATCTTCTAAAAAGATCTCAAAAAACGATATCAACATGGATCATGCAGTGGTTTTGCCCCCAAGCCCAACGGAAATATTATAACAATCAATGTTCCTAGCATGGGAGGCAAACCCAAATCAACGCTCATCAAGCGTTTGGATAGATAGGTCTAGAGAATATGGTACCCCTTCAGATCCTTGGTCGCGAGTGCATGTCACCAACGAAGGAATTGTCCAATCTATGGTAATTGAAGGGACACCATGGAATGATTCCCACCATCGTTCCCTTCTTCCGGATTGTGGAGAAGATAATCAAGATGACCTGTATCATCCTTCAGTTTTTGAATTCCTATCAAATACTGTAAACACGGTGGATTCCGAGCGAAACTTGTCCAATATTGAAGAGACTATTGCCATAAATATCTCGACTAAAACGGATATTGTAGAGAATATTCATGTCGGCAAATGTTGTTCTCCTTCAGAACTAGAGATATATAACGCTTTTTTTTGCGAATTTAGAGATGTCTTTGCTTGGTCATATGATGAAATGCCAGGCATTGACTCGAGTATCGTTGAACACGAAATTAAGATGTATCCAGATGTCAAACCAGTACGACAACGGCTACGGCAGGTGCACCCCAAGAAAGCCGCTGCCATTAAGGCAGAAGTTGAAAAACTTCTCCATGCTAGTTTCATCTACCCGGTTCCTCTGACCGATTGAGTATCGAATATTGTCCCTGTTATGAAAAAACAAGGAACAATTAGAGTGTGTGTCGATTATAGGGATGTAAATCAAGCTTGTCCAAAGGACAACTACCCTACACCCTTCATTGACCAGAAAATTGATGAATGCGCTAGATGCGAAATCTTTTCATTCATGGATGGATTCTCTGGGTATAATCAAATAAATATCCGCCCACAGGACCAGTCAAAGACTGCATTTATTTGTCCGTGGGGCACATTCGCATATCGAAAATTACCCTTTGGTTTAAAGAACACAGGGGTGACTTTTCATAGGGCAATGAATTATGCCTTCCATGACATCAAAAACATCATTCAACCATACCTCGACGACCTTCCGGCTCATTCGCGAAAGCGGACTGATCACCCGCAGCATTTAAGAGCGATATTTCTACATTGCCGACACTACAAGATACGACTCAATCCACACAAATGTGTATTTTGCGTCAGTTCTGGCCGTTTACTTGGGTTTGTAGTCTCGAAGGACGGGATTCGCCTCGACCCATGTAAGGTCCAGGCAATCATAAATTTGCCTCCACCTTCGAATTCGCTTCAGATTCAGAAACTCCAAGGGAAAGCGAACTTTCTAAGGAGGTTCATTCCAAATTACGTCGAACTTGCTAAAGGTTATACACGTCTTTTGAAAAAGGAGGTACCCTTTGTCTGGGATCAAGTTGCGCAAGCTTCCTTTGATGCTTTAAAAGATTCCCTAATGAAAGCATCATTAATGTATGCCCCTGATTATCAAAAAGATTTTAACCTGTATCTGGCTGCAGCGGATACGACCATCGCAATGGTTTTAGTTCAAGAAGTCGATGGAATTGAACATCCTATATATTATTTAAGTAAAAACTTAAATGATACAGAAAGAAAATATTCTTACGTTGAAAATCTAGCACTCGCAGCTGTTCAAGCGATACAGAGATTTCGACACTATATCCTCTTTCGGAAAACTACCATTCTGTCAGATTGTAACCCCATGACTTATATACTGTCGCGACAGTTGCTGGGGGGAAAATATTCAAAATGGATAGCAATCCTACAAGAGTTTGATCTGGAATTTGTAAAATCCAAGTCAAAGAAAGCTCTAGTTTTCGCAGAATTATTGTGCAATCTCCCATCGTCGTCCAACGATGACACATCAAAAGAAACAATCATGGATGAAAGTTTGTTTCTGATATCTGCAAGCAATGAGTGGTATGGAGATACAATCATTTACCTCCAAACTCAAAAATATAGGCCAAACACCTCCCACTCTGAACAAAAACGTATTTGATACCAAGCAAAAGACTACATGATCGTCGGTGATACACTCTACCGTCGTGGTATCGATACAGTTCTGAGAAGGTGCCTCACCCATGAGGAGGGCGACAAAGTCCTGAATGATTGTCATTCAGGCGCGTGTGGGGGACATCAATCTAGATATGCTATGGCACAAAAAATCTTACGAGCAGGATACTTCTGGCCAACAATGTTCAAAGATTGCATAACCGCAGTCAGAAGTTGCCATGCTTGTCAAATTTTCGATAGCAAAACCAGAAGACCACCCGCACCTCTGCAACCAATAGTTACTGTTGGGCCGTTCGCCAAATGGGGCATCGATTTCATGACATGTAACCCCACCTCGACTGGGGGGCATGGGTACATCATAGTCGCAGTTGACTATTTTACCAAATAGGCCAAGGCGATGCCTACATTAGATAGCACTGGTGAAACAGCTGCCCTCTTCTTTTTTAATCATGCAGTCGCCAGATTCGGCATGCCGCAGGCTATAGTCACAGATCATGGATCGCATTTTCGCAATCACATGATGGTCGAATTAGCTGCCAAACTAGGGTTGTCTCACGACAACTCTACTCCATATTATCCGCAAGCCAATGTACAAGTTGAAGCAATCAACAAGGTCCTCAAATGCATGCTGCAAAAGATGATTGGAGTTCACAAAAGAAGATGGCACCTAATCATGTACTCAGCTTTGTGGGCTTACCGAACATCGGTAAGGAATGCAACCGGGTTCACACCTTTCCAACTGGTATATGGCCTGGAAGCAGTCTTACCAATCCAGTGTGAAATCTCGTCTCTCAAACTCGCAATTGATCTCCTCCTCGGAACTTCAGAAGAAGAAGCTCGTTTCTTGGAATTAATCCAATTGGACGAAACCCGTCGTGATGCCGCTTTGGCTAATGAAGCCCATAAGAAACGAGTCAAGGCGCAGTTCGACAAAAATGTCAAACCCCGTGTCTTCTCAGAAGGTGACTTAGTCTTGCTTTACGACCAAGAATCCGTTAAATTGGGAGCAAGTAAATTTAAGTCTCTATGGATGGGCCCCTATGTTGTTAAATGAGTGTTAGCAAAAGGAGCCTACGAGTTAATGGATTATGACGGAATTCCGCTGGCACAACCTCGTAATGGGTTGTACCTCAAGCGTTACTATGCGTATTGGTAACCTGTGTGCTTTTGTTATATTTTTGTTTTCGCTAAAGTGTTTATTTTGGTCAAGTAATCCAATTTTTACATTTGTTGCAAATGTCAAACCTATTGGAGTCATGTGTTGGATATGCCGACGGAGCGAGTCGTAGTTCGCGGAACCTATCCTCCGCAGCCTGGGCCATTTTTGATCCAAGCGGCGAGTTAGTAAGTTTCAGAGGTGTATGTATTGGTCGATCAACAAATAACATCGTTGAATATAGCGCGTTGATAGAACTTCTCTCTGATGCCATCACACATGGTATACGCCGACTAACTGTCAGGCTAGATTCACAACTCGTAATACTACAACTCAATGGTATATATTCCGTCTGAAACCCAGCTATTTATCACATGTTCCTAAGGGTTAAGATTTTGGAAAGACAATTTGATCTTATTCAATATCAACATATTTCCAGAAACTTAAACACATTAACTGACTCATTAGCAAACTATGTGTTAGATAGACATTTGCAACATTTGTAAAAAGAAACACACCATCAAAGTTTTGCATGTGGATCATGTAGCTCAACCAAAATAAAACTCCGAAAATCAAAAATAGATATATAACTGTTTATGGTTTACACATAATGTTTTGTAACCAAGACAAAATCGGTCAAATGACCCAAAAACTCAAAATTCTAGGGGGCACCCTAGTCTAATGATGCTCGTGATAGCAAGTCACAGCCTGTGCGATCATGCGTAAGAGACGAGTCCATCGTCTGGGCACACCAGTAGTATGCCGCTGAAACTGCAAAGGTAGCTCGTCGGTCCTCACATCTAGAATACCGAGAGTGAGGCCCTCAACCTGCTCCTGTAATGCTGTGAGAGTCTCGGCCACATCGAGGTCATGAAGAATAGCCCTTCCGATGGCCTCTCCTGCTGGGGCAGCAGCTGGTACTCTCAGGCGAACTACTGGACGAACAGGACCAACATCTGCATGTACACATGAGTTTGATTAAAGTCTTGATAGAATAAAGCACAAGGACATTATAAACAAAAAATGATAAACAGGAATATGGTCAAAGATTTTACCAGTGGCACCCCACTGCTCGCCATCCGGCAGTACTAAATCTAGATCACCTCGGAAGTCCATGCCAGCGTATGGATACTCAGAATAAACCATCTCCTGACGATCAAACCACCTGAAGAAGGTATCAGAAAATGAAATCTGAGACTGGCCAGCATGCCTAGACATATGGTCAACCCATCTCTGCATACGTGGTTCAGTAGGATAAGGTAAATCGAGTGCAATGTACTGCGGCTGCATCAGCGGTATCTTCTCCAAGGCAAAGGCGGTCAAAATAGAACCATACCCAAAGTTCTTCAACCTCCCGCTCTTTATCTTGGTCAACTTTTCTTTCATCACAAGAAGTACTGCGTCGCACCAGTTGAACACCTTCGGTTGGAGGCATTCCAAGGCATGCTGCATGTAAGATCGGTTGGCTACATGAAGAGCCAAACCACCGGCCATCCTACCAAAAGTAAACAGAATAGTCCTGAGGGACCTGTCAGTGACATCACGGATGATGATCTTGCCGTCTTTACTCGGCTGAGATCCTTCTCTGCAGTACCGGCGGACATAATCTCTCACAGAATCGCCTCCTCGAGCCGAACCTGACAAAGAGATGGGGGCACCCCGCCTCGACAAGCCAGTCAAGAAATAGATGTCTACTACAGTCAAGGGGATAGATTTGCCCCTGATCTGGAAAACCTGATTGGTAGGATCCCAAGCATCGAGCAAATACTGCAGTAAGTTGATCTACTGTCTCATGCTAGAAATGCGGAAGAACTTCAGCAAGCCACAGTTCCGCAGCGCATTCACTGTAACTGGATCATGTAGGGCAAGCATGTCCTCTTCTTCATGCTCACGTTCTCGCCATGTAATGGTCATCTTACTCCAAAGATCTCTGAAAAAAAAAAAGAGAGGAGTTAGGTCCTGATTTTGGTGAGAAACAGGCAAAAATTCCATCAAAAATTGTGCATCAAATTCCCTTTTTGCACCCAACGCACCTGCAACAGTGTTCTAGGTGCGTTGAATGTCAGATAGCCTTTAGACAGGCCAACATTCAACGTAGTTTTCGATACACTGAGGGTGCGCTGATGGAAGAACGAGTTCTTTAAACCCCAGGGACTCAGAAAAGCTAGGAATTAAGCTCAAAATGTAAAATGGAAACCATGAAATGAAAGAGCTCAGGTTTAGCTCCTACCTGGTCCAGACGGTGCCGAGAATCGTCCACAAAATCTCCCGAAATCAGCTGATGAAAATTGAGGGGGAAAAGCACCTCCAAAGCTCCAACAAACCAAGTTCAAATTAAATGGTAAAATGAGAGGTAAAAAACACTTTTTCATTACTTTTACGTAGTTCAAAGTAAAATATTAGTGTTCTAACTCATTTTCAAGCAAATATTGTTCATTTTTGACTAGTTTGATGAAGCAGTTGAAAATACAGTACAATCTTTGAAAGGACAAAGCTGTTTATGGTAAAATCAAAACAAGACCATCTAATCGAGCAGTTTTAGCACATATTTCAAGCTCGTTAAAAAATAAACATAAGACATGAACAAATGTTTCCACCCACGTTTAAGCTCATTAAAAAATGAACTATTCCCTGGTAAATAACCATCGTGAAAGTAGTACTTCAGCCGTTAAAGCCTTGGTCGTGTTTGCACCGTCACCTCCACTTTTCATTGGCCGATCATTCACCTCCATTTGATTGTTTACCCATTTTGAGGAACAACTGCGAAGAGTGATTTCACTAGCCATCCTTGTGACACTGCCGTGATTGGAAAATTCCAAACCTTACCTGGAATCAGCTGCTACCCGTTTTATCACTCGTTCCTCAAAAGACGAGTCTCCTTTAAGCTCTTTTCAACTGACTCGTAAAATATGAAAAGATTGCCAAGCCATTGGCCTCTCCATCTCATTAAAGGGACAGGAAGTGCTATCCCTCCTCTAGATTTTAATCTTTTTGGACCTGAGGGATTATTACACAAAAAGATCGAGCGCTTGTTTTGTTCGGCTCGTTAAAACTATCGAAAATTCATCCCTTCTGTATTGTTTTATACTTTTTCGGACTTAAGGGATTAGATGACGAAAAAGGAATTTTGGAGTTACCTTTATGTTCCTTTTCAGACTCTCTAAAATTGAAAAGGACCGAGTTATCTTTGTCGTTAAACTCGTTAAAAAGATTAATAGCGACAAACTTGTCTTTAGACGAGAACGAGTTTCACTATCGCTAGGCTCGTTAAAACATAGCGATGGGTTTGCCCGAAGGGCAAATTATAGAACAAGCATATGTTATCCTCCTCAAGCTTGACAAAAATAAAGAGGTACTGGTCAGCAATGACTGGGGAAAAATTGGGAAGAAAACTCAAAGAAACTTTGTTGGTAGCAAGTCGCTCTTGAACATGACACTTCCACTCCGTGTCCGAGTCGGGTTGGGTTGTTTCATTCACCGGTCACATCACCATGGTCACGCCATACCATCCACATTTGGGGTTAATGCTACCAATCCATCACATCAGTGTCGATGATATGTTCAAGAGAAGTCATCCAGAGAAGTCACCCGTGTCTCACCCACTACCATACATTGTACTCCATTCTTTCATGACCGCCACCCTGAACCTTATATCATCAGATCGTTTTCACCTCCATCAAAATCATTTGCTCCGCTCCGTGTCATTGATGTGGGATTCATTAAGGCCCTCCTGTGACGAATCACTTCTTGTCGACATCAGCTCATTATCCAAGAAGTTGATCTAGGAACACCCCATTCAGTACTTTGAAGGTTGCATGCCTCAATGGCAAGTTTCTCACTTCCGGCAATAGGTTTACATCAATGGCCTTTGACCGAAAGATTTTGCATGGTGTTCAACGCCAAGTCCTTTATTCACACCACGTGAATTGTACTGTAGTACCTTGAGGATCATTATCATTATCAGTGATTCCTCTCGTGCTTGTTAACAGTTTACATCATTGACTGGTAATCAAGCGATGTCTTTCCATGTTCGACTTTAAAACATTTCTCACATGGATCGACTTGTACTTCGAGTGAAGATCAGACGAGATTGAAGACCCCAGATCTAGTTTCATCCATCCGGGCTGCAATATATATTCAGGGAAGTAAAGACATTTAATGTACAACATTGCAGCATAGATAATCATCCTACCAAAAGGATGATGGCTCTATCAGAATCATCAGTCTACACTCAGACGATTGTCTGTCCTATGTACATGAAAATGAATTTATAAAGTTGAGCATGGGAATGCCCGCCTCAGCTAGATCATGAAAAAAGTATGAAGATAATGTATTGTATTGTATCTTATTACAGGTCTCCTCCCAGCATTGAAAGAACTTCGGATCCTCATAATAAAGCATTTCACCCGACACCAAAAGGTTAATGGCCTCATACTTTAGGGGGAAACTGTTATAGACATTTTTGTGCCCTACAACACTAAGCATGAAATGTCCATAAACCAAGGGCTCCTAAGTCCCTAAAAGTGTTGTTCTAACCCCTAAAGGAATAAGGTCAACAGATTACAGCTTCTCCCAGAAGTTCTCCACCAGAAACTGCTCAGAATTGGTCAAAACAGGATCATTTCAGCTGTTCCACTGGCTAAGTGCGTTGCATTGCACCTAAATACACTGTGAGGGTGCGTTGCATTTCAAAACTCCCTTCTGTAGGGTGCGATGGGCGAGAAATGACAAATGGCAGTGTCATTCCGTGAGGTGGAGAGGCAATGGAAGCTTCCAGAATCTTCTCCTGTGACACTTGCCTCACTGAATTCGACCAAGGATGAGTAAGAGGCCCTCAGTCTCCAAGTGGAAGCAAGAACTAACAGAGAGAAGACACTAATCAAATCACAAGCTGACTTATCCTCCTTACACATATCTATATATGGATCCCTCATCCTAGAGATCCGGAGGCTGGAATTTTGCATATTGTAAGGAATTGTTGTTGGTTTCTAGAGACAAACATCAGATTGTTGGGTGATTTATGCTTTGTTTGAGGTGAAGAGGGGCTTCTTTGCTGGGAGGTTGATGCTGGGTCGGAACCACTGGTTGTAACTCCTCCTGGATCTTTTCTTGTTTATCAATAAAAACTATTTGAGTTCTCCTCCATGCTTTTGTATCATTGATGCTTGTTACATTTGTATGGTTAACTTAAATCTGATCCTAATTTGTTTATGAATATAGATCCATGTCTTTGTATAGTGCACTTCTTCTGTGATCTTACAGGTACTTTGTGAAGCTGGGCATGCAAGGGAGCAGGTAGCTGGAGACTATCAAAGAAGAGAAGGATTGGATCAAAGGATTAGCGAAAGACACAGGTTGGTTCTTTCTATTCCTCTCTATCTATAATTCATAAAGGAAATACAAAAGTAGTTTTTCTCTGTTTGTTTCTAAGGCAGTTGTCACACCTTAGTGGGATAGAGCAGTTCTAAATAGACACTTTTCCCTGTAACACTTATGAACTATGTTATAATGTGGAATGAAGGCCTATTTATTATTAAGGAACAATTTAAAACCATAAACATCCAAACACCTAACCTTAGTACATTAAGCAACAAAATTGTGCGTCCCGTTGGGGTAAATTGGTACATCAACTTCCCGGGCTCATAACTTTGGCTTACAATCTCTGTTTGATATGTTGTTAGAAATATATATCTGACTATAATTTTTGACTGCAAACATTGGTCAAACACCAATGTTTTCCCGTTTTCTAAAAAGATGTCATTCAGGGCCTCAAAACGACTCCAAAAGCTTAGGACCCGAAAAAACTACCAAAATAGTAAACTGAGCTATAATTAAGGAAACTTAAAAATTGAAAGAAATAATGGTGGGGGTCCTAGTGGAATTGGTTGGTGGCCACCAATATCCACCTCGATCATTCCTTCCCTCTTAAGACGAAATGGTCCCAATTGCGTTGAGTTCCTCCATGAGATGGGGAAACTCCTCCTGAAGTTGTTCCCTGGTGAGCCACTTGCCATGGTGGTGGAGTTGGAAAACTATGACAACCCAATATAGTTGGATATTCTTCTTGTGAGTGTTATTTATTTTTGTGTCCATGATATTAACAGTAGGGGTTTTTTCAATACAACTTGGGTTGGGCTCTGTTGGTGTCATGTGCTCAACAATGTCTGATGTATCCAACATTGGGGGAAAGTATGGTTGCAGGGAAAGAATACCCGAGCATGATAGAGACCTGATCCAGAGGGAGTTCGTCTTAGGTCTAGTGCCTGTAGTATTTTTTGGGGCTACTCAAACCATCTAGTGATCAATACTCGTAACTAAATACCAAGAATCTAAATTATCGAATTCTCATGTGGGACACAGGTACTTTAATGGCCAAAATCTAGGGAACCCTTTCCCTATATGTGATGGTGAGAAAAACACTTGAGCCTCATTTCCATTACCTTGGTTGATTTTTCGGTTGCTCGAAGACGTCGCGAGTTATTTTAGGACATTGTCCCAGGGCACATTAAACGATATCTCCACAAGGCCTAGTTACTTTGAGAGTGGTAAGGATGTATAGGTCTTCTTAGGATATGGTTCTTCCTTAGGAGCCAAAATCTCCTCATTTGAATGCAAGTAAATCTCCCTCTCAAGGGAACACCTTGTTCCCTTCTCTTCATCAAACTTCACATATCTATGAACATATGCCATCCTGATGGATGTCAGGTACACCCGATAGTTATGAGGTGTATCAGCGTATGCCACAAATATGCCCAACTCTGTTGGTTGTTCAAGACTTTTCCTTGATTCCTTGCAAACATGAGAGTAAAATGATGATCCAAAGATCCTGAAGTGTGACACATGTTGGCTTAGGGGGTCCTGACCCAGGTTCAAAGTTAGTTGCACCAACCAACAAAACCTTACACTGTTGGCACTTTCGGCAACAACACACATAGCGCAGGCTGCAGTCTGACCCAAATCAGTATGGGGGATGTAAGAACTAAGTATTTTCATCCAGAGACTAGTGTGATGTCTTTCAAATGCCTTGGATATACCTACGCACAGATCAATACACCCCTAGGGAACATTACTGAAAATTTGTTAGAGAAATTCTCAAACCTTCGCATAGGTCCACGATCAGTCCTTATAGACCTTTAACAGTCAATTTGTCTACTTATGTGAATCGTAGAGTAATCATAAATTGGAGTTCACACATATATGCTTAATTTGTTAGAACACATAAGATAAATTACCAGAATCTTCATGGGAGTGTTAAACATGCATTGTGTAAATTATTAAGACTTATTCAAGAGAATCACATAGCATTCAATCAATATTTCATAGAACAAATCATTCATCAGCGACATATAAGATAAATAGACATGAACATAAATACTCAATAATTCTTCAGAAACTTGTCATTATTGATCTTAACTCACCGATGCAGGCATCCACGCACTCACCTGCGGACTCTTCCTAGGCCTCCGTGCACTCAGCTATGGAGCCTTTCCTTCTACCTACACGCAAAAAGCAGAGCCTCCTTCTTTAACCCAATGCCCTATCCCACTCCTCCTTGTTCTCCAACTTCTTTCTTAGTTAGTTACCTCTTAGACTCGCTCGGACTCGACTATTTATAGACTTTTCCATATAATACAATGGTCCGCGAACTATGGGTGAATCTCAAAACTGACTCAAAACTTATCCAAAACAAGGAGATAATCCCCTTTGGCTCTTATTCCTCTATGCACCCTGCATCCACAAATCACGTAGACTTTACATTGTTTTACAAAATTGTACCAAAACTTGGGTTATCTAACTCCAAACTAACCCAGGGGACCCCATCCTAACAAGCCCCCAACACAAAGATCACGACTCACCCTCGAGTCACTCTACTGATGTCGCGATCTTATTGTGAATATCCCCCAACTTCACTTGGATCACTGCAACTGTCGCAATGGTCTATGTCACTACCTGTTTAACCTCCTCGATCAAATTTTCACCAGTTGGTCCTTCTACATCCAGCCTCATCAATCATTGCATCTACTGCAGTCGCTTAAGGTTATCATGAATGGAGAGCGTGATTTGATAAGCCTCCTCGAACAAAGATTACAACCTAGACTTTAGCAAGGCTTGTTTCTTCTGCACTTCCTCTACCTATGCCAGTAGCTTGTTTCCTTCTCGTAACTTAGCAAGGGACGGTGCTAGTGCTAAGGTGTAGGCGGTCACCTTGACCTCATTGTATTGGCATTGCATCTCCCTTACCTCTGTGTTCATTTTTTGCTGGTTCGGATCCTCCTGCAAATTGATCGATTTACCCATAGACATTCTTCTATTAGGATGCCCAAACCGTAACTTCATCACACACCTGTAATCCCTCTATCTTGTAAAACTATCTTTGTGTGTACCCTACCATCATGGAGGCATAGCACGTAGCACCAAATCCAGTGCTTGAAACCAGTTGTCCTTAGGGAATTCACACTCAAATTCATCCATAAACAAATCTACGTTAGTTAAGACATCGTAATAAGGTAATTCTATTATTAATATTGGTATGGAAACTGTTGAACTATAATATAGACCTTGTAGCACTCCTTTAAGCTAGGAGATGTTAAAGGATAGAAATTGAGTGGGACCCAAATTCATTTACGAAATGGAAGAGAAAGTATTTTTAAATAAGAAAATATTAAAGGAAGCTCAATATTTTCAAAAGAATTGCATATAAGAAACCATGGATATGAAGTGAATCTAAGAGTTAAACCTAGGAAAAGCTCCAAAAAGATCCAAACCTTCCCCTTGATTTGTGGGGACTCTTGAAATCTTCAACAAGATAAACTTATCATCTTGTTTCACCACTAGTATGGCATATGTACATTTTTTTCAGACATTGTATCCCTAATCTAACTCACATTTCGAAGTAGAAACAACTAAATCATTTCCATGTTAGCAACAAAGTAAATCAAAAACAAAATCATCACACCCACATGCTAAGATACCATCTAATAAACAAAATCTTTATAATCCAAGTTTTGCCACTTAAAAATCTGCAATAGTTATGCACTTAAGGTATCTCTTCTTGTATAGTAAATGAGTATTATATATTTTTGTTATCTTATTTCTGATTCAAAAATATTTAAAAAGTATAGTGAATGAGTATTATATATTTTTGTTATTTTATTTCCAATTGGAAGATATATAAATAGGATACAGTCTGAATATTTTGTCAATTAAATGAAAAAAAAATAGATTTTGTTATTATTTTTTTCGAATTAAAAATTATTAGAAATGTTTTGTGAGAAAGAGTTAAATTAACTAGAAGTTGGGGGATTGTTGAGAGAAGTTTAGTATTTTGCATTAGGTTAATATTTTTACACCACGGCCTATTATTTTAATATTTTCATTAATAAATATGAAATATGGCCGCAATGACAACTGCAATCTACCCCATTCACTCATTATTGGAGAGAATATGCAAGTTGACACTTATTATTCCCGAAATGGGATTCCTCAGTTGCAGTTGTTGTTTATGAATCGTGTTAAGGTGTACAAAATTGCCACTAAATTCTACTATTCATTTTCTTCATTTATAAGCATTTTCTTGTAAATTGCGGTAAATTTCCTACAAGAGCTACAAATAGTTGTCACTATGCACAAATCTCGTCTTTTAGATAATTATTAGAGGAATAAAAATTATCTTCCATGGATAGACCTTTAAAAGAAACATTCGAATGTATGTGTATACCTGAATCTTAGAAGTTGCAAATAAGAAGAGATAAAATTAGGGAAAGAGGAAAACCAACTTGTAATATTTCAACCAAGTATTTTATTATTTTTTATTACCAAATTGGTAATTAATAAAAAATTTAAAAAATCAACACAAGATTCTGTTCGAGCTTGATAATCCAAGAGCCTAATATATATATATAGTGTAGTGTTTTAATTAATACATATTTATGATTAACATTCATCATCAACATTTTGGTATAGTTGTAATTTGTATCCATTATATATTATATAACTTTTTTTTTAATCTACCGCACAATTTGAAATTTTCATTGTTTATTAAAAAATAAATGAATTATTTAAATATTTTTGTAAACAAATATTTTAATAATTTTATTATCCGAATATTATTTTTAAATTGATTCTTCCTACCTGCATAGAGCTAATTCCAAAGTATCAGTTGGAATTCGAATGATGATTCAAAGAATGCTCTGAATAGAAGATTAATCCACATCAGCACGTAGTTCCACATCAGCATAATTAACTCAAATTATACTCCACATCATCCAGAGTTGCATTGGACGGTAGTTTATGCATTCGAATACGAATGCACGAAATAAATTCAAATTCTGACTCAAAGTATGCTCTGAATTAACTCAAATTATACGGTAGTTTCTGTGGTTGAGGTGGCAGCGCATGCATGCATGATGATGATTCAATTCGAATATGCATGATGATTCAAATTATGATTCAAAGTATGCTCTGAATAGAAGGTTAATTCCACCCACAGCACGTAGTTCCACGATAAGTTGGAATTGCACTCTACTGGAGTTCACTTAAGCTTGACATCAATAATAGGGTATGCATGGAATCGCAGAGGGAGAGTTATACTCCAAATATCAGGCAGCAGAGGGAGAGTTAAGTGGGGTGCTGAATCAACTGCAACTATGAAATATAGCAATAAAAGGAGCGTCAATTGGATTTCCAATTCCAGTGAGCAAGCAAAAGTCGGATGGGTGGTAACTTGTAGAGAATTTTTGTTTTCCCTAAATCTGAAGCCCCATGATGGACAACTGCAATCTGCGGCTGATGACATCCCCAGCATTTCTTCGCTCATTATTCCAATGACTAAACAAATGATGATGATGTTGTCATGCCAGAGATATGCAAGTTGAAAAGTATGTATGACGACTCTTCGCAAATTGCAAACAGTTGTTACCATGCACGGGTGACAACTCTTTGCTTTGGGTAAGTATGAGAGGAATAAGCAAAGATAAAATTGGGGAAAGAGGAAAACCACTTTATTATGTTTTATTACAAGAAGATAGCCAAATTTCTAATTAATAAAGAAAAGTTAAATTTAAATATATTTATCAAGTATTTTAACCAAAAACCTCTCTAGTGGGTTCTAATCATAGATAATTTGATGCTGAATTCCAACAATCCGTTATGCACAAGTGTAGTTATACTCACAACAACAACGTGTTTGTTTTTAATTGCATAAGGAGTGGTCTACCAGGCGACTAATTTTCCCAAGAATTGTTTTCCAATGACGGCGAAACACAAACGATTTCCACAGGTTACGACGCCATCGATCAACGATTCCGGTTACTTGACGACGACGTTATTTCACCGTTTCCACTTTGCCGTTAGTGTCGTGTCCGCCGTTTAGGTGGAGCTTCAAATTTCATTACCGCCGCGCCCATTTTAAATTATTCAAAAACTTCCATTACTGCGCATTTGATTTTGAATTTGAATCTCTGTTCTGTTTGTGTCCAAAATATACATGAACCAGAAAGATGCGGCGATGGAACGTCGTGAGCCACAGTTTGCAACAGTCAGGAAAGAATCATTTCGAAATGGCAGATTAATTGTACTGACCAATCATTCACACAACAATCGAAGCACCCATCATGTAGAGAAGAATCCTCTAGAAGGATTGAGAAAAAGAGCGTCGTGTGGCCCTGGAGAAAACGAGCGTCAAACCTAGTGCAGAGGAGGTGAAGTACCACCATGTCAGAGGCGACAACGGGAGGCTGTGCGCCGCTGTGCAAAGAGCGTTGCCGATGAGGAAGTGACGATCTACTCAAGCAGGCGACGTAAATGGTTTAGGCGCCGTGAGACACCTCTGCAATATCTCATGCCTCCCATCACACAAATTCATCACTCTTTCTGCACCACCCCCTTTGAAGTATTGCAACGCCACAGAAGAAGGAGCGAGGCAAAACAATATACTATCGCCTCTATCGGGGATTCAAAGTTAGTCCATGAGATTATAGTCACTTTCTGTGTATTTGTGAAAGGTCAGCAAGAAGAAGAGTTACAGTGAATGACACGGATAAAAAATGTACATAGTGTGCCAACGAACTAGGGTTTACATAATTTAAGTCTGTAAAAAATGTACGTAGTGTTCCAACGAACTAGGGTTTACATAATTTAAGTCTCTAATTTTAAAAAGTTAGCAAACAAGAACTACAAACAATTGTCACCATGCACCTTAACAACTCTTCGCTTTTTCGCCTTGTGCCTTGGGTAAGTTTTAGAGGAATAAAAGTTCTGGATCTTAGAAGTTGTTAATAAGCAAAGTTAAAATTGGGGAAAGAGGAAAACCATTTTTCTAATCTTTCAACCAGGTATTTTATTATGTCACCATGCACCTTAAGAACTCTTCGCTTTTTCGCCTTGTGCTTTGGGTAAGTTTTAGAGGAATAAAAGTTCTGGATCTTAGAAGTTGTTAATAAGTAAAGTTAAAATTGGCGAAAGAGGAAAACCATTTTTCTAATCTTTCAACCAGGTATTTTATTATGTTTTCTTACAAGAAGATAGCCAAATTTATAATTAATAAAAAACTTAAAAAATCAAGACAGCATTGCAATTATCATTATTTTTTATAATAAATTATATAAATTTAAATAAATATAATATAATATATTTATAATAAATGAAATTTTGTTATTTTCAACTTTAAGAAAAAGATGAAATAATTAAAATTTAAAATATTTAAAATATATATATGTTTGTATAATTTAATTTATGGGTTAGGGTGAAAATAAGTAAAACAATGTATTTTTAAATTTAATTTGATAATTTTTATTTGAATAAAGAGTATGATTTTATATATATGAAGTTTAAATTTTATTAAGTAACCAAATTTTAGTAAGAAGTACATTCTTCTTTCATATATATATATATAAGTTTTAATTTTTTTTTTAAATATCTTTTAAGATTTTCAAAGTTGTGAAATAATAAGAATTTTAAAAACTTTCTAATGCAATTTTATTGGTCTCATAAAGACAAGAGTGGAATCTTACATTAAGAAACACTATGACTTATTTGAATTATAAAGTTTATTGAATTAGTGATTATGTTTTAGATTTATTTTAATTTTAGCAAATCAGATTAATAACTATGATTAAACTAAAAGCTTCACCCAATTTTTAAAATACATCTTTCATAATGTATATGTCATGGAAAATAAACTAATTATGAATACCACATTTATTAGCAAAATTCACATATAATAATAGCTAGAAAAGACATATTGGCTTGCAACTTTTGAATCATTTAGATAAACATTTTAGGACTCTCTTAAGGAGGGAGATATTGGTATGGGAACCGGACGTTGTAGCACTCCCTTAAGCTAGGAGACCTTAAGGGATAGAAATGAGTGGGACCCAAATTCGTTTACAAAATGCAATAGAAAGTATTTTTAATTAAGCAAAGATTAAAGGAAATTCAAAATTTTCAAAAGAATTGCATATAAGAAACCATAGCTATGAAGTGAACAATCATGCCTTTCTAAGAGTTAAAGCTAGGAAAAGCTCCAAAAAGGTCCAAACTTTCCGCTTGATTTGTGAGTATACTTGAAATCTTCAACAAGATAAACTTATCATCTTGCTTCACCACTAGTATGGCATATGTACATTTGTTTTCAAACATTGTATCCCTAATGTAACTCACATTTCGAATTAGAAACAACTAAATCATTTCCAAGCTAGCAACAAAGGAAATAAAAAAAAAAAATCATCACACTCACATGCTAAGATACCATCTAATAAACAAAATATAGTCCAAGTTTTCCCACTTAAAAATATGAAATAGTTATGCACTTGAGGTATCTATTCTTGTATATTAAATGAGTATTATATATTTTTGTTATTTTATTTCGAATTCAAAGATATTTAAATATGATACAATCTCAATATTTTGTAGAGTAAATGAAAAAATAGATTTTGTTGTTATTTTTCTCAAACTAAAAATTAATTATAAATGTTTTGAGAGAAAGAGATCAATAACCAGAATTTGCGGGATTTTAAACAATGGATGATAGTTTTAATATTTCTTTTAATACATCTGAAATATGGTCGCAACTGCAATCTTCCCCATTCATTCATTATTGGATAGAATATACAAATTGACACTTATTATTCCCAAAATGGGATTCCTGAGTTGTAGTTGTCGTTTATGAGTCGTGTTAACGTGTACAGAATTTCCACTCAATTCTACTTTTCATTTTCTTCTTTTATAAGCATTTGCCCGTAAATTGCGATAAATTTCCTACACGAATAGTTGCCAGTATACACTTGTGACATCTCTTGTGTTTTGGATAAGTATTAAATGAATAAAATTTCTCTTCCATGGACATACCTTTAAAAGAAACATTCAAAGGTATGTTTGTGCCCATTCTTAGAAGTTGCGAATAAGCAAAGATAAAATTGGGGAAAGAGAAAAACCACTTTAGTAAATTTTTAACCAAGTATTCTATTATTTTTTATCCTCAACCTTGGATGAAGTCCTCTCCCTGTTTCTCCGCCTTATTTCTTCCCTTACTAGATAGGACAATAACCGCTCCAAACTTGGTAGTTTCTCTCTACCATTTACCAAATATTGATAACTGTCCAAGTTATTGGGAGGACCCAAAAGAGATAGAGCTACCAAATCTTCTTCAAGGAGAGTAACACCGACACTCCCAATTTCATCACGAAATTGTGTAAACTTACTCATACACTGTGGAATTGATTCATTCTTTTACATCTCGATACTTCAAAGCTTTTCCTTGAGGGTCAACTTCTTGTCATAATTGTTATTCTGGTATATTCTTATGTTGGAATGCAACATAATACATATATAATCATTGAAACAAAGATGCAACAAGAATAAATCTCCATTTCAATAATATCAAAGAACTCAAAGATGATTACGTACAAAACGGAAATAAGGCAGCGCAAGCAATGGTAGGTTATCTCTGAGAAGAGATGTAGTGCTTACATGCTTATGAACTATGTTATAATGTGGAATGAAGTCCTATTTATTATTGAGGAACAATTTGAAACCATAAACATCCAAACACCTAACCTTAGTACATTAAGGAACAAAACTGTGCAGCCCGTTGGGGTAAATTGGTACATCAACTTCCCGGGGTCATAACTTTGGCTTACAATCTCTGTTTGATATGTTGTTAGAAATATATATCCGACTACAATTTTTGACTGCAAACATTGGTCAAACAACAATGTTTTCACATTTTCTAAAAATATATCATTCAGGGCCTCAAAGCAACTCCAAAAGTTTAGGACCCGAAAAAACTACCAAAATAGTAAACTGAGCTATAATTAAGGAAACTTAATAATTGAAAGAAATAATGGTGGGGGTCCTAATGGAATTGGTTGGTGGCCACCAATATCCACCTCGATCATTCCTTCCCTCTTAGGACGAAATGGTCCCAATTGTGTTGAGTTCCTCCATGAGATGGGGAAACTCTTCCTGAACTTGGTCCTTGGTGAGCCACTTGCCATGGTGGTGGAGTTGGCCAACTATGACAACCCAATATAGTTGGATATTCTTCTTGTGAGTGCTATTTATTTTTGTATCCATGATATTAACAGTAGGGGTTTTTTCAATACAACATGGGTTGGGCTCTATTGGTGTCATGTGCTCAACAATGTTTGATGTATCCAACAATGGGGGAAAGTATGGTTGCAGGGAAAGAATACCCGAGCATGCTAGAGACCTGATCTAGAGGGAGTTCGTCTTAGGTCTAGTGACTGTAGTATTTTTTCGGGCGACTCAAACCATCTAGTGATCAATACTCGTAACTAAATACCAAGAAACTAAATTCTCGAATTCTCATGTGGGACACAGGTACTTTAATGGCCAAAATCTAGGGAACCCTTTCCCTATAAGTGATGGTGAGAAAAACACTTGAGCCTCATTTCCATTACCTTCGTTGATAATTCGGCTGCTCGAAGACGTTGCGAGTGATTTTAGGACATTGTCCCAGGACGCATCAAATGATATCTCCACAAGGCCTAGTTACTTTGAGAGTGGTAAGGATGTATAGGTCTTCTTAGGATATAGTTCTTCCTTTGGAGCCAAAATCTCCTCATCTGAATGCAAGTAAATCTCCCTCTCAAGGGAACACCTTGTTCCCTTCTCTTCATCAAACTTCACATATCTATAAACATATGCCATCCTGATGGATGTCAGGTACACCCAATAGTTATGAGATGTATCAGCGTACGCCACAAATATGCCCAACTCTGTTGGTTGTTCAAGATTTTTCCTTGATTCCTTGCAAACATGAGAGTAAAATGATGATCCGAAGATCCTGAAGTGAGACACATGTTTGCTTAGGAGGTCTTGACCCAGGTTCAAAGTTAGTTACACCAACCAACAAAACCTTACACTACTGGCACTTTCGGCAACAACACACATAGCGCAGGCTGCAGTCTCACCCAAATCACTATGGGCGATGTAAGAACTAAGTATTTTCATCCAGAGACTAGTGCGATGTCTTTCAATGCCTTGGATCTACCTACGCACAGATCAATACACCCCTAGGGAACATTACTGCAAATTTGTTAGAGCAATTTTCAAACCTTCGCATAGGTCCACGATCAGTCCTTATAGACCTTTAACAGTCAATTTGTCTACTTATGTGAATCGTAGAGTAATCATAAATTGGAGTTCACACATATATGCTTAATTTGTTAGAACACATAAGATAAATTACCAGAATCTTCGTGGGAGTGTTAAACATGCATTGTATAAATTATTGAGACTTATTCAAGAGAATCACATAGCATTCAATCAATATTTCATAGAACAAATCATTCATCAGCGGCATATAAGATAAATAGACATGAACATAAATACTCAATAATTCTTCAGAAACTTGTCATTATTGATCTTAACTCACCGATTACAGACTCAAATTAACCCGCGAACATAGCTGCAGGGGTCCACGCACTCACCTGCGGACTCTTCCTAGGCCTCCGTGCACTCAGCTATGGAGCCTTTCCTTCTACCTACACGCAAAAAGCAGAGCCTCCTTCTTTAACCCAATGCCCTATCCCACTCCTCCTTGTTCTCCAACTTCTTTCTTAGTTAGTTACCTCTTAGACTCGCTCAGACTCGACTATTTATAGACTTTTCCATATAATACCATGGTCCGCGAACTATGGGTGAATCTCAAAACTGACTCAAAACTTATCCAAAACAAGGAGTTAATCCCCTTTGGCTCTTATTCCTATATGCACTCTGCATCCACAAATCGCATAGACTTTACACTGTTTTACAAAATTGTACCAAAACTTGGGTTATCTAACTCCAAACTAACCCAGGGGACCCCATCCTAACAAGCCCCCAACACAAAGATCACGACTCACCTTCGAGTCACTCTGTTGATGTCACGATCTTATTGTGAATATCCCCCAGCTTCACTTGGATCACTGCAACTGTAGCAATGCTCTATGTCACTACCTGTCTAACCTCTTCGATCAAATTTTCACCAGTTGGTCCTTCTACATCCAGCCTCATCAATCATTGCGTCTACTGCAGTCGCTTAAGGTTATCATGAATGGAGAGCATGATTTGATAAGCCTCCTCCAACAAAGATTAGAACCTAGACTTTAGCAAGGCTTGTTTCTTCTGCACTTCCTCTACCTACGCCAGTAGCTTCTTTCCTTCCAGTAACTTAGCAAGGGACGGTGCTGGTGCTAAGGTGTAGGTGGTCACCTTGACCTTATTGTATTGGCACTGCATCTCCCTTACCTCTGTGTTCAATTTTTGCTGGTTCGGATCCTCCTGCAAATTGATCGATTTACCCATAGACATTCTTCAATTAGGATGCCCAAACCGTAACTTCATCACACACCTGTAATCCCTCTATCTTGTAAAACTATCTTTGTGCGTACCCTACCATCATGGAGACATAGCACGTAGCGCCAAATCCAGTGCTTCAAACCAGTGGTCCTTAGGGAAATCACACTCAAATTCATCCATAAACAAATCTACATTAGTTAAGCCATCGTAATAAGGTAATTCTATTATTAGTATTGGTGTGGAAACTGTTGAACTATAATATAGACCTTGCAGCACTCCTTTAAGCTAGGATATGTTAAAGGATAGAAATTGAGTGGGACCCAAATTCATTTACGAAATGGAAGAGATAGTATTTTTAAATAAGAAAATATTAAAGGAAACTCAATATTTTCAAAAGAATTGCATATAAGAAACCATAGATATGAAGTGAATCTAAGAGTTAAACCTAGGAAACGCTCCAAAAAGATCCAAAGCTTCCCCTTGATTTGTGGGGACACTTGAAATCTTCAACAAGATAAACTTATCATCTTGTTTCACCACTAGTATGGCATATGTAAATTTTTTTCAGACATTGTATCCCTAATCTAACTCACATTTCGAAGTAGAAACAACTAAATCATTTCCATGTTAGCAGCAAAGTAAATCAAAAACAAAATCATCACACCCACATGCTAAGATACCATCTAATAAATAAAATCTTTATAGTCCAAGTTTTACCACTTAAAAATCTGCAATATTTATGCACTTGAGGTATCTCTTCTTGTATAGTAAATGAGTATTATATATTTTGTTATCTTATTTTTGATTCAAAAATATTTAAAAAGTATAGGGAATGAGTATTATATATTTTTGTTATTTTATTTCGAATTCAAAGATATTTAAATAGGATACAATCTGAATATTTTGTCGATTAAATGAAAAAAAATAGATTTTGTTATTATTTTTTTCGAATTAAAAATTAATTAGAAATGTTTTGTGAGAAAGAGTTAAATTAACCAGAAGTTGGGGGATTTTTGAGAGAAGTTTAGTATTTTGCATTAGGTTAATATTTTTACACCATGGCCTATTATTTTAATATTTCTATTAATAAATATGAAATATGGCCACAATGACAACTGCAATCTACCCCATTAACTCATTATTGGAGAGAATATGCAAGTTGACACTTATTATTCCCGAAATGGGATTCCTTAGTTGCAGTTGTTGTTTATGTATCGTGTTAAGGTGTACAAAATTGCCACTAAATTCTACTATTCATTTTCTTCTTTTATAAGCATTTTCTTGTAAATTGCGGTAAATTTCCTACAAGAGCTACAAACAATTGTCACTATGCACAAATCTCGTCTTTTAGATAATTATTAGAGGAATAAAATTTCTCTTCCATGGATAGACCTTTAAAAGAAACATTCGAATGTATGTGTGTACCTGAATCTTAGAAGTTGCAAATAAGAAGAGATAAAATTGGGGAAAGAGGAAAACCAGCTTGTAATTTTTCAACCAAGTATTTTATTATTTTTTATTACCAGGTTTGTAATGAATAAAATAAAATCAACACAAGATTCCGTTCGAGCTTGATAAGCCCAGAGCCTAATATATATATATATATATATATATATATATATATATATATATAGTGTTTTAATTAATACATATTTATGATTAACATTCATCATTGACATTTTGGTATAGTTGTAATTTGTATCCATTAAATATTATATAACTTTTTTTTTAATCTACGACACAAATTGAAATTTTCATTGTTTATTAAAAAATTAATTATTTTAATATTTTTGTAAACAAATATTTTAATAATTTTATTATCTGAATATTATTTTTAAATTGATTCTTTCTACATGCATGGAACTAATTCCAAAGTATCAGTTGGAATTCGAATGATGATTCAAAGGATGCTCTGAATAGAAGATTAATCCACATCAACACGTAGTTCCACATCAGCATAATTAACTCAAATTATACTCCACATCATCAAGAGTTGCATTGGACGGTAGTTTATGCATTCGAATACGAATGCACGAAATAAATTCAAATGGTGACTCAATGTATGCTCTGAATTAACTCAAATTATACGGTAGTTTCTGTGGTTGAGGTGGCAGCGCATGCATGCATGATGATGATTCAATTGGAATATGCATGATGATTCAAATTATGATTCAAAGTATGCTCTGAATAGAAGGTTAATTCCACCCACAGCACGTAGTTCCACAATAAGTTGGAATTTCACTGGACTGGAGTTCACTTAAGCTTGACATCAATAATAGGGTATGCATGGAATCGCAGAGGGAGAGTTATACTCCAAATATCAGGCAACAGAGGGAGAGTTAAGTGGGGTGATGAATCAACTGCAACTATGAAATATATCAACAAAAGGAGCGTCAATTGGATTTCCAATTCCAGTAAGCAAGCAAAAGTCAGATGGGTGGTAACTTGTAGAGAATTTTTGTTTTCCCTAAATTTGAAGCCTCATGACGGACAACTGCAATCTGCGGCTGATGACATCCCCAGCATTTCTTCGCTCATTATTACAATGACTAAACAAATGATGAGGATGTTGTCATGCCAGAGATATGCAAGTTGAAAAGTATGTATGACTACTCTTCGCAAACAAGAACTGTGGCTAAATTGCAAACAGTTGTTACCATGCGCGGGTGACAACTCTTTGCTTTAGAGGAATAAAAGTTCTGGATCTTAGAATCGTTAATAAGCAAAGATAAAATTGGGGAAAGAGGAAAACCACTTTCCTAATTTTTCAACCAATTATTTTATTATTTTTTATTACAAGAAGATAGCCAAATTTGTAATTAATAAAGAAAAGTTAAATTTAAATATATTTATCAATTATTTTAACCAAAAACCTCTCTAGTGGATTCTAATCATAGATAATTTGATGCTGAATTCCAACAATCCGTTATGCACAAGTGTAGTTATACTCACAACAACAACGTGTTTGTTTTTAGTTTCATAAGGAGTGGTCTACCAGGCGACTAATTTTCCCAAGAAATGTTTTCCAATGATGGCGAAACACAAATGATTTCCACAGGTTACGACGCCATCGATCAACGATTCCGGTTACTTGACGACGACGTTATTTCATTGTTTCCACTTTGCCGTTAGTGTCGTGTCCACCATTTAGGTGGAGCTTCAAATTTCATTACCGCCGCGCCCATTTTAAATTATTCAAAAACTTCCATTACTCCACATTTGATTTTGAATTTGAATCTCTATTCTGTTTGTGCCCAAAATATACATGAACTAGAAAGATGCGGTGATGGGAACGTCGTGAGCTAGAGTTTGCAACAGTCAGGAAAGAATCATTTCGAAATGGCAGATTAATTGTACTGACACAATCCATCATTCATACAGTGATCAGAGCTACTGCGTTCAGTGGGAAGATATGTGCACACAACAGTGTGCACACCCATCATGTAGAGAAGAAGTCTCTAGAAGGATTGAGAAAAATAGCGTCGTGTGGCCCTGGAGAAAACGAGCGTCAAAACTGTTGGAATTTCTGATAATTCTAAACAAAACTGAAAAACAGAACAATACTTTGTTTTAACACAGCGGAAACAAAAAAAATCGCTTTGCTGAAACTGGTGTTTCAGCAACGTTTTGTCAGGTGTTGTTTGCAGTGTATCAGCAACGGTGTTTCAGCAACGCTGAAACTCGTGTATCAACAACACTCTGTTTTGACGTCAAGACTATTTTCTGGTTACGATGTAACAACAACGCGCAAATATTCTGGTTACAGTGTAACAGCAACGTGCAAATAAAACTTATATTTATAAACAGTAAACCAACTGATACAAAATTATCTTCCTCTTAATAGAGGGATTCACCAATGACTATGCTGAAAAACATCTTCCTCTTGACATAGGGATTCACCTGTCTATGCTGAAAAGCATCTTCCTCTTGACAGAGGGATTTCACAACTGTCTATGCTGAAAAGCATCTTCCTCTTGACAGAGGGATTTCACAACTGTCTATGCTGAAAAGCATCTTCCTCTTGACAGAGGGATTTCACAACTGTCTATGCTGAAAAGCATCTTCCTCTTGACAGAGGGATTTCACAACTATCTATGCTGAAAAGCATCTTCCTCTTGACAGAGGGATTCACCAGTGTATGCTGAAAACCATATTCCTCTTGACAGGGGGATTCACCAGTCTATGCTAAAAAGCATCTTCCTCTTGACAGAGGAATTACAACTGGAATGCTTCAGTTCCACAAACCATGTTCTACTATCTCAGAAAATTACAATTTCAGCACTGTTGTGCGTTACAGAAAAGACTCTCAGTTTCAGCAATGTTGTGTGTTACAAAAAAGACTCTCTATCATTCTTCTAACATGAAACAAAACTGTTGTTCATTACATTTATATGTTAAAACATATCTGACTTTATACAATAAAATAATACAAATATCTTATAAAGCTTATCTGCATATTGAATGCAGCAAGCGGTGATGCCTTTTGAAGAAATGAAGTCGGCTGTTGCAGGGGAATTTAATGCTGAAAATTTAATGCACATTAATGTGGAAAATATCAAGCACGACTTTGAGGCATCCAACAGTCTGGAATATCTACAGCAAATCAGATTTCTGTCCAGCTGTTTATCTTGCAGTTGGAATTAAATTCCAACACTCCCCCTTAATTTCAAATGCTGGGTTTTTTCTGCATACCCAGACATTTCCTGAAATGATCAAAACTTTTCTTTCCCAATGGTTTTGTCAAGATGTCAACGAACTGATCCTCTATTCTACAGTGCTGCAAAACAATCTCACCATTGTTAACCAATTCACGTATGAAGTGAAATTTGGTGTCTATGTGCTTTGTCCTTTTATGAAAAACAAAGTTTTTAGACCGTGCTATTGCTGAGCTATTCTCACAGTAAATGGTTGTGCCCTTTTCTTGTTCATGACACAAATCTCTGAGAACTCTTCTCAGCCACACTGCTTGGCATCCTGCTGCTGTTGCTACCACATACTTTGCCTCTGCTGTTGACAAAGACACAACTGGTTGCTTCTTGGAAGCCCATGAGATGGCTCCTGATCCCATATGAAACAGATATCCCGATGTGCTTTTCCTATCATCAACACTTCCAGCCCAATCACTATTAGTGTAACTTGTCAACATGAAACTTTCAGAAGAGGAGTATAAAATACCAAACCCCTTCGTTCCATTCACATACCTTAGAATCCTCTTGGCTGCCTGCCAATGGGTCTCTTTCAGTCTTTCCATAAATCTGGAGATTAAACTCACAGCGTGCATAATGTCCGGCTTAGTTGCAGTCAAGTACATAAGGCTGCCAACTATGCTCTTGTACAATTTTGGATCAAAATCCTTGCTGCTGTCTTCTTTGGTCAATTTCAACCCCATTACAGTTGGAGTCACAGCTGCCTTGTTGTTCTACATGTTAAATCTCTTCAACACTGCTTCTACATATTTAACTTGAGAAATGAAAACAACATTTTCGCTTTGGTTTACTTCAATTCCAAGAAAATATCTTAAGAAGCCCAAGTCAGTCATTTCAAATTCACTTTTCATGATTGCTTTAAAATCAACAATGAGAGAAGCATCATTGCTAGTAAAAATAAAATCATCTACATATAAAACAACAATAAGAATCTTACCGTCATTCTCCTTTATGTAGAGTGTGGGTTCACCATCACACTTATCAAACCCATTCTCAATTAGATAAGCATCTATTTTGCTGTACCATGCTCTTGGAGCTTGCTTCAGCCCATAAAGAGCCTTCTTTAGTTTGCAAACTTTATGCTCTTGGCCTTCAACTTCATAGCCTGGAGGTTGTTCAACATAAACCTCTTCTTTTAACACTTCACTCAGGAATGCAGATTTAACATCCATCTGATAAATCTTCCATTTGTGTTGTGCTGCAATAGACAACACTGTTCTGACTATTTCCATCCTTGCTACTGGTGCAAAGGTTTCATCATATTCTTTGCATTGTTGCTGCTTGTAGCCTTTCACAACAAGTCTTGCTTTGTGCCTGTCAATCTTGCCTTCAACATTGCTTTTGGTCTTATAGACCCACTTAACTCCAATGGCATCTTTGCCTTCAGGGAGGTCCACTAACTCCCATGTTTTACTCTTCTCAATTGCACCAATTTCTTCATTCATTGCTTCAATCCATTTATCTTCATTTACAACATCTTCAAAATGAACTGGGTCATCAAAATGACAATATAATGCGAATAATGAATTCAGACCGGTATTGTTGCTTACCTATCCTTATTCATAAATCTCATTCAGATTTCTGAATCTTGGTCTTCTTGGTGTGCTTGGAGTTCCATCCGAACTTGAGGGTATTTCTGAGCCCTGTGGTGTGCTTGTAGAAGCACTTCCTTGACTTCTCAAGGCTGTTCGAATTCCAGCTTGTGGTGTGGTTTGTTGTACTTGCTGTGGTGGAGGAGGAGCCACCAAGGAAGGATTATTTGTTGCTGTCCCTTCCTCTTCTTCTTCGTGAGACACAATTGTCTTCACATTCACTGTCTTCTCTAAGCTTCCATCCCAAGCTTCATCTTCAATGAACTACACATCTCTGCTTACTATTAATTTCTTGGTGGATGGATTATAGAGTTTGTATGCTTTTGACTCATCACAATAGCGAATAAAGACACACTTCTCCCCCTTACTATCAAGCTTCTGCCTTAGCTGATCTGATACATGTGCATATTCTACACAACCGAATACTCTCATGTGAGTGACAGTTTGCTTTTGACCACTCCATGCTTCTTCTGGTATTTTGTTCATGATAGCTTCAGTTGGGAATCTATTCAAGATGTAAACTGCGCAAATGACAGCTTCTGCCCAATACTCATGCGGCAAGTGTTTTGCCTTCAGCATACTTCTGACCATGTCAAGAATGGTCCTATTCTTCCTTTCGGCATCACCATTTTGCTGAGGTGTATACCTCGTGGTGAACTGCTTTTGTATGCCATTCTCTCTGCAAAAACGCAGAACGTCTTTGGAGATGTACTCTCCTTCTCTATCTGTTCTGAGCACTTTGATATAATGCCCACACTGCTTCTCAACAAGAGTTTTGAAGTGGCGGAATTTCTCAAACACTTCACTCTTCTGTTTCAGCATATACACCCATGTCTTTCTGGTGTAATCATCAATGAAAGTTAAAACATATTTATTTGCAGCAAATGATGGTATTTGCATCGGTCCACACACATCAGAGTAAACAATTTCCAAGGGTGCTTTTGCCCTTATACTCTTTCCTGCTAGAAAGCTTTCTTTATGTTGCTTTCTCAAGATGCAGCCTTCACAAAGGCTATTCCGTTTCTCGATCAATGGCAATCCCTTTACCATTCCCTTTCTGTGCAATAGATTCAAGCCTCCGAAATTGAGATGTCCAAATCTCAAGTGCCACAACCAATTATCATCTTTCACTTGTTCCTGAAAGACTTCTTGTGTTACAGCTGCAATAGTTCTTCCTTCCTTCAAATCTGCCCTGAGTTTGAGAGGAAACATTCTATTGCTGGTCATATGCACCTGTGCAATGATCTTCTTACTTGGAGGTATGTCTCTGATTGTACACATATCATCTTTGAAGAACACATTGTAACCTTTGTTAATGAGCTGTCCTATGCTCAAAAGATTACATTTCAGACCAGGTACATAGTATGCCTCTGGCACAATCATCTGTTCTCCATTTCTTGCTCGGATACTGACTCTGCCCTTACCCTTGACAGATATCTTACTATCAGTTCCTGTTGTTACCTCAGATTTCACATTTTCATCCAGATTGGCAAACATTGCAATATTTCCAGTCATGTGATAACTACAACCTGAGTCTAAGAACCAAAAATCTTCTTGATTGTCTTGTGCAATGTTACATGCTAACAGCACAATCTTTGGATTTTTATCTTCTTTATTTGCAAAATATGCATTCTGCCTACTATTCATGTCATTTTGTTTTTTCCTACATTCATTGGCGTAGTGCCCATATTTCTTACAATAATGACATTGGACTTGGGATTTGTCATACCTTTGTCCATGAGCTTGCTGTTTGCTTGAACCTTCATTTTGGTTCTGATTGCAGCTCCTTCTGCTTGTGCTTGCAGGGTTATATCTGCCTTTGTTTTGGCTTCTTCCACGACCTCTGTTATTTGCTCTGCCTCGACCTCTTCCTTGGCCAAAAGACATCTGAGTCTTGAATGCTTGCTCAAAAGATGAATCTGTTCCTCTACTCAGTCTGTGTTCATGATACATAAGAGAAGCATTAAGTTCATCTACTGTGAACTGTGAGAGATCCTTTGTTTCTTCTATTGCTACCACAATAGATTCAAACCTTGAGGGTAAAATTCTCAAGATCTTCTCTACAATCCTTCTTTCTTCAAGAATCTCACCATGAGATCTTATCTGGGTTATCAACCAAATAACCTGAGTGAAGAATGAATCTATTGTATCAGATTCCTTCATGCTGAGTGTTTCAAAGTCTCTCCTCAACATCTGCAACTTTGCAGTCTTCACCTTCTCCATGCCTTGATAGGCAGTTTTGAGAATATCCCATGCCTCCTTGGATTTTGTTGCTGCTGCAATCCGTGGAAAAACACTTTCATGTACTGATTGGAAGAGAAAAAAGATGGCTTTGGCATCCTTCTTCCTGTCACTCTTCAATTGGTCTCTTTCTGCTACTGTCAAAGCAGCCAACGTTGTTGCATCTGCAGGTTCAGCATAGCCAGTTTCAACCAGCTCCCATATTCCTTGAGAAGCAAACAATGCTTTCATTGTTATGGACCAATAACTGTGATTTTTCCCATTAAACTGTGGCAGTTGGGAATTTGTCAAACCTGTTCCAGCATCTGCCATCTTAACCTGTATAAAGAAGAGATACTGACTGTATA
Source organism: Pinus tabuliformis (assembly GCA_031772625.1). NCBI lineage: Eukaryota > Viridiplantae > Streptophyta > Pinopsida > Pinales > Pinaceae > Pinus > Pinus tabuliformis. The sequence continues at coordinate 233,390,293 of CM062818.1, forward strand.
AATAAAAACAAGAAAAAACTTTCTCTGCTGGAGAAAATCTGCTCAATAAGCTTCTTACAGCTCCTACAGTGAAAAACAAACTTTGTTTTTGACTCACTAAGTGCCTAGACCAGCTTTGATACCATGGTGCAGAGGAGGTGAAGTACCACCATGTCAGAGGCGACAACGGGAGGCTGTGCTCCACTGTGCAAAGAGCGTTGCTGATGAGGAAGTGACGATCTACTCATGCAAGTGACGTAAAAGGTTTAGGCGCCGTGAGACACCTCTGTAATATCTCATGCCTCCCATCACACAAGATTCATCACTCTTTCTGTACCACCCCCTTTGAAGTATTGCAACGCCACAAAAGAAGGAGCAAGGCAAAACAATATACTATCGCCTCTATCGGGGATTCAAAGTTAGTCCATGAGATTATAGTCACTTTCTGTGTATTTTTGAAAGGTCAGCAAGGAAGAAGAGTTACAGTGAATGACAAGGATAAAAAATGTACATAGTGTGCCAACGAACTAGGGTTTACATAATTTAAGTCTGTAAAAAATGTACGTAGTGTGCGAACGAACTAGAGTTTACATAATTTAAGTCTCTAATTTTAAAAAGTTCGCAAACAAGAACTGTAAACAATTGCCACCATGCACCTTGACAACTCTTCGCTTTTTCGCCTTGTGCTTTGGGTAAGTTTTAGAGGAATAAAAGTTCTGGATCTTAGAAGTTGTTAATAAGCAAAGTTAAAATTGGGGAAAGAGGAAAACCATTTTTTCTAATCTTTCAACCAGGTATTTTATTATGTTTTCCTACAAGAAGATAGCCAAATTTATAATTAATAAAAAAAACTTAAAAAATCAACACAGCATTACAATTATCATTATTGTTTATAATAAATTATATAAATTTAGATAAATGAAATATAATATATTTAAAATAAATGAAATTTTGTTATTTCCAACTTTAAGAAAAAGATGAAATAATTAAAATTTAAAATATTTAATATATCTATATATATGTATGTATGTTTGTATAATTCAATTTATGGGTTAGGGTGAAAATAAGTAAAACAATGTATTTTTAAATTTAATTTGATAACTTTTATTTGAATAAAGAGTATAATTTTATATATATGAAGTTTAAATTTTATTAAATAGCCAAATTTTAGTAAGAAGTACACACTACTTTCATATATATATATATATATATATATATATATATATATATATATATATATATATATATATATATATATATATATATAAGTTTTCATTTTTTTTTTAAATATCTTTTAAGGTTTTCAAAGGTGTGGAATAATAAGAATTTTAAAAACTTTCTAATGCAAGTTTATTGGTCTCATAAGGACAAGAGTGGAATCTTACATTAAGAAACACTATGACTTATTTGAATTATAAAGTTTATTGAATTAGTGATTATGTTTTAGATTTATTTTAATTCTAGCAAATTAGATTAATAACTATGATTAAACTAAAAGCTTCACCCAATTTTTAAAATACATCTTTCATAATGTATATGTCATGGAAAATAAACTAATTATGAATACCACATTTAATAGCAAAATTCACATATAATAATAGCTAGAAAAGACATATTGGCTTGCAACTTTTGAATCATTTAGATAAACATTTTAGGACTCTCTTAAGGAGGGAGATATTGGTATGGGAACTAGACGTTGTAGCACTGCCTTAAGCTAGGAGACGTTAAGGGATAGAAATTGACTGGGACCCAAATTCGTTTACGAAATGGAATAGAAAGTATTCTTAATTAAGCAAAGATTAAAGGAAATTCAAAATTTTCAAAAAATTGCATATAAGAAAGCATAGCTATGAAGTGAATGATCATGCCTTTCTAAGAGTTAGAGCTAGGAAAAGCTCCAAAAAGGTCCAAACTTTCCACTTGATTTGTGAGGATACTTGAAATCTTGAAGAAGATAAACTTATCATCTTGCTTCACCACTAGTATGGCATATGTACATTTGTTTTCAGACATTGTATCCCTAATGTAACTCACATTTCGAATTAGAAACAACTAAATCATTTCCAAGCTAGCAACAAAGGAAATAAAAAAAAAAAAGAAAACATCATCGAATTCAAAGATATTTAAATAGGATACAATCTCAATATTTTGTAGAGTAAATGAAAAAAATAGATATTGTTGTTATTTTTTTTCAAACTAAAAATTAATTATAAATGTTTTGTGAGAAAGAGATCAATAACCAGAAGCTGCGGGATTTTAAACAATGGACGATAGTTTTAATATTTCTTTTAATACATCTGAAATATGGTCGCAGCTGCAATCTGCCCCATTCATTCATTATTGGATAGAATATACAAATTGACAGTTATTATTCCCAAAATGGGATTCCTGAGTTGTAGTTGTCATTTATGAATCGTGTTAACGTGTACAAAATTTCCACTCAATTCTACTTTTCATTTTCTTCTTTTATAAGCATTTGCCCGTAAATTGCAATAAATTTCCTACACGAATAGTTGCCAGTATACACTTGTGACATCTCTTGTGTTTTGGATAAGTATTAAATGAATAAAATTTCTCTTCCATGGACATACCTTTAAAAGAAACATTCAAAGGTATGTTTGTGCCCATTCTTAGAAGTTGTGAATAAGCAAAGATAAAATTGGGGAAAGAGAAAAACCACTTTAGTAAATTTTTAACCAAGTATTCTATTATTTTTCATCCTCAACCTTGGATGAAGTCCTCTCCCTGTTTCTCCGCCTTATTTTTTCCCTTACTAGATAAGACAATAACCGCTCCAAACTTGGTAGTTTCTCTCTACCATTTACCAAATATTGATAACTGTCCAAGTTATTAGGAGGACCCAAAAGAGATAGAGCTACCAAATCTTCTTCAAGGAGAGTAACACCGACACTCCCAATTTCATCACGAAATTGTGTAAACTTACTCATATACTGTGGAATTGATTCATTCTTTTACATCTCGATACTTCAAAGCTTTTCCTTGAGGGCCAACTTCCTGTGGTAATTATTATTCTGGTATATTCTTATGTTGGAATGCAACATAATACATATATAAACATTGAAACAAAGATGCAACAAGAATAAATCTTCATTTCAATAATATCAAATAACTCAAAGATGCATACGTACAAAACGGAAATAAGGCAGCGCAAGGTATGGTAGGTTATCTCTGAGAAGAGATGTAGTGGTTACATGCTTATAAACTATGTTATAATGTGGAATGAAGGCCTATTTATTATTGAGGAACAATTTGAAACCATAAACATCCAAACACCTAACCTTAGTACATTAAGCAACAAAACTGTGCAGCCCGTTGGGGTAAATTGGTAGATCAACTTCCCGGGGTCATAACTTTGGTTTATAATCTTTGTTTGATATGTTGTTAGAAATATATATCCGACTACAATTTTTGACTGCAAACATTGGTGAAACACCAATGTTTTCCCATTTTCTAAAGAGATGTCATTCAGGGCCTCAAAACGACTCCAAAATTTTAGGACCCGAAAAAACTACCAAAATAGTAAACTGAGCTATAATTAAGGAAACTTAAAAATTGAAAGAAATAATGGTGGGGGTCCCAGTGGAATTGGTTTGTGGCCACCAATATCCACCTGAATCATTCCTTCCCTCTTAGGAAGAAATGATCCCAATTGCGTTGAGTTCCTCCATGGGATGGGGAAACTCCTCCTTAAGTTGGTCCCTGGTGAGCCACTTGCCATGGTGGTGGAGTTGGCCTACTATGACAACCCAATATAGTTGGATATTATTATTGTGAGTGTTATTTATTTTTGTTGTCATGATATTAACAGTAGGGGTTTATTCAATACAACTTGGGTTGGGCACTGTTGGTGTCATGTGCTCAACAATGTCTGATGTATCCAACAACGGGGGAAAGTATGGTTGCAGGGAAATAATACCCGAGCATGCTAGAGACCTAATCCAGAGGGAGTTCGTCTTAGGTCTAGTGCCTGTAGTATTTTTTCGGGCTACTCAAACCATCTAGTGATCAATACTCGTAACTAAATACCAAGAAACTAAATTCTCGAATTCTCATGTGGGACACAGGTACTTTAATGGCCGAAATCTAGGGAACCCTTTCCCTATAGGTGATGGCGAGAAAAACACTTGAGCCTCATTTCCATTACCTTGGTTGATTTTTCGGCTCCTCGAAGACGTCGCGAGTTATTTTAGGACATTGTCCCAGGACGCATCAAAGGATATCTCCACAAAGCCTAGTTACTTTGAGAGTGGTAAGGATGTATAGGTTTTCTTAGGATATGGTTCTTCCTTTGGTGTCAAAATCTCCTCATCTGAATGCAAGTAAATCTCCCTCTCAAGGGAACACCTTGTTCCCTTCTCTTCATCAAACTTCACATATCTATGAACATATGCCATCCTGATGGATGTCAGGTACACCCGATAGTTATGAGGTGTATCAGCGTAAGCCACAAATATGCCCAACTCTGTTGGTTGTTCAAGATTTTTCCTTGATTCCTTGCAAACATGAGAGTAAAATGATGATCCAAAATCCTGAAGTGTGACACATGTTAGCTTAGGGGGTCCTGACCCAGGTTTAAAGTTAGTTGCACCAACCAACAAAACCTTACACTGCTGGCACTTTTGGAAACAACACACATAGCGCAGGCTGCAGTCTCACCCAAATTAGTATGGGGGATGTAAGAACTAAGTATTTTCATCCAGAGACTAGTGTGATGTCTTTCAATGCCTTGGATCTACCTACGCACAGATCAATACACCCCTAGGGAACATTACTGTAAATTTGTTAGAGCAATTTTCAAACCTTCGCATAGGTCCACAATCAGTCCTTATAGACCTTTAACAGTCAATTTGTCTACTTATGTGAATCGTAGAGTAATCATAAATTGGAGTTCACACATATATGCTTAATTTGTTAGAACACATAAGATAAATTACCAGAATCTTCGTGGGAGTGTTAAACATGCATTGTGTAAATTATTAAGACTTATTCAAGAGAATCACATAGCATTCAATCAATATTTCATAGAACAAATCATTCATCAGCGGCATATAAGATAAATAGACATGAACATAAATACTCAATAATTCTTCAGAAACTTGTCCTTATTGATCTTAACTCACCGATTACAGACTCAAATTAACCCGCGAACATAGCTACAGGGGTCCACGCACTCACCTGCGACTCTTCCTAGGCCTCTGTGCACTCATCTATGGAGCCTTTCCTTCTACCTACACGTAAAAAGCAGAGCCTCCTTCTTTAACCCAATGCCCTATCCCACTCCTCCTTGTTCTCCAACTTCTTTCTTAGTTAGTTACCTCTTAGACGCGCTTGGACTCGACTATTTATAGAATTTTCCATATAATACCATGGTCCGCGAACTATGGGTGAATCTCAAAACTGACTCAAAACTTATCCAAAACAAGGAGTTAATCCCCTTTGGCTCTTATTCCTCTATGCACTCTGCATCTACAAATCGCATAGACTTTAGATTGTTTTACAAAATTGTACCAAAACTTGGGTTATCTAACTCCAAACTAACCCAGGGGACCCCATCCTAACAAGCCCCCAACACAAAGATCACGGCTCACCCTTGAGTCACTCTGCTGATGTCGCGATCTTATTGTGAATATCCCCCAGCTTCACTTGGATCACTGCAACTGTAGCAATGCTCTATGTCACTACCTGTCTAACCTCCTCGATCAAATTTTCACCAGTTGGTCCTTCTACATCCAGCCTCATCAATCATTACGTCTACTGTAGTCGCTTAAGGTTATCATGAATGGAGAGCGTGATTTGATAAGCCTCCTCCAACAAAGATTACAACCTAGACTTTAGCAAGGCTTGTTTCTTCTGCACTTCCTCTACCTACGCCAGTAGCTTCTTTCCTTCCCGTAACTTAGCAAGGGACGGTGCTGGTGCTAAGGTGAAGCCGGTCACCTTGACCTCATTGTATTGGCACTGCATCTCCCTTACCTCTGTGTTCAATTTTTGCTGGTTCAGATCCTCCTGCAAATTGATTGATTTACCCATAGACATTCTTCAATTAGGATGCCCAAACCGTAACTTCATCACACACCTGTAATCCCTCTATCTTGTAAAACTATCTTTGTGCGTACCCTACCATCATGGAGGCATAGCACGTAGCGCCAAATCCAGTGCTTGAAACCAGTGGTCCTTAGGGAATTCACAATCAAATTCATCCATAAACAAGTCTACGTTAGTTAAGCCATCGCAATAAGGTAATTCTATTATTAATATTGGTATGGAAACTATTGAACTATAATATATACCTTGTAGCACTCCTTTATGCTAGGAGATGTTAAAGGATAGAAATTGAGTGGGACCCAAATTCATTTACGAAATGGAAGAGAAAGTATTTTTAAATAAGAAAATATTAAAGGAAACTCAATATTTTCAAAAGAATTGCATATAAGAAACCATAGATATGAAGTGAATCTAAGAGTTAAACCTAGGAAAAGCTCCAAAAAGATCCAAACCTTCCCCCTGATTTGTGGGGACACTTGAAATTTTCAACAAGATAAACTTATCATCTTGTTTCACCACTAGTATGGCATATGTATATTTTTTTCAGACATTGTATCCCTAATCTAACTCACATTTCGAAGTAGAAACAACTAAATCATTTCCATGTTAGCAACAAAGTAAATCAAAAACCAAATCATCACACACACATGCTAAGATACCATCTAATAAACAAAATCTTTATAGTCCAAGTTTTGCGAGTTAAAAATCTGCAAAAGTTATGCACTTGAGGTATCTCTTCCTGTATAGTAAATGAGTATTATATATTTTTGTTAACTTATTTCTGATTCAAAAATATTTAAATAGTATAGTGAATGAGTATTATATATTTTTGTTATTTTATTTTGAATTGGAAGATATTTAAATAGGATACAATCTGAATATTTTGTCGATTAAATGAAAAAGAATAGATTTTGTTATTATTTTCTCGAATTAAAAATTAATTAGAAATGTTTTGTGAGAAAGAGTTAAATTAACCAAAAGTTGGGGGATTTTTGAGAGAAGTTTAGTATTTTGCATTAGGTTAATATTTTTACACCATGGCCTATTATTTTAATATTTCTATTAATAAATATGAAATATGGCCGCAATGACAACTGCAATCTACCCCATTCACTCATTATTGGAGAGAATATGCAAGTTGACACTTATTATTCCCGAAATGGGATTCCTCAGTTGCAGTTGTTGTTTATGAATCGTGTTAAGGTGTACAAAATTGCCACTAAATTCTACTATTCATTTTCTTCTTTTATAAGCATTTTCTTGTAAATTGCAGTAAATTTCCTACAAGAGCTACAAACAGTTGTCACTATGCACAAATCTCGTCTTTTAGATAATTATTAGAGGAATAAATCTCTTCCATGGATAGACCTTTAAAAAAACATTCGAATGTATGTGTGTACCTGAATCTTAGAAGTTGCAAATAAGAAGAGATAAAATTGGGGAAAGAGGAAAACCAGCTTGTAATTTTTCAACTAAGTATTTTATTATTTTTTATTACCAAATTTGTAATTAATAAAAAAATTTAAAAAATCAACACAAAGTTCTGTTCGAGCTTGATAAGCCCAGAGCCTAATATATATATATATATGTAGTGTTTTAATTAATACATATTTATGATTAACATTCATCATCAACATTTTGGTATAGTTGTAACTTGTATCCATTATATATTGTATAACTTTTTTTTAATCTAAGGCACAAATTGAAATTTTCATTGTTTATTAAAAATTAATTATTTTAATATTTTTGTAAACAAATATTTTAATAATTTTATTATCCGAATATTATTTTTAAATTGATTCATCCTACGTGCATGGAACTAATTCCAAAGTATCAGTTGGAATTCGAATGATGATTCAAAGAATGCTCTGAATAGAAGATTAATCCACATCAGCACGCAGTTCCACATCAGCATAATTAACTGAAATTATGCTCCACATCATCAAGAGTTGCATTGGACGGTAGTTTATGCATTCGAATACGAATGCACGAAATAAATTCAAATGGTGACTCAAAGTATGCTCTGTGGTTGAGGTGGCAGCGCATGCATGCATGATGATCATTCAATTCGAATATGCATGATGATTCAAATTATGATTCAAAGTATGCTCTGAATAGAAGGTTAATTCCACCCACAGCACGTAGTTCCACAATAAGTTGGAATTGCACTCGACTGGAGTTCACTTCTTGACATCAATAATAGGGTATGCATGGAATCGCAGAGGGAGAGTTAAACTCCAAATATCAGGCAGCAGAGGGAGAGTTAAGTGGGGTGCTGAATCAACTGCAACTATGAAATATAGCAATAAAAGGAGCGTCAATTGGATTTCCAATTCCAGTAAGCAAGCAAAAGTCGGATGGGTGGTAACTCGGATGGGTGGTAACTTGTAGAGAATTTTTGTTTTCCCTAAATCTGAAGCCCCATGATGGACAACTGCAATCTGCGGCTGGTGACATCCCCAGCATTTCTTCGCTCATTATTCCAATGACTAAACAAATGATGAGGATGTTGCCATGCCAGAGATATGCAAGTTGAAAAGTATGTATGACGACTCTTCGCAAACAAGAACTGCGGCTAAATTGCAAACAGTTGTTACCATGCACGGGTGACAACTCTTTGCTTTGGGTAAGTATGAGAGGAATAAAAGTTCTGGATCTTAGAATCGTTAATAAGCAAAGATAAAATTGGGGAAAGAGGAAAACCACTTTCCTAATTTTTCAACCAAGTATTTTATTATGTTTTAAAACAAGAAGATAGTATTTAAATTTAAATATATTTATCAAGTATTTTAACCAAAAACCTCTCTAGTGGATTCTAATCATAGATAATTTGATGCTGAATTCCAACAATCCGTTATGCACAAGTGTAGTTATACTTACAACAAGAACGTGTTTGTTTTTAGTTGCATAAGGGGTGGTCTACTCACAACAAGAACGTGTTTGTTTTTAGTTGCATAAGGGGTGGTCTACCAGGCGACTAATTTTCCCAAGAATTGTTTTCCAATGACGGCGAAACACAAACGATTTCCACAGGTTACGACGCCATCGATCATCGATTCCGGTTACTTGATTCAGGTTACTTGATGATGACGTTATTTCACCGTTTCCACTTTGCCGTTAGTGTGGTGTCCGCCGTTTAGGTGGAGCTTCAAATTTCATTACCGTCGCGCCCATTTTAAATTATTCAAAAACTTTCATTACTGCGCGTTTGATTTTGAATTTGAATCTCTGTTCTGTTTGTGCCCAAAATATACATGAACCAGAAAGATGCGGCGATGGGAACGTCGTGAGCGAGAGTTTGCGACAGTCAGGAAAGAATCATTTCGAAATGGCAGATTAATTGTACTGACCCTCTCCATCATTCACACAGCGATCGCAGCTTCTGCGTTCAGTGGGAAGATATGTGCACACAACAGTGTGCACACCCATCATGTAGAGAAGAAGCCTCTAGAAGGATTGAGAAAAAGAGCGTCCTGTGGCCCTGGAGAAAACGAGCGTCAAAACTGGTGCAGAGGAGGTGAAGTACTACCATGTCAGAGGCGACAACGGGAGGCTGCGCGCCGCTGTGCAAAGAGCGTTGCCGATGAGGAAGTGACTATCTACTCAAGCAGGCGACGTAAAAGGTTTAGGCGCCGTGAGACACCTCTGCAATATCTCATGCCTCCCATCACACAAGATTCATCACTCTTTCTGCACCACCCCCTTTGAATTATTGCAACGCCACAGAAGGAGGGAGTTAAAACAATATACTATCGCCTCTATCGGGGATTCGAAGTTAGTCCATGAGATTATAGTCACTTTCTGTGTATTTGTGAAACGTCAGCAAGGAAGAAGAGTTACAGTGAATGACAAGGATAAAAAATCTACATAGTGTGCCAACGAACTAGGGTTTACATAATTTAAGTCTGTAAAAAATGTACGTAGTGTGCCAACGAACTAGGGTTTACATAATTTAATTCTCTAATTTTAAAAAGTTCGCAAACAAGAACTGCAAACAATTGTCACCATGCACCTTGACAACTCTTCGCTTTTTCGCCTTGTGCTTTGGGTAAGTTTTAGAGGAATAAAAGTTCTGGATCTTAGAAGTTGTTAATAAGCACAGTTAAAATTGGGGAAAGAGGAAAACCATTTTTTCTAATCTTTCAACCAGGTATTTTGTTATGTTTTCTTACACGAAGATAGCCAAATTTATAATTAATAAAAAAACTTAAAAAATCAACACAGCATTACAATTATCATTATTTTTTATAATAAATTATATAAATTTAAATAAATAAAATATAATATATTTAAAATAAATGAAATTTTGTTATTTCCAACTTTAAGAAAAAGATGAAATAATTAAAATTTAAAATATTTAATATATATATAATTGTATAATTCAATTTATGGGTTAGGGTGAAAATAAGTAAAACAATGTATTTTTAAATTTAATTTGATAATTTTTATTTGAATAAAGAGTATGATTTTATATATATGAAGTTTAAATTTTGTTAAATAACCAAATTTTAGTAAGAAGCACATTCTACTTTTATATATATATACAAAAGTTTTAATTTTTTTTTTTTAAATATCTTTTAAGGTTTTCAAAGGTGTGGAATAATAAGAATTTTAAAAACTTTCTAATGCAAGTTTATTGGTCTCATAAAGACAAGTGTGGAATCTTACATTAAGAAACACTATGACTTATTTGAATTATAAAGTTTATTGAATTAGTGATTATGTTTTAGATTTATTTTAATTTTAGCAAATTTGATTAATAACTATGATTAAACTAAAAACTTCACCCATTTTTTAAAATACATCTTTCATAATGTTTATGTCATGGAAAATAAACTAATTATGAATACCACATTTATTAGCAAAATTCACATATAATAATAGCTAGAAAAGACATATTGGCTTGCAACTTTTGAGTCATTTAGGTAAACATTTTAGGACTCCCTTAAGGAGGGAGATATTGGTATGGGAACTTGACGTTGTAGCACTCCCTTAAGCTAGGAGACGTTAAGGGATAGAAATTGAGTGGGACCCAAATTCGTTTACAAAATGGAATAGAAGGTATTTTTAATTAAGCAAAGATTAAAGGAAATTCAAAATTTTCAAAAGAATTGCATATAAGAAACCATAGCTATGAAGTGAATGATCATGCCTTTCTAAGAGTTAAAGCTAGGAAAAGCTCCAAAAAGGTCCAAACTTTCCGCTTGATTTGTGAGGATACTTGAAATATTCAACAAGATAAACTTGTCATCTTGCTTCACCACTAGTATGGCATATGTACATTTGTTTTCAGACATTGTATCCCTAATGTAACTCACATTTCGAATTAGAAACAACTAAATCATTTCCAAGCTAGCAACAAAGGAAATAAAAAAAAATCATCACACCCACATGCTAAGATACCATCTAATAAACAGAATATAGTCCAAGTTTTCCCACTTAAAAATATGAAATAGTTATGCACTTGACGTATCTGTTCTTGTATGGTAAATGAGCATTATATATTTTTGTTATTTTATTTCGAATTCAAAGATATTTAAATAGGATACAATCTCAATATTTTGTAGAGTAAATGAAAAAAAATAGATTTTGTTGTTTTTTTTTTTGAACTAAAAATTAATTATAAATGTTTTGTGAGAAAGAGATCAATAACCAGAATTTGCGGGATTTTAAACAATGGACGATAGTTTTAATATTTCTTTTAATACATCTGAAATATGGTCGCAACTACAATCTTCCCCATTCATTCATTATTGGATAGAATATACAAATTGACACTTATTATTCCCAAAATGGGATTCCTGAGTTGTAGTTGTCGTTTGTGAGTCGTGTTAACGTGTACAGAATTTCCACTCAATTCTAATTTTCATTTTCTTCTTTTATAAGCATTTGCTCGTAAATTGCGATAAATTTCCTACACGAATAGTTGTCAGTATTCACTTGTGACATCTCTTGTGTTTTGGATAAGTATTAAATGAATAAAATTTCTCTTCCATGGACACACCTTTAAAAGAAACATTCAAAGGTATGTTTGTGCCCATTCTTAGAAGTTGCGAATAAGCAAAGATAAAATTGGGGAAAGAGAAAAACCACTTTAGTAAATTTTCAACCAAGTATTCTATTATTTTTCATCCTCAACCTTGGATGAAGTCCTCTCCCTGTTTCTCCGCCTTATTTCCTCCCTTACTAGATAGGACAATAACCGCTCCAAACTTGGTAGTTTCTCTCTACCATTTACCAAATATTGATAACTATCCAAGTTATTGGGAGGACCCAAAAGAGATAGAGCCACCAAAACTTCTTCAAGGAGCGTAACACCGACACTCCCAATTTCATCACGAAATTGTGTAAACTTACTCATATACTGTGGAATTGATTCATTCTTTTACATCTCGATACTTCAAAGCTTTTCCTTGAGGGTCAACTTCCTGTGGTAATTATTATTCTGGTATATTCTTATGTTGGAATGCAACATAATATATATATAATCATTGAAACAAAGATGCAACAAGAATAAATCTCCATTTCAATAATATCAAAGAACTCAAAGATGCTTACGTACAAAACGGAAATAAGGTAGCGCAAGCAATGGTAGGTTATCTCTGAGAAGAGATGTAGTGCTTACATGCTTATGAACTATGTTATAATGTGGAATGAAGACCTATTTATTATTGAGGAACAATTTGAAACCATAAACATCCAAACACCTAACCTTAGTACATTAAGGAACAAAACTGTGTGGCCCGTTGGGGTAAATTGGTACATCAACTTCCCGGGGTCATAACTTTGGCTTACAATCTCTGTTTGATATGTTGTTAGAAATATATATCCGACTACAATTTTTGACTGCAAACATTGGTTAAACAACAATGTTTTCACGTTTTCTAAAAAGATGTCATTCAGGGCCTCAAAGCGACTCCAAAAGTTTAGGACCTGAAAAAACTACCAAAATAGTAAACTGAGCTATAATTAAGGAAACTTAAAAATTGAAAGAAATAATGGTGGGGGTCCTAGTGGAATTGGTTGGTTGCCACCAATATCCACCTCGATCATTCCTTCCCTCTTAGGACGAAATGGTCCCAATTGCGTTGAGTTCCTCCATGAGATGGGGAAACTCCTCCTGAAGTTGGTCCCTGGTGAGCCACTTGCCATGGTGGTGGAGTTGGCCAACTATGACAACCCAATATAGTTGGATATTCTTCTTGTGAGTGTTATTTATTTTTGTGTCCATGATATTAACAGTAGGGGTTTTTTCAATACAACTTGGGTTGGGCTATGTTGGTGTCATGTGCTCAACAATGTCTGATGTATCCAACAATGGGGGAAAGTATGGTTGCAGGGAAATAATACCCAAGCATGCGAGAGACCTGATCCAGAGGGAGTTCGTCTTAGTTCTAGTGCCTGTAGTATTTTTTGGGGCTACTCAAACCATCTAGTGATCAATACTCATAAGTTCATAACTAAATACCAAGAAACTAAATTCTCGAATTCTCATGTGGGACACAGGTACTTTAATGGCCAAAATCTAGGGAATCCTTTCCCTATAGGTGATGGTGAGAAAAACACTTGAGCCTCATTTCCATTACCTTGGTTGATTTTTCGGCTGCTCGAAGACGTCGCGAGTTATTTTAGGACATTGTCCCAGGACGCATCAAAGGATATCTCCACAAGGCCTAGTTACTTTTAGAGTGGTAAGGATGTATAGGTCCTCTTAGGATGTGGTTCTTCCCTTGGAGCCAAAATCTCCTCATCTGAATGCAAGTAAATCTCCCTCTCAAGGGAACACCTTGTTCCCTTCTCTTCATCAAACTTCACATATCTATGAACATATGCCATCCTGATGGATGTCAGGTACACCCAATAGTTTTGAGGTGTATCAGCATACGCCACAAATATGCCCAACTCTGTTGGTTGTTCAAGATTTTTCCTTGATTCCTTGCAAACATGAGAGTAAAATGATGATCCAAAGATCCTGAAGTGAGACACATGTTGGCTTAGGAGGTCTTGACCCAGGTTCAATGTTAGTTGCACCAACCAACAAAACCTTACACTGTTGGCACTTTCGGCAACAACACACATAGCGCAGGCTGCAGTCTCACCCAAATCACTATGGGCGATGTAAGAACTAAGTATTTTCATCCAGAGACTAGTGCGATGTCTTTCAATGCCTTGGATCTACCTACGCACAGATCAATACACCCCTAGGGAACATTACTGCAAATTTGTTAGAGCAATTTTCAAACCTTCGCATAGGTCCACGATCAGTCCTTATAGACCATTAACAGTCAATTTGTCTACTTATGTGAATCGTAGAGTAATCATAAATTGGAGTTCACACATATATGCTTAATTTGTTAGAACACATAAGATAAATTACCAGAATCTTCATGGGAGTGTTAAACATGCATTGTGTAAATTATTAAGACTTATTCAAGAGAATCACATAGCATTCAATCAATATTTCATAGAACAAATCATTCATCAGCGGCATATAAGATAAATAGACATGAACATAAATACTCAATAATTCTTCAGAAACTTGTCATTATTGATCTTAACTCACCGATTACAGACTCAAATTAACCCGCGAACATAGCTGCAGGGGTCCACGCACTCACCTGCGAACTCTTCCTAGGCCTCCGTGCACTCATCTATGGAGCCTTTCCTTCTACCTACACGCAAAAAGCAGAGCCTCCTTATTTAACCCAATGCCCTATCCCACTCCTCCTTGTTCTCCAACTTCTTTCTTAGTTAGTTACCTCTTAGACTCACTTGGACTCGACTATTTATAGACCTTTCCATATAATACCATGGTCCGCGAACTATGGGTGAATCTCAAAACTGACTCTTATTCCCCTTTGGCTCTTATTCCTATATGCACTCTGCATCCACAAATCGCGTAGACTTTACATTGTTTTACAAAATTGTACCAAAACTTGGGTTATCTAACTCCAAACTAACCCAGGGGACCCCATCCTAACAAGCCCCCAACACAAAGATCACGACTCACCCTCGAGTCACTCTGTTGATGTCGCGATCTTATTGTGAATATCCCCCAGCTTCACTTGGATCACTGCAACTGTAGCAATGCTCTATGTCACTACTTGTCTAACCTCCTCGATCAAATTTTCACCAGTTGGTCCTTCTACATGCAGCCTCATCAATCATTGCGTCTACTGCAGTCACTTAAGGTTATCATGAATGGAGAGCGTGATTTGATAAGCCTCCTCCAACAAAGATTACAACCTAGACTTTAGCAAGGCTTGTTTCTTCTGCACTTCCTCTACCTATGCCAGTAGCTTCTTTCCTTCCAGTAACTTAGCAAGGGACGGTGCTGGTGCTAAAGTGTAGGTGGTCACCTTAACCTCATTGTATTGGCACTGCATCTCCCTTACCTCTGTGTTCAATTTTTGCTGGTTCGGATCCTCCTGCAAATTGATCGATTTACCCATAGACATTCTTCAATTAGGATGCCCAAACCGTAACTTCATCACACACCTGTAATCCCTCTATCTTGTAAAACTATCTTTGTGCGTACCCTACCATCATGGAGACATAGCACGTAGCGCCAAATCCAGTGCTTCAAACCAGTGGTCCTTAGGGAATTCACACTCAAATTCATCCATAAACAAATCTACGTTAGTTAAGCCATCGTAATAAGGTAATTCTATTATTAATATTGGTGTGGAAACTGTTGAACTATAATATAGACCTTGTAGCACTCCTTTAAGCTAGGAGATGTTAAAGGATAGAAATTGAGTGGGACCCAAATTCATTTACAAAATGGAAGAGATAGTATTTTTAAATAAGAAAATATTAAAGGAAACTCAATATTTTCAAAAGAATTGCATATAAGAAACCATAGATATGAAGTGAATCTAAGAGTTAAACCTAGGAAATGCTCCAAAAAGATCCAAAGCATCCCCTTGATTTGTGGGGACACTTGAAATCTTCAACAAGATAAACTTATCATCTTGTTTCACCACTAGCATGGCATATGTACATTTTTTTCAGACATTGTATCCCTAATCTAACTCACATTTCGAAGTAGAAACAACTAAATCATTTCCATGTTAGCAACAAAGTAAATCAAAAACAAAATCATCACACCCACATGCTAAGATACCATCTAATAAATAAAATCTTTATAGTCCAAGTTTTGCCACTTAAAAATCTGCAATATTTATGCACTTGAGGTATCTCTTCTTGTATAGTAAATGAGTATTATATATTTGTTATCTTATTTTTGATTCAAAAATATTTAAAAAGTAAAGTGAATGAGTATTATATATTTTTGTTATTTTATTTCGAATTCAAAGATATTTAAATAGGATACAATTTTAATATTTTGTCGGTTAAATGAAAAAAAATAGATTTTGTTATTACTTTTTTCGAATTAAAAATTAATTAGAAATGTTTTGTGAGAAAGAGTTAAATTAACCAGAAGTTGGGGGATTTTTGAGAGAAGTTTAGTATTTTGCATTAGGTTAATATTTTTACACCATGGCCTATTATTTTAATATTTCTATTAGTAAATATGAAATATGGCCGCAATGACAACTGCAATCTACCCCATTTACTATTATTGGAGAGAATATGCAAGTTGACACTTATTATTCCCGAAATGAGATTCCTCAGTTGCAGTTGTTGTTTATGTATTGTGTTAAGGTGTACAAAATTGCCACTAAATTCTACTATTCATTTTCTTCTTTTATAAGCATTTTCCTTTCAATTGCGGTAAATTTCCTACAAGAGCTACAAACAGTTGTCACTATGCACAAATCTCGTCTTTTAGATAATTATTAGAGGAATAAAATTTCTCTTCCATGGACAGACCTTTAAAAGAAACATTCGAATGTATGTGTGTACCTGAATCTTAGAAGTTGCAAATAAGAAGAGATAAAGTTGGGGAAAGAGGAAAACCAGCTTCTGATTTTTCAACCAAGTATTTTATTATTTTTTATTACCAGGTTTGTAATGAATAAAATAAAATCAACACAAGATTTCGTTCGAGCTTGATAAGCCCAGAGCCTAATATATATATATATATAAGTGTAGTGTTTTAATTAATACATATTTATGATTAACATTCATCATCAACATTTTGGTATAGTTGTAATTTGTATCCATTATATATTATATAACTTTTTTTTAATCTACGACACAAATTGAAATTTTCATTGTTTATTAAAAAATTAATTATTTTAATATTTTTGTAAACAAATATTTTAATAATTTTATTATCCGAATATTATTTTTAAATTGATTCTTTCTACATGCATGGAACTAATTCCAAAGTATCAGTTGCAATTCGAATGATGATTCAAAGAATGCTCTGAATAGAAGATTAATTCACATCAACACGTAGTTCCACATCAGCATAATTAACTCAAATTATACTCCACATCATCAAGAGTTGCATTGGACGGTAGTTTATGAATTTGAATACGAACGCACGAAATAAATTCAAATGGTGACTCAATGTATGCTCTGAATTAACTCAAATTATACGGTAGTTTCTGTGGTTGAGGTGGTAGCGCATGCATGCATGATGATGATTCAATTCGAATATGCATGATGATTCAAATTATGATTCAAAGTATGCTATGAATAGAAGGTTAAATCCACCCACAGCACGTAGTTCCACAATAAGTTGGAATTTCACTGGACTGGAGTTCAAATTAAGCCTGACATCAATAATAGGGTATGCATGGAATCGCAGAGGGAGAGTTATACTCCAAATATCAGGCAGTAGAGGGAGAGTTAACTGGGCTGCTGAATCAACTGCAACTATGAAATATATCAATAAAAGGAGCGTCAATTGGATTTCCAATTCCAGTAAGCAAGCAAAAGTCGATGGGTGGTAACTTGTAGAGAATTTTTGTTTTCCCTAAATCTAAAGCCTCATTGTGGACAACTGCAATCTGCGGTTGATGACATCCCCAGCATTTCTTCGCTCATGATTCCAATGACTAAACAAATGATGAGGATGTTGTCATGCCAGAGATATGAAAGTTGAAAAGTATGTATGACGACTCTTCGCAAGCAAGAACTGCGGCTAAATTGCAAACAGTTGTTACCATGCACGGGTGACAACTCTTTGCTTTAGAGGAATAAAAGTTCCGGATCTTAGAATCGTTAATAAGCAAAGATAAAATTGGGGAAAGAGGAAAACCACTTTCCTAATTTTTCAACCAAGTATTTTATTATTTTTTATTACAAGAAGATAGCAAAATTTGTAATTAATAAAGAAAAGTTAAATTTAAATATATTTATCAATTATTTTAACCAAAAACCTCTCTAGTGGATTCTAATCATAGATAATTTGATGCTGAATTCCAACAATCCGTTATGCACAAGTGTAGTTATACTCACAACAAGAACGTGTTTGTTTTTAGTTGCATAAGGAGTGGTCTACCAGGCGACTATTTTTCCCAAGAATTGTTTTCCAATGATGGCGAAACACAAACGATTTCCATAGGTTATGACGCCATCGATCAACGATTCCGGTTACTTGATGATGACGTTATTTCACCATTTCCACTTTGTTGTTAGTGTCGTGTCCACCGTTTAGGTGGAGCTTCAAATTTCATTACCGCCGCGCCCATTTTAAATTATTCAAAAACTTCCATTACTGCGCGTTTGATTTTGAATTTGAATCTCTGTTCTGTTTGTGCCCAAAATATACATGAACTAGAAGGATGCGGCGATGGGAACGTCATGAGCTAGAGTTTGCAATAGTTAGGAAAGAATCATTTTGAAATGGCAGATTAATTGTACTGACCCTCTCCATCATTCACACAGTGATCGCAGCTACTGCGTTCAGTGGGAAGATATGTGCACACAATAGTGTGCACACCCATCATGTAGAGAAGAAGCCTCTAGAAGGATTGAGAAAAAGAGCGTTGTGTGGCCCTGGAGAAAACGAGCGTCAAAACTGTTGGAATTTCTGATAATTCTAAACAAAACTGAAAAAGAGAACAATACTTTGTTTTAACACAGCAGAAGCAAAAAAAATCGCTTTGCTGAAACTGGTGTTTCAGCAACGTAGTTTCGTCAGTTGTTGTTTGCAGTGTATCAACAACGGTGTTTCAACAACGCTGAAACTCGTGTATCAACAACACTCTATTTTGATGTCAAGACTATTTTCTGGTTACAATCAGCAACGTAGTTTCGTCATTGCTGTTTGCAGTGTATCAACAACGGTGTTTCAGCAACGCTGAAACTCGTGTATCAACAACACTCTATTTTGATGTCAAGACTATTTTCTGGTTACAGTCTAACAGCACCGCACAAATATTCTGGTTACGGTGTAACAGAAACGTGCAAATAAAACTTATATTTATAAACAGTAAACCAACTGATACAAAATTATCTTCCTCTTAATAGAGGGATTCACCAATGACTATGCTGAAAAACATCTTCCTCTTGACAGAGGGATTCACCAGTCTATGCTGAAAAGCATCTTCCTCTTGACAGAGGGATTTCACAACTGTCTATGCTGAAAAGCATCTTCCTCTTGACAGAGGGATTTCACAACTGTCTATGCTGAAAAGAATCTTCCTCTTGACAGAGGGATTTCACAACTGTCTATGCTGAAAAGCATCTTCCTCTTAACAGAGGGATTTCACAACTGTCTATGCTGAAAAGCATCTTCCTCTTGACAGAGGGATTCACCAGTGTATGCTGAAAACCATCTTCCTCTTGACAGAGGGATTCACCAGTCTATGTTGAAAATCATCTTCCTCTTGACAGAGGGATTACAACAGGAACGCTTCAGTTCCACAAACCAATTTCTACTATCAGAGAAAATTACAATTTCAGCACTGTTGTGCGTTACAGAAAAGACTCTCAGTTTCAACACTGTTGTGCGTTACAGAAAAGACTCTCTATCATTCTTCTAACATGAAACAGAACTGTTGTTCATTACATTTATATGTTAAAACATATCTGACTTTAAACAATAAAATAATACAAATATCTTCTAAAGCTTATCTGCGTATTGAATGCAGCAAGCGGTGATGCCTTTTGAAGAAATGAAGTCGGCTGTTGCAGGGGAATTTAATGCTGAAAATTTAATGCACATTAATGTGTAAAATATCAAGCACAACTTTGAGGCATCCAACAATCTGGAATATCTACAGCAAATCAGATTTCTGTCCAGCTATTTATCTTGCAGTTGGAATTAAATTCCAACACTCCCCCTTAATTTCAAATGCTGGGTTTTTTCTGCATACCCAGACATTTCCTGAAATGATCAAAACTTTTCTTTCCCAATGGTTTTGTCAAGATGTCAACGAACTGATCCTCTGTTCTGCAGTGCTGCAAAACAATCTCACCATTGTTAACCAATTCATGTATGAAGTGAAATTTGGTGTCTATGTGCTTTGTCCTTTTATGAAAAACAAAGTTTTTAGACTGTGTTATTGCTGAGCTATTCTCACAGTAAATGGTTGTGCCCTATTCTTGTTCATGACACAAATCTCTGAGAACTCTTCTCAACCACACTGCTTGGCATGTTGCTGCTGTTGCTGCCACATACTCTGCCTCTGCTGTTGACAAAGACACAACTGGTTGCTTCTTGGAAGCCCATGAGATGGCTCCCGATCCCATATGAAACACATATCCCAATGTGCTTTTCCTATCATCAACACTTCCAGCCCAATCACTGTTAGTGTAACCTATCAACATGAAACTTTCAGAAGAGGAGTATAAAATACCAAACCCCTTCATTCCATTCACATACCTTAGAATCCTCTTGGCTGCTTACCAATGGGTCTCTTTCAGTCTTTCCATAAATCTGGAGATTAAACTCACAGCGTGGATAATGTCCGGCTTAGTTGCAGTCAAGTACATAAGGCTGCCAACTATGCTCTTGTACAATTTTGGATCAAAATACTTGCTGCTGTCTTCTTTGGTCAATTTCAACCCCATTACAGTTGGAGTCACAGCTGCCTTGTTGTTCTACATGTTAAATCTCTTCAACACTGCTTCTACATATTTAACTTGAGAAATGAAAACACCATTTTCGCTTTGGTTTACTTCAATTCCAAGGAAATATCTTAAGAAGCCCAAGTCAGTCATTTCAAATTCACTTTTCATGACTGCTTTAAAATCAACAACGAGAGAAGCATCATTTCTAGTAAAAATAAAATCATCTACATATAAAACAACAATAAGAATCTTACCGTCATTCTCCTTTATGTAGAGTGTGGGTTCACCATCACACTTATCAAACCCATTCTCAATTAGATAAGCATCTATTCTGCTGTACCATGCTCTTGGAGCTTGCTTCAGCCCATAAAGAGCCTTCTTTAGTTTGCAGACTTTATGCTCTTGGCCTTCAACTTCTTAGCCTGGAGGTTGTTCAACATAAACCTCTTCTTTTAACACTTCATTCAAGAATGCAGATTTAACATCCATCTGATAAATCTTCCATTTGTGTTGTGCTGCAATAGACAACACTGTTCTGACTGTTTCCATCCTTGCTACTGGTGCAAAGGTTTCATCATAGTCTTTGCCTTGTTGCTGCTTGTAGCCTTTCACAATAAGTCTTGCTTTGTGCCTGTCAATCTTGCCTTCAGCATTGCTTTTGGTCTTATAGACCCACTTAACTCCAATGGCATCTTTGCCTTCAGGGAGGTCCACTAACTGCCATGTTTTACTCTTCTCAATTGCACCAATTTCTTCATTCATTGCTTCAATCCATTTATCTTCATTTACAGCATCTTCAAAATGAACTGGGTCATCAACATGACAATACAATGCGAATAATGAATTCAGACCGGTATTGTTACTTACCTCTCCTTGAATATAAATCTCATTCAGATTTCTAAATCTTGGTCTTCTTGGTGTGCTTGGAGTTCCATCCGAACTTGAGGGTATTTCTGAGCCCTGTGGTGTGCTTGGAGAAGAACTTCCTTGACTTCTCAAGCCTGTTCGAATTCCAGCTTGTGGTGTTGTTTATTGTACTTGCTGTGGTGGAGGAGGAGCCACCAAGGAAGGATTATTTGTTTCTGTCCCTTCCTCTTCTTCTTCGTGAGACACAATTGTCTTCACATTCACTGTCTTCTCTAAGCTTCCATCCCAAGCTTCATCTTCAATGAACTGCACATCTCTGCTTACTATTAATTTCTTGGTGGATGGATTATAGAGTTTGTATGCTTTTGACTCATCACAATAGCCAATAAAGACACACTTCTCCCCCTTACTATCAAGCTTCTGCCTTAGCTGATCTGTACATGTGCATATTCTACACAACCGAATACTCTCATGTGAGTGACAGTTTGCTTTTGACCACTCCATGCTTCTTCTGGTATTTTGTTCATGATAGCTTTAGTTGGGCATCTATTCAAGATGTAAACTGCGCAAATGACAGCTTCTGCCCAATACTCATGCGGCAAGTGTTTTGCCTTCAGCATACTTCTGACCATGTCAAGAATGGTCCTATTCTTCCTTTCAGCAACACCGTTTTGCTGAGGTGTATACCTCGTGGTGAACTGCTTTTGTATGCCATTCTCTCTGCAAAAACGCAGAAAGTCTTTGGAGATGTACTCTCCTCCTCTATCTGTTCTGAGCACTTTGATATAATGCCCACACTGCTTCTCAACAAGAGTTTTGAAGTGGCGGAATTTCTCAAACACTTCACTCTTCTGTTTCAGCATATACACCCATGTCTTTCTGGTGTAATCATCAATGAAAGTTAAAACATATTTATTTCCGGCAAATGATGGTATTTGCATCGGTCCACACACATCAGAGTGAACAATTTCCAAGGGTTCTTTTGCCCTTATACTCTTTCCTGCTGGAAAGCTTTCTTTGTGTTGCTTGCCCAAGATGCAGCCTTCACAAAGGTTGTCCGGTTTCTCGATCAATGGCAATCCCTTTACCATTCCCTTTCTGTGCAACAGATTCAAGCCTCCGAAATTGAGATGTCCAAATCTCAAGTGCCACAACCAATTCTCATCTTTCACTTGTTCCTGAAAGACTTCTTGTGTTACAGCTGCAATAGTTCTTCCTTCCTTCAAATCTGCCCTGAGTTTGAGAGGAAACATTCTATTGCTGGTCATCTACACCTGTGCAATGATCTTCTTACTTGGAGGTATGTCTCTGATTGTACACATATCATCTTTGAAGAACACATTGTAACCTTTGTTAATGAGCTGTCCAATGCTCAAAAGATTACATTTCAGACCAGGTACATAGTATACCTCTGGCACAATCATCTGTTCTCCATTTCTTGCTTGGATACTGACTCTGCCCTTACCCTTGACAGATATCTTACTATCAGTTCCTGTTGTTACCTCAGATTTCACATTTTCATCCAGATTGGCAAACATTGCAATATTTCCAGTCATGTGATTACTACAACCTGAGTCTATGAACCAAAAATATTCTTCATTGTCTTGTGCAATGTTACATGCTAACAGCACAATCTTTGGATTCTTATCTTCTTTATATATGCATTCTGCCTACTATTCATGTCATTTTGTTTTTTCATACATTCATTGGCGTAGTGCCCATATTTCTTACAATAATGACATTGGACTTGGGATTTGTCATACCTTTGTCCATGAGCTTGCTGTTTTCTTGAACCTTCATTTTGGTTCTGATTGCAGCTCCTTCTGCTTGTGCTTGCAGAGTTATATCTGCCTTTGTTTTGGCTTCTTCCACGACCTCTGTTATTTGCTCTGCCTCGACCTCTTCCTTGGCAAAAAGACATCTGAGTCTTGAATGCTTCCTCAAAAGAGGAATCTATTCCTCTACTCAGTCTGTGTTCATGAGACATAAGAGAAGCACTCAATTCATCTACTGTGAACTGTGAGAGATCCTTTGTTTCTTCTATTGCTACCACAATAGATTCAAACCTTGAGGGTAAAATTCTCAAGATCTTCTCTACAATCCTTCTTTCTTCAAAAATCTCACCATGAGATCTTATCTGGGTTATCAACCCAATAACCTGAGTGAAGAATGAATCTATTGTATCAGATTCCTTCATGCTGAGTGTTTCAAAGTCTCTCCTCAACATCTGCAACTTTGCAGTCTTCACCTTCTCCATGCCTTGATAGGCAGTTTTGAGAATATCCCATGCCTCCTTGGATTTTGTTGCTGCTGCAATCCGTGGAAAAACACTTTCATGTACTGATTAGAAGAGAAAAAAGAGGGCTTTGGCATCCTTCTTCCTATCACTCTTCAACTGGTCTCTTTCTGCTACTGTCAAAGCAGCCAACGCTGTTGCATCTGCAGGTTCAACATAGCCAGTTTCAACGAGCTCCCATATTCCTTGAGAAGCAAACAATGCTTTCATTGTTATGGACCAATACTGTGATTTCTCCCATTAAACTGTGGCAGTTGGAAATTTGTCAAACCTATTCCAGCACCTGCCATCTTAACCTATATAAAGAAGAGATACTGACTGTATAAATAAAAACAAGCAAAAACTTTCTCTGCTGGAGAAAATCTGCTCAATAAGCTTCTTACAGCTCCTACAGTGAAAAACAAACTCTGTTTTTGACTCACTGAGTGCCTAGACCAGCTTTGATACCATGGTGCAGAGGAGGTGAAGTACCACCATGTCAGAGGCGACAACGAGAGGCTGCGCGCCACTGTGCAAAGACCGTTGCCGATGAGGAAGTGACGATCTACTCAAGCAGATGACGTAAAAGGTTTAGGCGCCGTGAGACACCTCTGCAATATCTCATGCCTCCCATCACACAAGATTCATCACTCTTTCTGCACCACCCCCTTTGAAGTATTGCAACGCCACAAAAGAAGGAGGGAGGCAAAACAATATACTATCGCCCCTATCGGGGATTCAAAGTTAGTCCATGAGATTATAGTCACTTTTTGTGTATTTGTGAAAGCTCAGCAAGGAAGAAGAGTTACAGTGAATGACAAGGATAAGAAATGTACATAGTGTTCCAACGAACTAGGGTTTACATAATTTAAGTCTGTAAAAAATGTACGTAGTGTGCGAACGGACTAGGGTTTACATAATTTAAGTCTCTAATTTTAAAAAGTTTGCAAACACGAACTGTAAACAATTGTCACCATGCACCTTGACAACGCCTTTTCGCCTTGTGCTTTGGGTAAGTTTTAGAGGAATAAATGTTCTGGATCCTAGAAGTTGTTAATAAGCAAAGTTAAAATTGGGGAAAGAGGAAAACCATTTTTTCTAATCTTTCAACCAGGTATTTTATTATGTTTTCTTACAAGAAGATAGCCAAATTTATAATTAATTAAAAAACTTAAAAAATCAACACAACATTACAATTATCATTATTTTTTATAATAAATTATATAAATTTAGATAAATGAAATATAATATATTTAAAATAAATGAAATTTTGTTATTTCCAACTTTAAGAAAATGATGAAATAATTAAAATTTAAAATATTTAATATATATATATATATATATATATATATATATATATATATATATATATATATATATATATATATATATATATATATATATATATATAATATATATAATTCAATTTATGGGTTAGGGTGAAAATAAGTAAAACAATGTATTTTTAAATTTAATTTGATAACTTTTATTTGAATAAAGAGTATAATTATATATATATATATATATGAAGTTTAAATTTTATTAAATAGCCAAATTTTAGTAAGAAGTACATTCTACTTTCATATATATATATAAAAGTTTTCATTTTTTTTAAAATATCTTTTAAGGTTTTCAAAGGTGTGGAATAATAAGAATTTTAAAAACTTTCTAATGCAAGTTTATTGGTCTCATAAAGACAAGAGTGGAATCTTACATTAAGAAACACTATGACTTATTTGAATTATAAAGTTTATTGAATTAGTGATTATGTTTTAGATTTATTTTAATTTTAGCAAATTAGATTAATAACTATGATTAAACTAAAAGCTTCACGCAATTTTTAAAATACATCTTTCATAATGTATATGTCATGGAAAATAAGCTAATTATGAATACCACATTTAATAGCAAAATTCACATATAATAATAGCTAGAAAAGACATATTGGCTTGCAACTTTTGAATCATTTAGATAAACATTTTAGGACTCTCTTAAGGAGGGAGATATTGGTATGGGAACCAGACATTGTAGCACTCCCTTAAGCTAGGAGACGTTAATGGATAGAAATTGAGTGGGACCCAAATTCGTTTATGAAATGGAATAGTAAGTATTCTTAATTAAGCAAAGATTAAAGGAAATTCAAAATTTTCAAAAAATTGCATATAAGAAACCATAGCTATGAAGTGAATGATCATGCTTTCTAAGAGTTAAAGCTAGGAAAAGCTCCAAAAAGGTCCAAACTTTCCACTTGATTTGTGAGGATACTTGAAATCTTGAACAAGATAAACTTATCATCTTGCTTCACCACTAGTTTTGGTACATTTGTTTTCAGACATTGTATCCCTAATGTAACTCACATTTCGAATTAGAAACAACTAAATCATTTCCAAGCTAGCAACAAAGGAAATAAAAAAAAAAAAGAAATCATCATCGAATTCATAGATATTTAAATAGGATACAATCTCAATATTTTGTAGAGTAAATGAAAAAAATAGATATTGTTGTTAGTTTTTTTCAAACTAAAAATTAATTATAAACATTTTGTGACAAAGAGATCAATAACCAGAAGTTTCCGGATTTTAAACAATGGACGATAGTTTTAATATTTCTTTTAATACATCTGAAATATGGTTGCAACTGCAATCTACCCCATTCATTCATTATTGGATAGAATATACAAATTGACAGTTATTGTTCCCAAAATGGGATTCCTGAGTTGTAGTTGTCGTTTATGAATCATGTTAACGTGTACAAAATTTCCACTCAATTCTACTTTTCATTTTCTTCTTTTATAAGCATTTGCCCGTAAATTGCGATAAATTTCCTACACAAATAGTTGCCAGTATACACTTGTGACATCTCTTGTGTTTTGGATAAGTATTAAATGAATAAAATTTCTCTTCCATGGACAGACATTTAAAAGAAACATTCAAAGGTATGTTTGTGCCCATTCTTAGAAGTTGCAAATAAGCAAAGATAAAATTGGGGAAAGAGAAAAACCACTTTAGTAAATTTTCAACCAAGTATTCTATTATTTTTCATCCTCAACCTTGGATGAAGTCCTCTCCCTGTTTCTCCGCCTTATTTCTTCCCTTACTAGATAGGAAAATAACCGCTCCAAACTTGGTAGTTTCTCTCTACCATTTACCAAATATTGATAACTCTCCAAGTTATTCGGAGGACCCAAAAGAGATAGAGCTACCAAATCTTCTTCAAGGAGAGTAACACCGACACTCCCAATTTCATCACGAAATTGTGTAAACTTACTCATATACTGTGGAATTGATTCATTCTTTTACATCTCGATACTTCAAAGCTTTTCCTTGAGGGCCAACTTCCTGTGGTAATTATTATTCTGGTATATTCTTATGTTGGAATGCAACATAATACATATATAAACATTGAAACAAAGATGCAACAAGAATAAATCTCCATTTCAATAATATCAAAGAACTCAAAGATGCTTACGTACAAAACGGAAATAAGGCAGCGCAAGCAATGGTAGGTTATCTCTGAGAAGAGATGTAGTGGTTACATGCTTATGAACTATGTTATAATGTGGAATGAAGGCCTCTTTATTATTGAGGAACAATTTGAAACCATAAACATCCAAACACCTAACCTTAGTACATTAAGCAACAAAACTGTGCGGCCCGTTGGGGTAAATTGGTAAATCAACTTCTCGGGGTCATAACTTTGGCTTACAATCTTTGTTTGATATGTTGTTAGAAATATATATCCGACTACAATTTTTGACTGCAAACATTGGTCAAACAACAATGTTTTCCCGTTTTCTAAAAAGATGTCATTCAGGGCCTCAAAGTGACTCCAAAAGTTTAGGACCCGAAAAAACTACCAAAATAGTAAACTGAGCTATAATTAAGGAAACTTAAAAATTGAAAGAAATAATGGTGGGGGTCCTAGTGGAATTGTTTGGTGGCCACCAATATCCACCTCGATCATTCCTTCCCTCTTAGGACGAAATGGTCCCAATTGCGTTGAGTTCCTCCATGAGATGGGGAAACTCCTCCTGAAGTTGGTCCCTGGTGAGCCACTTGCCATGGTGGTGGACTTGGCCAACTATGACAACCCAATATAGTTGGATATTCTTCTTGTGAGTGTTATTTATTTTTGTGTCCATGATATTAACAGTAGGGGTTTTTCCAATACAACTGGGGTTGGGATCTATTGGTGTCATGTGCTCAACAATGTCTGATGTATCCAATAATGGGGGAAAGTATGGTTGCAGGGAAATAATACCCGAGCATGCTAGAGACCTGATCCAGAGGGAGTTCGTCTTAGGTCTAGTGCCTGTAGTATTTTTTCGGGCTACTCAAACCATCTAGTGATCAATACTCATAAGTTCATAACTAAATACCAAGAAACTAAATTCTCGAATTCTCATGTGGGACACAGGTACTTTAATGGCCAAAATCTAGGGAATCCTTTCCCTATAGGTGATGGTGATAAAAACACTTGAGCCTCATTTCCATTACCTTGGTTGATTTTTCGGCTGCTCGAAGACGTCGCAAGTTATTTTAGGACATTGTCCCAGGACGCATCAAAGGATATCTCCACAAGGCCTAGTTACTTTGAGAGTGGTAAGGATGTATAGGTCTTCTTAGGATATGGTTCTTCCTTTGGAGCCAAAATCTCCTCATCTGAATGCAAGAAAATCTCCCTCTCAAGGGAACACCTTGTTCCCTTCTCTTCATCAAACTTCACATATCTATGAACATATGCCATACTGATGGATGTCAGGCACACCCAATAGTTATGAGGTGTATCAGCGTACGCCACAAATATGCTCAACTCTGTTGGTTGTTCAATATTTTTACTTGATTCCTTGCAAACATGTGAGTAAAATGATGATCCAAAGATCCTGAAGTGTGACACATGTTGGCTTAGGAGGTCTTGACCCAGGTTCAAAGTTGGTTGCACCAACCAACAAAACCTTACACTGCTGGCACTTTCGGCATCAACACACATAGTGCAGGCTGCAGTCTCACCCAAATCAGTATGGGCGATGTAAGAACTAAGTATTTTCATCCAGAGACTAGTGTGATGTCTTTCAATGCCTTGGATCTACCTACGCACAGATCAATACACCCCTAGGGAACATTACTACAAATTTGTTAGAGAAATTTTCAAACCTTCGCATAGGTCCATGATCAGTCCTTATAGACCTTTAACAGTCAATTTGTCTACTTATGTGAATCGTAGAGTAATCATAAATTGGAGTTCACACATATATGCTTAATTTGTTAGAACACATAAGATAAATTACCAGAATCTTCGTGGGAGTGTTAAACATGCATTATGTAAATTATTAAGACTTATTCAAGAGAATCACATAGCATTCAATCAATATTTCATAGAACAAATCATTCATCAGCGGCATATAAGATAAATAGACATGAACATAAATACTCAATAATTCTTCAGAAGCTTGTCATTATTGATCTTAACTCACCGATTACAGACTCAAATTAACCCGCGAACATAGCTGCAGGGGTCCACGCACTCACCTGCGGACTCTTCCTAGGCCTCCGTGCACTCAGCTATGCAGCCTTTCCTTCTACCTACACGCAAAAAGCAGAGCCTCCTTCTTTAACCCAATGCCCTATCCCACTCCTCCTTGCTCTCCAACTTCTTTCTTAGTTAGTTACCTCTTAGACTCGCTCGGACTCAACTATTTATAGACTTTTCCATATAATACAATGGTCCGCGAACTATGGGTGAATCTCAAAACTGACTCAAAACTTATCCAAAACAAGGAGTTAATCCCCTTTTGCTCTTATTCCTCTATGCACTCTGCATCCACAAATCGCATAGACTTTACATTGTTTTACAAAATTGTACCAAAACCTGGGTTATCTAACTCCAAACTAACCCAGGGGACCCCATCTTAACAAGCCCCCAACACAAAGATCACGACTCACCCTCGAGTCACTCTGCTGATGTCGCGATCTTATTGTGAATATCCCCCAGCTTCACTTGGATCACTGCAACTGTAGCAATGCTCTATGTCACTACCTGTTTAACCTCCTCGATCAAATTTTCACTAGTGGATCCTTCTACATCCAGCCTCATCAATCATTGCGTCTACTACAGTCGCTTAAGGTTATCATGAATGGAGAGCGTGATTTGATAAGCCTCCTCCAACAAAGATTACAACCTAGACTTTAGCAAGGCTTGTTTCTTCTGCACTTCCTCTACCTACGCCAGTAGCTTCTTTCCTTCTAGTAACTTAGCATGGGACGGTGCTGGTGCTAAGGTGTAGGTGGTCACCTTGAGCTCATTGTATTGGCACTGCATCTCCCTTACCTCTGTGTTCAATTTTTGCTAGTTCGGATCCTCCTGCAAATTGATCGATTTACCCTCTATCTTGTAAAGCTATCTTTGTGCGTACCCTACCATCATGGAGGCATAGCACGTAGCGCCAAATCCAGTGCTTGAAACCAGTTGTCCTTAGGGAATTCACACTCAAATTCATCCATAAACAAATCTACGTTAGTTAAGACATCGTAATAAGGTAATTCTATTATTAATATTGGTATGGAAACTGTTGAACTATAATATAGACCTTGTAGCACTCCTTTAAGCTAAGAGATGTTAAAGGATAGAAATTGAGTGGGACCCAAATTCATTTACGAAATGGAAGAGAAAGTATTTTTAAATAAGAAAATATTAAAGGAAACTCAATATTTTCAAAAGAATTGCATATAAGAAACCATACATATGAAGTGAATCTAAGAGTTAAACCTAGGAAAAGCTCCAAAAAGATCCAAAACTTCCCCTTGATTTGTGGGGACTCTTGAAATCTTCAACAAGATAAACTTATCATCTCGTTTCACCACTAGTATGGCATATGTACATTTTTTTTCAGACATTGTATCCCTAATCTAACTCACATTTCGAAGTAGAAACAACTAAATCATGTCCATGTTAGCAACAACGTAAATCACAAACAAAATCATCACACCCACATGCTAAGATACCATCTAATAAACAAAATCTTTATAATCCGAGTTTTGCCACTTAAAAATCTGCAATAGTTATGCACTTGAGGTATCTCTTCTTGTATAGTAAATGAGTATTATATATTTTTGTTATCTTATTTCTGATTCAAAAATATTTAAAAAGTATAGTGAATGAGTATTATATATTTTTGTTATTTTATTCTGAATATTTTGTCAATTAAATGAAAAAAAAATAGATTTTGTTATTATTTTTTTCGAATTAAAAATTATTAGAAATGTTTTGTGAGAAAGAGTTAAATTAACTAGAAGTTGGGGGATTGTTGAGAGAAGTTTAGTATTTTGCATTAGGTTAATATTTTTACACCATGGCCTATTATTTTAATATTTCCATTAATAAATATGAAATATGGCCGCAATGACAAGTGCAATCTACCCCATTCACTCATTATTGGAGAGAATATTCAAGTTGACACTTATTATTCCCGAAATGTGAGTATTGAAGAGAATATGCAAGTTGACACTTATTATTCCCGAAATGTGACTCCTCAGTTGCACGATTCCTCAGTTGCAGTTGTTGTTTATGAATCGTGTTAAGGTGTACAAAATTGCCACTAAATTCTACTATTCATTTTCTTCATTTATAAGCATTTTCTTGTAAATTGCGGTAAATTTCCTACAAGAGCTACAAATAGTTGTCACTATGCACAAATCTCGTCTTTTAGATAATTATTAGAGGAATAAAATTTATCTTCCATGGATAGACCTTTAAAAGAAACATTCGAATGTATGTGTATACCTTAATCTTAGAAGTTGCAAATAAGAAGAGATAAAATTAGGGAAAGAGGAAAACCAACTTGTAATTTTTCAACCAAGTATTTTATTATTTTTTATTACCAAGTTTGTAATTAATAAAAAATTTAAAAAATCAACACAAGATTCTGTTCAAGCTTGATAAGCGCAGAGCCTAATATATATATATATATATATATATATATATAAGTGTAGTGTTTTAATTAATACATATTTATGATTAACATTCATCATCAACATTTTGGTATAGTTGTAATTTGTATCCATTATATATTATATAACTTTTTTTTAATCTACGGCACAATTTGAAATTTTCATTGTTTATTAAAAAATAAATGAATTATTTAAATATTTTTGTAAACAAATATTTTAATAATTTTATTATCCGAATATTATTTTTAAATTGATTCTTCCTACCTGCATAGAACTAATTCCAAAGTATCAGTTGGAATTCGAATGATGATTCAAAGAATGCTCTGAATAGAAGATTAATCCACATCAGCACGTAGTTCCACATCAGCATAATTAACTCAAATTATACTCCACATCAACCAGAGTTGCATTGGACGGTAGTTTATGCATTCGAATACGAATGCACGAAATAAATTCAAATTCTGACTCAAAGTATGCTCTGAATTAACTCAAATTATACGGTAGTTTCTGTGGTTGAGGTGGCAGCGCATGCATGCATGATGATGATTCAATTCGAATATGCATGATGATTCAAATTATGATTCAAGGTATGATGGTTAATTCCACCCACAGCTCGTAGTTCACTTAAGCTTGACATCAATAATAGGGTATGCATGGAATCGCAGAGGGAGAGTAATACTCCAAATATCAGGCAGCAGAGGGAGAGTTAAGTGGGGTGCTGAATCAACTGCAACTATGAAATATAGCAATAAAAGGAGCGTCAATTGGATTTCCAATTCCAGTAAGCAAGCAAAAGTCGGATGGGTGGTAACCTGTAGAGAATTTTTGTTTTCCCTAAATCTGAAGCCTCATGATGGACAACTGCAATCTGCGGCTGATGACATCCCCAGCATTTCTTCGCTCATTATTCCAATGACTAAACAAATGATGAGGATGTTGTCATGCCAGAGATATGTATGACGACTCTTCGCAAACAAGAACTGCGGCTAAATTGCAAACAGCTGTTACCATGCACGGGTGACAACTCTTTGCTTTGGGTTTTGGGTAAGTATGAGAGGAATAAAAGTTCTGGATCTTAGAATCGTTAATAAGCAAAGATAAAATTGGGGAAAGAGGAAAACCACTTTCCTAATTTTTCAACCAAGTATTTTATTATGTTTTATTACAAGAAGATAGCCAAATTTGTAATTAATAAAGAAAAGTTAAATTTAAATATATTTATCAAGTATTTTAACCAAAAACCTCTCTCGTGGATTCTAATCATAGATAATTTGGTGGTGAATTCCAACAATCCGTTATGCACAAGTGTAGTTATACTCACAACAACAACGTGTTTGTTTTTAGTTGCATAAGGAGTGGTTTTAAAATGACGGCGAAACACAAACGATTTCCACAGGTTACGACGCCATCGATCAACGATTCTGGTTACTTGACGACGACGTTATTTCACCGTTTCCACTTTGTCGCGTCTGACCTTTGGAGTGGTCGCGTCTGCCCTCTAGGTGGAGCTTCAAATTTCATTACCGCCGCGCATTTGATTTTGAATTTGAATCTCTGTTCTGTTTGTGCCCAAAATATACATGAACCAGAAAGATGCGGCGATGGGAACGTCGTGAGCCAGAGTTTGCAACAGTCAGGAAAGAATCATTTCGAAATGGCAGATTAATTGTACTGACCCTCTCCATCATTCGCACAGCGATCGCAGCTGCTGCATTCAGTGGGAAGATATGTGCACACAACAGTGTGCACACCCATCATGTAGAGAAGAAGCCTCTAGAAGGATTGAGAAAAAGAGCGTCGTGTGGCCTGGAGAAACGAGCGTCAAAACTGGTGCAGAGGAGGTGAAGTACCACCATGTCAGAGGCGACAACGGGAGGCTGCGCGCCGCTGTGCAAAGAGCGTTGCCGATGAGGAAGTGTAGATCTACTCAAGCAGGCGACGTAAAAGGTTTAGGCGCCGTGAGACACCTCTGCAATATCTCATGCCTCCCATCACACAAGATTCATCACTCTTTCTGCACCACGCCATTTGAAGTATTGCAACGCCACAGAAGAAGGAGCGAGGCAAAACAATATACTATAGCCTCTATCGGGGATCCAAAGTTAGTCCATGAGATTATAGTCACTTTCTGTGTATTTGTGAAAGGTCAGTGAATGACAAGGATAAAAAATCTACATAGTGTGCCAACGAACTAGGGTTTACATAGTGTGCCAACGAACTAGGGTTTACATAGTGAATGACAAGGATAAAAAATCTACATAGTGTGCCAACGAACTAGGGTTTACATAATTTAAGTCTGTAAAGAATGTACGTAGTGTGCCAACGAACTAGGGTTTACATAATTTAAGTCTCTAATTTTAAAAAGTTCGCAAACAAGAACTGCAAACAATTGTCACCAAGCACCTTGACAACTCTTCGCTTTTTCGCCTTGTGCTTTGGGTAAGTTTTAGAGGAATAAAAGTTCTGGATCGTAGAAGTTGTTAATAAGCAAAGTTAAAATTGGGGAAAGAGGAAAACCATTTTTATAATCTTTCAACCTGGTATTTTATTATGTTTTCTTACCAGAAGATAGCCAAATTTATAATTAATAAAAAAACTTACAAAATCAACACAGCATTACAATTATCATTATTTTTTATAATAAATTATATAAATTTAAATAAATAAAATATAATATAATTAAAATAAATGAAATTTTGTTATTTCCAATTTTAAGAAAAAGATGAAATAATTAAAATTTAAAATATTTAATATATATATCTTTGTATGATTCAATTTATGAGTTAGGGTGAAAATAAATAAAACAATGTATTTTAAATTTAATTTGATAACTTTTATTTGAATAAAGAGTATGATTTTATATATATGAAGTTTAAATTTTATTAAATAACCAAATTTTAGTAAGAAGTACATTCTACTTTCATATATATATGTGTGTGTGTTTTAATTTTTTTTTAAATATCTTTTAAAGTTTTCAAAAGTGTGGAATAATAAGAATTTTAAAAACTTTCTAATGCAAGTTTATTGGTCTTATAAAGACAAGAGTGGAATTTTACATTAAGAAACACTATGACTTATTTGAATTATAAAGTTTATTGAATTAGTGATTATGTTTTAGATTTATTTAATTTTAGCAAATTAGACTAATAATTATGATTAAACTAAAAGCTTCACCCAAATTTTAAAATACAATGTATATGTCATGGAAAATAAACTAATTATGAATACCACATTTATTAGCAAAAATCACATATAATAATAGCTAGAAAATACATATTGGCTTGCAACTTTTGAATCATTCAGATAAACATTTTAGGACTCCCTTAAGGAGGGAGATATTGGTATGGGAACCGGAAGTTGTAGCACTCCCTTAAGCTAGGAGACGTTAAGGGATAGAAATTGAGTGGGACCCAAATTCATTTACAAAATGGAATAGAAAGTATTTTTAATTAAGCAAATATTAAAAGAAATTCAAAATTTTCAAAAGAATTGCATATAAGAAACCATAGCTATGAAGTGAATGAGAATGCCTTTCTAAGAGTTAAAGCTAGGAAAAGCTCCAAAAAGGTCCAAACTTTCTGCTTGATTTGTGAGGATACTTGAAATCTTCAACAAGATAAAGTTATCATCTTGCTTCACCACTAGTATGGCATATGTACATTTGTTTTTAGACATTGTATCCCTAAACTAATTCACATTTTGAATTAGAAACAACTAAATCATTTCCAAGCTAGCAACAAAGGAAATAATAAAAAAAAAAATCATCACACCCACATGCTAAGATACCATCTAATAAACAAAATATAGTCCAAGTTTTCCCACTTAAAAATATGAAATAGTTATGCACTTGAGGTATCTGTTCTTGTATAGTAAATGAGTATTATATATTTTTGTTATTTTATTTCAAATTCAAAGATATTTAAAAAGGATACAATCTCAATATTTTGTAGAGTAAATGAAAAAAAATAGATTTTGTTGTTATGTTTTTTCAAACTAAAAATTAATTATAAATGTTTTGTGAGAAAGAGATCAATAACCATAAGTTACGGGATTTTAAACAATGGACAATAGTTTTAATATTTCTTTTAATACATCTGAAATATGATCGCAACTGCAATCTGCCCCATTCATTCATTATTGGATAGAATATACAAATTGACACTTATTATTCCCGAAATGGGATTCCTGAGTTGTAGTTGTCGTTCATGAATCGTGTTAACGTGTACAGAATTTCCACTCAATTCTACTTTTCATTTTCTTCTTTTATAAGCATTTGCCCGTAAATTGTGATAAATTTCCTACACGAATAGTTGTCAGTATACACTTGTGACATCTCTTGTGTTTTGGATAAGTATTAAATGAATAAAATTTCTCTTCCATGGACACACCTTTTAAAGAAACATTCAAAGGTATGTTTGTGCCCATTCTTAAAAGTTGCGAATAAGCAAAGATAAAATTGGGGAAAGAGAAAAACCACTTTAGTAAATTTTCAACCAAGTATTCTATTATTTTTCATCCTCAACCTTGGATGAAGTCCTCTCCCTGTTTCTCCGCCTTATTTATTCCCTCACTAGATAGGACAATAACCGCTCCAAACATGGTAGTTTCTCTCTACCATTTACCAAATATTGATAACTGTCCAAGTTATTTGGAGGACCCAAAAGAGATAGAGCTACCAAATCTTCTTCAAGGAGAGTAACACCGACACTCCCAATTTCATCACAAAATTTTGTAAACTTACTCATATACTGTGGAATTGATTCATTCTTTTACATCTCGATACTTCAAAGCTTTTCCTTGAGGGCCAACTTCCCTTGGTAATTATTATTGTTGTATATTCTTATGTTGGAATGCAACATAATACATATATAAACATTGAAACAAAGATGCAACAAGAATAAATCTCCATTTCAATAATATCAAAGAACTCAAAGATGCTTACGTACAAAACGGAAATAAGGCAGCGCAAGCAATGGTAGGTTATCTCTGAGAAGAGATGTAGTGGTTACATGCTTATGAACTATGTTATAATGTGGAATGAAGGCCTATTTATTATTGAGGAACAATTTGAAACCATAAACATCCAAACACCTAACCTTAGTACATTAAGCAACAAAATTGTGCGTCCCGTTGGGGTAAATTGGTACATCAACTTCCTAGGGTCATAACTTTGGCTTACAATCTTTGTTTGATATGTTGTTAGAAATATATATCCGACTACAATTTTTGACTGCAAACATTGGTCAAACACCAATGTTTTCCCGTTTTCTAAAAAGATGTCATTCAGGGCCTCAAAACGACTCCAAAAGTTTAGGACCCGAAAAAACTACCAAAATAGTAAACTGAGCTATAATTAAGGAAACTAAAAAATTGAAAGAAATAATGGTGGGGGTCCTAGTGAAATTGGTTGGTGGCCACCAATATCCACCTCAATCATTCCTTCCCTCTTAGGAAGAAATGGTCCCAATTGCGTTGAGTTCCTCCATGGGATGGGGAAACTCCTCCTGAAGTTGGTCCCTGGTGAGCCACTTGCCATGGTGGTGGTGTTGGCCTACTATGACAACCCAATATAGTTGGATATTATTCTTGTGAGTGTTATTTATTTTTGTATCCATGATATTAACAATAGGGGTTTTTTCATTACAACTTGGATTGGGCTCTGTTGGTGTCATGTGCTCAACAATGTTTGATGTATCCAACAATGGGGGAAAGTATGGTTGCAGGGAAAGAATACCCGAGCATGCTAGAGACCTGATCTAGAGGGAGTTCGTCTTAGGTCTAGTGCCTGTAGTATTTTTTCGGGCGTCTCAAACCATCTAGTGATCAATACTCATAACTAAATACCAAGAAACTAAATTCTCGAATTCTCATGTGCGACACAGGTACTTTAATGGCCAAAATCTAGGGAACCCTTTCCCTATAGGTGATGGTGAGAAAAACACTTGAGCCTCATTTCCATTACCTTGGTTGATTTTTCGGCTGCTCGAAGACGCCGCGAGTTATTTTAGGACATTTTCCCAGGACGCATCAAAGGATATCTCCACAAGGCCTAGTTATTTTGAGAGTGGTAAGGATGTATAGGTCTTCTTAGGATATGGTTCTTCCTTTGGAGCCAAAATCTCCACATCTGAATGCAAGTAAATCTCCCTCTCCGGGAAACACCTTGTTCCCTTCTCTTCATCAAACTTCACATATCTATGAACATATGCCATCCTGATGGATGTCAGGTACACCCGATAGTTATGAGGTGTATCAGCGTATGCCACAAATATGCCCAACTCTATTGGTTGTTCAAGATTTTTCCTTGATTCCTTGCAAACATGAGAGTAAAATGATGATCCAAAGATCCTGAAGTGTGACACATGTTGGCTTAGGGGGTCCTGACCCAGGTTCAAAGTTAGTTGCACCAACCAACAAAACCTTACACTGCTGGCACTTTCGGCAACAACACACATAACACAGGCTGCAGTCTCACCCAAATCAGTATGGGGGATGTAACAACTAAGTATTTTCATCCAGAGACTAGTGTGATGTCTTTCAATGCCTTGGATCTACCTACGCACAGATCAATACACCCCTAGGGAACATTATTGCAAATTTGTTAGAGAAATTCTCAAACCTTCGCATAGGTCCACGATCAGTCCTTATAGACCTTTAATAATGAATTTGTCTACTTATGTGAATCGTAGAGTAATCATAAATTGGAGTTCACAGATATATGCTTAATTTGTTAGAACACATAAGATAAATTACCAGAATCTTCGTGGGAGTGTTAAACATGCATTGTGTAAATTATTAAGACTTATTCAAGAGAATCACATAGCATTTAATAAATATTTCATAGAACAAATCATTCATCAGCGGCATATAAGATAAATAGACATGAACATAAATACTCAATAATTCTTCAGAAACTTGTCATTATTGATCTTAACTCACCGATTGCAGACTCAAATTAACCCGCGAACATAGTTGCAAGGGTCCACGCACTCACCTACGGACTCTTCCTAGGCCTCCGTGCACTCAGCTATGGAGCCTTTCCTTCTACCTACACCCAAAAAGTAGAGCCTCCTTCTTTAACCCAATGCCATATCCCACTCCTCCTTGTTCTCCAACTTCTTTCTTAGTTAGTTACCTCTTAGACTCGCTCGGAGTCGACTATTTATAGACTTTTCCATATAATACCATGGTCCGTGAACTATGGTTGAATCTCTAAACTGACTCAAAACTTATCCAAAACAAGGAGTTAATCCCCTTTGGCTCTTATTCCTCTATGCACTCTGCATCCACAAATCGCATAGACTTTACATTGTTTTACAAAATTGTACCAAAGCTTGGGTTATCTAACTGCAAACTAACCGAGGGGACCCCATCCTAACAAGCCCCCAACACAAAGATCATGACTCACCCTCGAGTCACTCTGTTGATGTCACGATCTTATTGTGAATATCCCCCAGCTTCACTTGGATCACTGCAACTGTAGCAATGCTCTATGTCACTACCTGTCTAACCTCCGCTATCAAATTTTCACCAGTTGGTCGTTCTACATCCAGCCTCATCAATCGTTGCGTCTACTGCTGTCGCTTAAGGTTATCATGAATGGAGAGCGTGATTTGATAAGACTCCTCCAACAAAGATTACAACCTATACTTTAGCAAGGCTTGTTTCTTTTGCACTTCCTCTACCTATGCTAGTAGCTTCTTTCCTTCCCGTAACTTAGCAAGGGACGGTGCTGGTGCTAAGGTGTAGGCAGTCAGCTTGACCTCATTCTATTGGCACTGCATCTCCCTTACTTCTGTATTCAATTTTTGCTGGTTCGGATCCTCCTGCAAATTGATCGATTTACCCATAGACATTCTTCTATTAGGATGCCCAAACCATAACTTCATCACACACCTGTAATCCCTCTATCTTGTAAAACTATCTTTGTGCGTACCCTACCATCATGGAGGCATAGCACGTAGTGCCAAATCTAGTGCTTGAAACCAATGGTCCTTAGGGAATTCACACTCAAATTCATCCATAAACAAATATATGTTAGTTAAGCCATCGTAATAAGGTAATTTTATTATTAATATTGGTATTGAAACTGTTGAACTATAATATAGACCTTGTAGCACTCCTTTAAGCTAGGAGATGTTAAAGGATAGAAATTAAGTGGGACCCAAATTCATTTACAAAATGGAAGAGAAAGTATTTTTAAATAAGAAAATATTAAAGGAAACTCAATATTTTCAAAAGAATTGCATATAAGAAACCATAGATATGAAGTGAATCTAAGAGTTAAACCTAGGAAAAGCTCCAAAAAGATCCAACCTTCCCCTTGATTTGTGGGGACTCTTGAAATCTTCAACAAGATAAACTTATCATCTTGTTTCACCACTAGTATGGCATATGTACATTTTTTTTCAGACATTGTATCCCTAATCTAACTCACATTTGGAAGTAGAAACAACTAAATCATTTCCATGTTAGCAACAAAGTAAATCAAAAACAAAATCATCACACCCACATTCTAAGATACCATCTAATAAACATAATCTTTATAGTCCAAGTTTTGCCACTTAAAAATCTGCAATAGCTATGCACTTGAGGTATCTCTTCTAGTATAGTAAATGAGTATTATATATTTTTGTTATCTTATTTCTGATTCAAAAATATTTAAATAGTATAGTGAATGAGTATTATATATTTTTGTTATTTTATTTCGAATTCAAAGATATTTAAATAGGATACAAATGAAAAAAAATAGATTTAGTTATTATTTTTTTTGAATTAAAAATTAATTAGAAATGTTTTGTGAGAAAGAGTTAAATTAACCAGAAGTTGGGGGACTTTTGAGAGAAGTTTAGTATTTTGCATTAGGTTAATATTTTTACACCATGGCCTATTATTTTAATATTTCTATTAATAAATATGAAATATGGCCGCAATGACAATTGCAATCTACCCCATTCACTCATTATTGGAGAGAATATGCAAGTTGACACTTATTATTCCCGAAATGGGATTCCTCAGTTGCAGTTGTTGTTTATGAATCGTGTTAAGGTATACAAAATTGCCACTAAATTCTACTATTCATTTTCATTTTTTATAAGCATTTTCTTGTAAATTGCGGTAAATTTCCTACAAGAGCTACAAACAGTTGTCACTATGCACAAATCTCGTCTTTTAGATAATTATTAGAGGAATAAAATTTCTTTTCCATGGACAGACCTTTAAAAGAAACATTTGAATGTATGTGTGTACCTGAATCTTAGAAGTTGCAAATTAGAAGAGATAGAATTGGGGAAAGAGGAAAACCAGCTTGTAATTTTTCAACCAAGTATTTTATTATTTTTTATTACCAGGTTTGTAATTAATAAAAAAATTTAAAAAATCAACACAAGGTTCCGTTCGAGCTTGATAAGCCCAGAGCCTAATATATCTATATATATATATATATATATATATATATATATATATAAATAAGTGTAGTGTTTTAATTAATAGATATTTATGATTAACATTCATCATCAACATTTTGGTATAGTTGTAACTTGTATCCATTATATATTATATAACTTTTTTTTTTAATCTAAGTCACAAATTGAAATTTTCATTGTTTATTAAAAATTAATTATTTTAATATTTTTGTAAACAAATATTTTAATAATTTTATTATCCATATTATTTTTAAATTGATTTTTCCTATATGCATGGAACTAATTCCAAAGTATCAGTTGGAATTCGAATGATGATTCAAAGAATGCTCTGAATAGAAGATTAATCCACATCAGCACGTAGTTCCAGATCAGCAAAATTAACTCAAATTATGCTCCACATCATCAAGAGTTGCATTGGACGGTAGTTTATGCATTCGAATACGAATGCACGAAATAAATTCAAATGGTGACTCAAAGTATGCTCTGAATTAACTCAAATTATACGGTAGTTTCTGTGGTTGAGGTGGCAGCGCATGCATGCATGATGATGATTCAATTCGAATATGCATGATGATTCAAATTATGATTCAAAGTATGCTCTGAATAGAAGGTTAATTCCACCCACAGCACGTAGTTCCACAATAAGTTGGAATTGCACTCGACTGGAGTTCACTTAAGCTTGACATCAATAATAGGGTATGCATGGAATCGCAGAGGGAGAGTTATACTCCAAATATCAGGCAGCAGAGGGAGAGTTAAGTGGGGTGCTGAATCAACTGCAACTATGAAATATATCAATAAAAGGAGCGTCAAATGGATTTCCAATTCCAGTAAGCAAGCAAAAGTCGGATGGGTAGTAACTTGTAGAGAATTTTTGTTTTCCCTAAATCTAAAGCCTCATGATGGACAACTGCAATCTGCGGCTGGTGACATCCCCAGCATTTCTTCGCTCATTATTCCAATGACTAAACAAATGATGAGGATGTTGCCATGCCAGAGATATGCAAGTTGAAAAGTATGTATGACGACTCTTCGCAAACAAGAACTGCGGCTAAATTGCAAACAGTTGTTACCATGCACGGGTGACAACTCTTTGCTTTGGGTAAGTATGAGAGGAATAAAAGTTCTGGATCTTAGAATCGTTAATAAGCAAAGATAAAATTGGGGAAAGAGGAAAACCACTTTCCTAATTTTTCAACCAAGTATTTTATTATGTTTTAAAACAAGAAGATAGTATTTAAATTTAAATATATTTATCAAGTATTTCAACCAAAAACCTCTCTAGTGGATTCTAATCATAGATAATTTGATGCTGAATTCCAACAATCCGTTATGCACAAGTGTAGTTATACTTACAACAAGAACGTGTTTGTTTTTAGTTGCATAAGGGGTGGTCTAAGAATTGTTTTCGAATGACGGCGAAACACAAACGACTTCCACAGGTTACGACGCCATCGATCAACGATTCCGGTTACTTGACGACGACGTTATTTCACCGTTTCCACTTTGCCGTTAGTGTCGT
Organism: Pinus tabuliformis; assembly: GCA_031772625.1. NCBI lineage: Eukaryota > Viridiplantae > Streptophyta > Pinopsida > Pinales > Pinaceae > Pinus > Pinus tabuliformis. The sequence goes on from CM062818.1 coordinate 233,433,307, forward strand.
GTCCGCCGTTTAGGTGGAGCTTCAAATTTCATTACCGCGGCGCCCATTTTAAATTATTCAAAAACTTCCATTACTGCGGATTTGATTTTGAATTTGAATCTCTGTTCTGTTGAGCCAGAAGCTGCTGCGTTCAGTGGGAAGATATGTGCACACAACAGTGTGCACACCCATCATGTAGAGAAGAATCCTCTAGAAGGATTGAGAAAAAGAGCGTCGTGTGGCCCTGGAGAAAACGAACGTCAAACCTAGTGCAGTGGAGGTGAAGTAACACCATGTCAGAGGCGACAACGGGAGGCTGCGCGCCGCTGTGCAAAGAGCGTTGCCGACGAGGAAGTGACGATCTACTCAAGCAGGCGACGTAAATGGTTTAGGCGCCGTGAGACACCTCTGCAATATCTCATGCCTCCCATCACACAAGATTCATCACTCTTTCTGCAACGCCACAGAAGAAGGAGCGAGGCAAAACAATATACTATCGCCTCTATCGGGGATTCAAAGTTAGTCCATGAGATTATAGTCACTTTCTGTGTATTTGTGAAAGGTCAGCAAGGAAGAAGAGTTACAGTGAATGACACGGATAAAAAATGTACATAGTGTGCCAACAAACTAGGGTTTACATAATTTAAGTCTGTAAAAAATGTACGTAGTGTGCCAACGAACTAGGGTTTACATAATTTAAGTCTCTAATTTTAAAAAGTTCGCAAACAAGAACTACAAACAATTGTCACCATGCACCTTAACAACTCTTCGCTTTTTCGCCTTGTGCTTTGGGTAAGTTTTAGAGGAATAAAAGTTCTGGATCTAAGAAGTTGTTAATAAGCAAAGTTAAAATTGGGGAAAGAGGAAAACCATTTTTCTAATCTTTCAACCAGGTATATTATTATGTTTTCTTACAAGAAGATAGCCAAATTTATAATTAATAAAAAAACTTAAAAAAGCAACACAGCATTACAATTATCATTATTTTTTATAATAAATTATATAAATTTAAATAAATAAAATATAATATATTTATAATAAATGAAATTTTGTTATTTCCAACTTTAAGAAAAAGATAAAATAATTAAAATTTAAAATATTTAAGATATATATATATGTTTGTATAATTTAATTTATGGGTTAGGGTGAAAATAAGTAAAACAATGTTTTTTTAAATTTAATTTGATAACTTTTATTTGAATAAAGAGTATGATTTTATATATATGAAGTTTAAATTTTATTAATAACCAAATTTTAGTAAGAAGTACATTCTTCTTTCATATATATATATAAAAAAGTTTTTTTTTTTTTTTTAAATATCTTTCAAAGTTGTGAAATAATAAGAATTTTAAAATCTTTCTAATGCAAGTTTATTGGTCTCATAAAGACAAGAGTGGAATCTTACATTAAGAAACACTATGACCTATTTGAATTATAAAGTTTATTGAATTAGTGATTATGTTTTAGATTTGTTTTAATTTTAGCAAATTAGATTAATAGCTATGATTAAACTAAAAGCTTCACCCAATTTTTAAAATACATCTTTCATAATGTATATGTCATGGAAAATAAACTAATTATGAATAACACATTTATTGGCAAAATTCACATATAATAATAGCTAGAAAAGACATATTGGCTTGCAACTTTTGAATCATTTAGATAAACATTTTAGGACTCTCTTAAGGAGGGAGATATTGGTATGGGGACCGGACGTTGTAGCACTCCCTTAAGCTAGGAGATGTTAAGGGATAGAAATTGAGTGGGACACAAATTCGTTTACGAAATGTAATAGAAAGTATTTTTAATTAAGCAAAGATTAAAGGAAATTCAAAATTTTCAAAAGAATTGCATATAAGAAACGATAGCTATGAAGTGAATGATCACGCCTTTCTATGAGTTAAAGCTAGGAAAAGCTCCAAAAAGGTCCAAACTTTCCGCTTGATTTGTGAGGATGCTTGAAATCTTCAACAAGATAAACTTATCATCTTGCTTCACCACTAGTATGGCATATGTACATTTGTTTTTAGACATTGTATCCCTAATGTAACTCACATTTCGAATTAGAAACAACTAAATCATTTCCAAGCTAGCAACAAAGGAAATAAAAAAAAAAATCATCACACCCACATGCTAAGATACCATCTAATAAACAAAATATAGTCCAAGTTTTCCCACTTAAAAATATGAAATAGTTATGCACTTGAGGTATCTGTTCTTGTATAGTAAATGATTATTATATATTTTTGTTATTTTATTTCGAATTCAAAGAAATTTAAATATGATACAATCTCAATATTTTGTAGAGTAAATGAAAAAAATAGATTTTGTTGTTATTTTTTTGGAACTAAAAATTAATTATAAATGTTTTGTGAGAAAGAGATCAATAACCAGAATTTGTGGGATTTTAAACAATGGACGATAGTTTTAATATTTCTTTTAATACATCTAAAATATGGTCGCAACTGAAATCTTCCCCATTCATTCATTATTGGATAGAATATACAAATTGACACTTATTATTCCCAAAATGGGATTCCTAACTTGTAGTTGTCATTTATGAGTCGTGTTAACGTGTACAGAATTTCCACTCAATTCTACTTTTCATTTTCTTCTTTTATTAGCATTTGCTAGTAAATTGCGATAAATTTCCTACACGAATAGTTGTCAGTATTCGCTTGTGACATCTCTTGTGTTTTGGATAAGTATTAAATGAATAAAATTTCTCTTCCATGGACACACCTTTAAAAGAAACATTCAAAGGTATGTTTGTGCCCATTCTTAGAAGTTGCGAATAAGCAAAGATAAAATTGGGGAAAGAGAAAAACCACTTTAGTAAATTTTCAACCAAGTATTCTATTATTTTTCATCCTCAACCTTGGATGAAGTCCTCTCCCTGTTTCTCCGCCTTATTTCTTCCCTTACTAGATAGGACAATAACCGCTCCAAACTTGGTAGTTTCTCTCTACCATTTACCAAATATTGATAACTGTCCAAGTTATTGGGAGGACCCAAAAGAGATAGAGCTACCAAATCTTCTTCAAGGAGAGTAACACCGACACTCCCAATTTCATCACGAAATTGTGTAAACTTACTCATATACTGTGGAATTGATTCATTCTTTTACATCTCGATACTTCAAAGCTTTTCCTTGAGGGTCAACTTCCTGTGGTAATTATTATTCTTGTGTATTCTTATGTTGGAATGCAACATAATACATATATAATCATTGAAACAAATATGCAACAAGAATAAATCTCCATTTCAATAATATCAAAGAACTCAAAGATGCTTACGTACAAAACGGAAATAAGGCAGCGGAAGCAATGGTAGTTTATCTCTGAGAAGAGATGTAGTGCTTACATGCTTATGAACTATCTTATAATGTGGAATGAAGGCCTATTTATTATTGAGGAACAATTTGAAACCATAAACATCCAAACACCTAACCTTAGTACATTAAGGAACAAAACTGTGCGGCCCGTTGGGGTAAATTGGTACTTCAACTTCGCAGGGTCATAACTTTGGCTTACAATCTCTGTTTGATATGTTGTTAGAAATATATATCCGACTACAATTTTTGACTGCAAACATTGGTCAAACAACAATGTTTTCCCATTTTCTAAAAAGATGTCATTCAGGGCCTCAAAGCAACCCCAAAAGTTTAGGACCCGAAAAAACTACCAAAATAGTAAACTGAGCTATAATTAAGGAAACTTAAAAATTGAAAGAAATAATGGTGGGGGTCCTAGTGGAATTGGTTGGTGGCCACCAATATCCACCTCGATCATTCCTTCCCTCTTAGGACGAAATGGTCCCAATTGCATTGAGTTCCTCCATGAGATGGGGAAACTCCTCCTAAAGTTGGTCCCTGGTGAGCCACTTGCCATGGTGGTGGAGTTGGCCAACTATGACAACCCAATATAGTTGGATATTCTTCTTGTGAGTGTTATTTATTTTTGTGTCCATGATATTAACAGTAGGGGTTTTCTCAATATAGCTTGGGTTGGGCTCTGTTGGTGTCATGTGCTCAACAATGTCTGATGTATCCAACAATGGGAGAAAGTATCGTTGCAAGGAAATAACACCCAAGCATGCGAGAGACCTGATCCAGAGGGAGTTCATCTTAGTTCTAGTGCCTGTAGTATTTTTTGGGGCTACTCAAACCATCTAGTGATCAATACTCATAAGTTCATAAGTAAATACCAAGAAACTAAATTCTCTAATTCTCATGTGGGACACAGGTACTTTAATGGCCAAAATCTAGGGAATCCTTTCCCTATAGGTGATGGTGAGAAAAACACTTGAGCCTCATTTCCATTACCTTGGTTGATTTTTCGGCTGCTCGAAGACGTCGCGAGTAATTTTAGGACATTGTCCTAGGACGCATCAAAGGATATCTCCACAAGGCCTAGTTACTTTGAGAGTGGTAAGGATGTATAGGTCTTCTTAGGATATGGTTCTTCCTTTGGAGCCAAAATCTCCTCATCTGAATGCAAGTAAATCTCCCTCTCAAGGGAACACCTTGTTCCCTTCTCTTCATCAAACTTCACATATCTATGAACATATGCCATCCTGATGGATGTCAGGTACACCCAATAGTTATGAGGTGTATCAGCGTACACCAAAAATATGCCCAACTCTGTTGGTTGTTCAAGATTTTTCCTTGATTCCTTGCAAACATGAGAGTAAAATGATGATCCAAAGATCCTGAAGTGAGACACATGTTGGCTTAGGAGGTCTTGACCCAGGTTCAAAGTTATTTGCACCAACCAACAAAACCTTACAGTGCTGGCACTTTCGGCAACAACACACATAGCGCAGGCTGCAGTGTCACCCGAATCACTATGGGCGATGTAAGAACTAAGTATTTTCATCCAGAGACTAGTGCGATGTCTTTCAATGCCTTGGATCTACCTACGCACAGATCAATACACCCCCAGGGAACATTACTGCAAATTTGTTAGAGCAATTTTCAGACCTTCACATAGGTCCACGATCAGTCCTTATAGACCTTTAACTGTCAATTTGTCTACTTATGTGAATCGTAGAGTAATCATAAATTGGAGTTCACACATATATGCTTAATTTGTTAGAACACATAAGATAAATTACCAGAATCGTCGTGGGAGTGTTAAACATGCATTGTGTAAATTATTAAGACTTATTCAAGAGAATCACATAGCATTCAATCAATATTTCATAGAACAAATCATTCATCAGCGGCATATAAGATAAATAGTCATGAACATAAATACTCAATAATTCTTCAGAAACTTGTCATTATTGATCTTAACTCACCGATTACAGACTCAAATTAACCCGCGAACATAGCTACAGGGGTCCACTTACACACCTGCGGACTCTTCCTAGGCCTCTGTGCACTCAGCTATGGAGCCTTACCTTCTTCCTACACGCAAAAAGCAGAGCCTCCTTCTTTAACCCAATGCCCTATCCCACTCCTCCTTGTTCTCCAACTTCTTTCTTAGTTAGTTACCTCTTAGACTCGCTCGGACTCGACTATTTATAGACTTTTCCATATAATACCATGGTCTGCGAACTATGGGTGAATCTCAAAACTGACTCAAAACTTATCCAAAACAAGGAGTTAATCCGCTTTGGCTCTTATTCCTATATGAACTCTGCATCCACAAATCGCGTAGACTTTACATTGTTTTACAAAATTTTACCAAACTTGGGTTATCTAACTCCAAACTAACCCAGGGGACCCCACCCTAACCAGCCCCCAACACAAAGATCACGACTCACCCTCGAGTCACTCTGTTGATGTCGCGATCTTATTGTGAATATCCCCCAGCTTCACTTGGATCACTGCAACTGTAGCAATGCTCTATGTCACTACCTGTCTAACCTCCTTGATCAAATTTTCACCAGTTGGTCCTTCTACATCCAGCCTCATCAATCATTGCATCTACTGCAGTCGGTTAAGGTTATCATGAATGGAGAGCGTGATTTGATAAGCCTCCTCCAACAAAAATTATAACCTAGACTTTAGCAAGGCTTGTTTCTTCTGCACTTCCTCTACCTACGCCAGTAGCTTCTTTCCTTCCAGTAACTTAGCAAGGGACGGTGCTGGTGCTAAGGTGTAGTTGGTCACCTTGAACTCATTGTATTGGCACTGCATCTCCCATACCTCTGTGTTCAATTTTTGTTGGTTCGGATCCTCCTGCAAATTGATCGATTTACCCGTAGACATTCTTCAATTAGGATGCCCAAACCGTAACTTCATCACACACCTGTAATCCCTCTATCTTGTAAAACTATCTTTGTGCATACCCTACCATCATGGAGACATAGCACGTAGCGCAAAATCCAGTGCTTCAAGCCAGTGGTCCTTAGGGAATTCACAGTCAAATTCATCCATAAACAAATCTACGTTAGTTAAGCCATCGTAATAAGGTAATTCTATTATTAATATTGGTGTGGAAACTGTTGAACTATAATATAGACCTTGTAGCACTCCTTTAAGCTAGGAGATGTTAAAGGATAGAAATTGAGTCGGACCCAAATTCATTTACGAAATGGAAGAGATAGTATTTTTAAATAAGAAAATATTAAAGGAAACTCAATATTTTCAAAAGAATTGCATATAAGAAACCATAGATATGAAGTGAATCTAAGATTTAAACCTAGGAAAAGCTCCAAAAATATCCAATGCTTCCCCTTGATTTGTGGGGACACTTGAAATCTTCAACAAGATAAACTTATCATCTTGTTTCACCACTAGTATGGCATATGTACATTTTTTTTCAGACATTGTATCCCTAATCTAACTCACATTTCGAAGTAGAAACAACTAAATCATTTCCATGTTAGCAGCAAAGTAAATCAAAATCAAAATCATCACACCCACATGCTAAGATACCATCTAATAAATAAAATCTTTATGGTCCAAGTTTTGCCACTTAAAAATCTGCAATATTTATGCACTTGAGATATCTCTTCTTGTATAGTAAATGAGTATTATATATTTGTTATCTTATTTTTGATTCAAAACTACCTAAAAAGTATAGTGAATGAGTATTATATATTTTTGTTATTTTATTTCGAATTCAAAGATATTTAAATAGGATACAATCTTAATATTTTGTCGATTAAACGAAAGAAAATAGATTTTGTTATTATTTTTTTCGAATTAAAAATTAATTAGAAATGTTTTGTGAGAAAGAGTTAAATTAACCAGAAGTTGGGGGATTTTTGAGAGAAGTTTAGTATTTTGCATTAGGTTAATATTTTTACACCATAGCCCATTATTTTAATATTTCTATTAATAAATATGGAATATGACCGCAATGACAACTGCAATCTACCCCATTCACTCATTATTGGAGAGAATATGCAATTTGACACTTATTATTCCCGAAATGGGATTCCTCAGTTGCAGTTGTTGTTTATGTATCATGTTAAGGTGTACAAAATTGCCACTAAATTCTACTATTCATTTTCTTCTTTTATAAGCATTTTCTTGTCAATTGTGGTAAATTTCCTACAAGAGCTACAAACAGTTGTCACTATGCACAAATCTCGTCTTTTAGATAATTATTAAAGGAATAAAATTTCTCTTCCATGGACAGAACTTTAAAAGAAACATTCGAATGTATGTGTGTACCTGAATCTTAGAAGTTGCAAATAAGAAGAGATAAAGTTGGGGAAAGAGGAAAACCAGCTTGTAATTTTTCAACCAAGTATTTTATTATTTTTTATTACTAGGTTTGTAATGAATAAAATAAAATCAACACAAGATTCCGTTGGAGCTTGATAAGCCCAGAGCCTAATATATATATATATAAGTGTAGTGTTTTAATTAATACATATTTATGATTAACATTCATCATCAACATTTTGGTATAGTTGTAATTTGTATCCATTATCTATTATATAACTTTTTTTTTAATCTACGGCACAAATTGAAATTTTCATTGTTTATTAAAAAATTAATTATTTTAATATTTTTGTAAACAAATATTTTAATAATTTTATTATCCGAATATTATTTTTAAATTGATTCTTTCTACATGCATGGAACTAATTCCAAAGTATCAGTTGGAATTCGAATGATGATTCAAAGAATGCTCTGAATAGAAGATTAATCCACATCAACATGTAGTTCCACATCAGCATAATTAACTCAAATTATACTCCACAACATCAAGAGTTGCATTGGACGGTAGTTTATGAATTCGAATACAAACGCACGAAATAAATTCAAATGGTGACTCAATGTATTCTCTGAATTAACTCAAATTATATGGTAGTTTCTGTGGTTGAGGTGGCAGCGCATGCATGCATGATGATGATTCAATTCGAATATGCATGATGATTCAAATTATGATTCAAAGTATGCTATGAATAGAAGGTTAATTCCACCCACAGCATGTAGTTCCATAATAAGTTAGAATTTCACTGGACTGGAGTTCACTTAAGCTTGACATCAATAATAGGGTATGCATGGAATCGCAGAGGGAGAGTTATACTCCAAACATCAGGCAGCAGAGGGAGAGTTAAGTGGGGTGCTGAATCAATTGCAACTATGAAATATATCAATAAAAGGAGTGTCAATTGGATTTCCAATTCCAGTAAGCAAGCAAAACTCGGATGGGTGGTAACTTGTAGAGAATTTTTGTTTTCCCTAAATCTAAAGCCTCATGATGGACAACTACAATCTGCGGCTGATGACATCCCCAGCATTTCTTCGCTCATTATTCCAATGACTAAACAAATGATGAGGATGTTGTCATGCCAGAGATATGCAAGTTGAAAAGTATGTATGACGACTCTTCGCAAACAAGAACTGCGGCTAAATTGCAAACAATTGTTACCATGCACGGGTGACAACTCTTTGCTTTAGAGGAATAAAAGTTCAGGATCTTAGAATCATTAATAAGCAAAGATAAAATTGGGGAAAGAGGAAAACCACTTTCCTAATTTTTCAACCAAGTATTTTATTATTTTTTATTACAAGAAGATAGCCAAATTTGTAATTAATAAAGAAAAGTTAAATTTAAATATATTTATCAATTATTTTAACCAAAAACCTCTCTGGTGGATTCTAATCATAGATAATTTGATGCTGAATTCCAACAATCCATTATGCACAAGTGTAGTTATACTCACAACTACAACGTGTTTGGTTTTAGTTGCATAAGGAGTGGTCTACTAGGCGACTAATTTTCCCAAGAATTATTTTCCAATGATGGCGAAACACAAATGATTTCCACAGGTTATGACACCATCGATCAATGATTTCGGTTACTTGACGACGACGTTATTTCACCGTTTCCACTTTGCTGTTAGTGTCGTGTCCATCGTTTAGGTGGAGCTTCAAATTTCATTACCATCGCGCCCATTTTAAATTATTCAAAAAATTCCATTACTGCGCATTTGATTTTGAATTTGAATCTCTGTTCTGTTTGTGCCCAAAATATACATGAACTAGAAAGATGTCGCGATGGGAACATCGTGAGCTAGAGTTTGCAACAGTTAGGAAAGAATCATTTCGAAATGGCAGATTAATTGTACTGACCCTCTCCATCATTCACACAGTGATCGCAGCTACTGCGTTCAGTGGGAAGATATGTGCACATAATAGTGTGCACACCCATCATGTAGAGAAGAAGCCTCTAGAACGATTGAGAAAAAGAGCATCGTGTGGCCCTGGAGAAAACGAACGTCAAAACTGTTGGAATTTCTGATAATTCTAAACAAAACTGAAAATAGAACAATACTCTGTTTTAACACAGCGGAAACAAAAAAAAATCGCTTTGCTGAAACTGGTGTTTCAGCAACGTAGTTTCGTCAGTTGCTATTTGCACTGTATCAGCAATGGTGTTTCAGCAACGCTGAAACTCGTGTATCAGCAACACTCTATTTTGATGTCAAGACTATTTTCTGGTTACGGTCTAACAGCAACGCACAAATATTCTGGTTACGGTGTAACAGCAACGTGCAAATAAAACTTATATTTATAAACAGTAAACCAACTGATACAAAATTATCTTCCTCTTAATAGAGGGATTCACCAATGACTATGCTGAAAAACATCTTCCTCTTGACAGAGGGATTCACCAGTCTATGCTGAAAAACATCTTCCTCTTGACAGAGGGATTTCACAACTGTCTATGCTGAAAAGCATCTTCCTCTTGACAGAGGGATTTCACAACTGTCTATGCTGAAAAGCATCTTCCTCTTGACAGAGGGATTTCACAACTGTCTATGCTGAAAAGCATCTTCCTCTTGACAGAGGGATTTCACAATTGTCTATGCTGAAAAGCATCTTCCTCTTGATAGAGGGATTCACCAGTGTATGCTGAAAACCATCTTCCTCTTGACAGAGGGATTCACTAGTCTATGCTGAAAAGCATCTTCCTCTTGACAGAGGGATTACAACAGGAACGCTTCAGTTCCACAAACCAATTTCTACTATCTCAGAAAATTACAATTTCAGCACTGTTGTGCGTTACATAAAAGACTCTCAGTTTCAGCACTGTTGTGCATTACAGAAAAGACTCTCTATCATTCTTCTAACATGAAACAGAACTGCTGTTCATTACATTTATATGTTAAAACATATCTGACTTTAAACAATAAAATAATACAAATATCTTCTAAAGCTTATCTGCGTATTGAATGCAGCAAGCGGTGATGCCTTTTGAAGAAATGAAGTCGGCTGTTGCAGGGGAATTTAATGCTGAAAATTTAATGCAAATTAATGTGGAAAATATCAAGCACGACTTTGAGGCATCCAACGGTTTGGAATATCTACAGCAAATCATATTTTTGTCCCGTTGTTTATCCTGCAGTTGGAATTAAATTCCAACACTCCCCCTTAATTTCAAATGCTGGGTTTTTTCTGCATACCTAGACATTTCCTGAAATGATCAAAACTTTTCTTTCCAAATTGTTTTGTCAAGATGTCAACGAACTGATCCTCTGTTTTGCAGTGCTGCAAAACAATCTCACCATTGTTAACCAATTCACGTATGAAGTGAAATTTGGTGTCTATGTGCTTTGTCCTTTTATGAAAAACAGAGTTTTTAGACTGTGCTATTGCTGAGCTATTCTCACAGTAAATGGTTGTGCCCTTTTCTTGTTCATGACACAAATCTCTGAGAACTCTTCTCAGCCACACTACTTGGCATGCTGCTGCTGTTGCTGCCACATACTCTGCCTCTGCTGTTGACAAAGACACAACTGGTTGCTTCTTGGAAGCCCATGAGATGGCTCCCGATCCCATATGAAACACATATCCCGATGTGCTTTTCCTATCATCAACACTTCCAGCCCAATCACTGTCAGTGTAACCTGTCAACATGAAACTTTCAGAAGAGGAGTATAAAATACCAAACCCCTTCATTCCATTCACATACCTTAGAATCCTCTTGGCTACCTGCCAATGGGTCTCTTTCGGTCTTTCCATAAATCTGGAGATTAAACTCACAGCGTGCATAATGTCCGGCTTAGTTGCAGTCAAGTACATACGGCTGCCAACTATGCTCTTGTACAATTTTGGATCAAAATTCTTGCTGTTGTCTTCTTTGGTCAATTTCAACCCCATTACAGTTGGAGTCACAGCTGCCTTGCTGTTCTGCATGTTAAATCTCTTCAACACTGCTTCTACATATTTAACTTTAGAAATGAAAACACCATTTTCGCTTTGGTTTACTTCAATTCCAAGAAAATATCTTAAGAAGCCCAAGTCAGTCATTTCAAATTCACTTTTCATGACTGCTTTAAAATCAGCAATGAGAGAAGCATCATTGCTAGTAAAAATAAAATCATCTACATATAAAACAACAATAAGAATCTTACCGTCATTCTCCTTTATGTAGAGTGTGGGTTCACCATCTGTTATAGACATTTTTGTACCTTACAGCTATAAGCATGAAATGTCCATAAACCAAGTGATCCTAAGTCCCTAAAAATGTTGTTCTAGCTCCTAAGGAAACAAGGTCAACAAATTACAGCTTCTCCCAGAAGTTCTCCACCAGAAACTGCTCAAAACTAGTCAAATCAGGATCATTTCAAGTGCTCCACTAGCTAACTGCGTTGCAAAGCACCCAAATACACTGTCTAGGTGCATTGCAACGCACTTGAATGCACTATCAGAGTGCGTTGAGTGGGAAATGACAAGTGGCAGAGTCATTCCGCGAGGTGGAAAGACAAGGGAAGCTTCCAGAATCTTCCCCAATGACACTTGCCTCACTGAATTCGACTAGTGATGAGTAAGAGGCTCTCAGTCTCCAAGTGGAAGAAAGAACTGACAGAGGGAAGCCACTAATCAATCCATGAGCTGACTCATCCTCTTTGCAAACATCTATATATGGATCCCTCACCAAGAGATCCAGAGGCTGGAATCTTGTACATTGCAGAGAATTGCTGTTGGTTTTGTGATAGACATCAGAGTATTGGGTGATTTTGCTTTGTTGGAGGTGAAAAAGGGATTCTATGCTAGGAGGTTGATGCTTGATCAGGAATCATCGGTTGTAACTCCTCTTGGATCTCCTTGTTTTTATCAATAAAACTATTTGAGTTTCTCCTACATGCTTGTATATCATTGATGTGTGTCATATTTGTATGTTTAGCTTATATCTGATCCTAAGCTTTTTATGAACATAAATCCATGTCTCTGTGTAGTTTCTTTCTTCTGTGAACTTGCAGGAACTCGGTGACGCTGGGCGAGTGAGGGAGCAGATAGTTGGAAGCTGTCAAAGAGAAGAGAGATTGGATCGAAGGACTAGCGCAAGACACAGGTTGGTTCGTCCTAATCATCTCTGTTTATAGTTCATAAAGGAGAATACAAGAATAGTTTTCCCTGTTTGTTTCTGAGTCACTCTCACAACTCAGTGGGATAGGGTCGTTCTGAATAGACACTTTTCCCTCAAACAAAATGGCGACTCCGCTGGGGATCGTGTCTAGTTAGTTTGTTTGTGTTTCTATTGTTGTTCATCTCATAAACTTAGGAGTAGCGAATCGAACTGCATTTGCCATTTACAAATGCAAAGTAGACATCTGCTACTCTAGTCCATTCACTGGATCTGTTTATGATCTGAACAGCTGATTCACAGATGATCTAATTACCCTTTGTGATAGCTCTTAAACCTCTTGTAAATTAACCCTCTGATTTACACAATTGATTGCTTTTACCTAGCCAAAAACCATAGATTAAACTGCAAACTGTGACCCAGAACCCAGAGAGAACTCTCGTTTCTGCTTCAGCGTAGGCTCTGTGAAGAGACTCTACATTTCAGTGCAGTTCCCGAGAGGGCTACCTACGTTGCAATTCAGTTTCTCTGTGTAGCAGGTGCGTTGATCAGCCTAGCCCTGCCTAGCTGAGGTTCTTTGCTCATTTTTTCCAGTTTTGCCTCTGATTTTTGCAGCTTGTGATCAGTGTGTTTGTCTGTTTAAAAGCCCCTTTTCTTTGCCTTGAATCCGCCTCAGTTGTATAAAAGAAACTGTATTTGTTTTTATGTGTTTGTTACGTCATTTACAGTTTCCCATTGCAAAAGTGAACTAGTCATACTGTCATCCTTGGATTTAGATCTGTCGTAGGTGTCGATTTTGATCTTAGGAGAAAGTTCATTTGCTGTTGACAGTCGATTACGCTTTCACTTTTGCCTTTGGCTTGAATTTGTGAATTTCTAGTGTCGAAACAAGTGTTTACTTCAAAATCATAAAGTTCGTCTCTACCTTTTGATTTCGAAAAGAAGCTTGTTTGTGTTTTTCACTTGAAAGCGAATTCAAATTTGTACAACGACTTTCTTTTTAGGCATCAATATTAAGAAAGTGAAAAACAAATACATGCACATGTGCATTTGCATATTGACACTCTGTATGGTTTGATTTAGGAAAAGTGCATTTACAGTGTGTTCTTTACTCTTTGAGAAAAGATTGTGTCTTTCTTTTCCCCTTGTAGCTAGGATTTTCATTGCTGAAAAGAGATAAAAGCTTGCTTATCATCTTTAGACTGCATTTTAGGAATTATATATACATCTGTGGTGAACCCAAAAGGAAAACTTCATAAGAAAGATCAACCTAAAATAAATTCAATGAACTTAACAACGCTTTGTAACTTAACGCACAACATTTAGAGGTCTAGGCTAGAGACGTGTTCCGGCGTCGTAAAGCCTGGTAACTGTTGTCCTCACTGTCGGTTGGGTGATTCCTCCACTTTGAGACGATAAGTGCCAGTACGGACTTGTGCTCCCACGTACCGTCGAGTATATATTGGGAGACCCCTATAGGCATAAAACATTTATCCATAGGAAGCCGTGTCGGCCGCCCTACTGATCGCAATGCACTGAACACAGCATTCGGGAAGATTGACCACCCGTACCCTAAAAAGTATTCTGCGGTTTTGCGATTGGTTTGGCACTCCCTCTACCTAGACCTCCAGAGCAGTCCCTTTTGTTCCTTTTCAGACTCCTTAACGGAAAAGGTCCATCTGAGCACTTGTCAGTTCAGGCTCATTAAAAATCGAAGGAGACTAGAGTCATCTTTTGTTTTTTCTCGACTCTTTAAAACTGAAAAAACAAGTTGTGTCAAAGCATGTTAAAATTTATTTTAAACGGAATATTCACACCCTTTTTCCTGCGTTGATCTTTAGGTTGAGAAAATGGAGCCTACCAACCAAGGAGTTCCCCTTGGTGGAAATCCTAGTCCCTTCTCCTCTTGGGGAGATGTTGGTGCGCCCCATATGGCCACATTGTCGCTTCCAGGACTGACAATTGGCTTGCCAGTATGGCTCTTCTCAACCAATGTCGTTCAGAACACCACTATTCCTGAACAGTCGAATCAGCAATTAGACGAGTCCAGAGTTACCCATCAGCCTTCTACTTCCTCTAATTCTTCCTCTCCTCCTTCCTCTTCGCTTGATGGAGCTGGTAAAACTAAAAACCAAGTTCCTAAGGAGAAGAAGGAGAAGAAGAAGAAAGAGAAGAAGAAGAAGGAGCCAAAAGCTAATGTGGGAAAACGAGTATCGTCTAACGAAAATCCACACACAGCACCGACCAGGCCTAAATCGCCATGTGTCATTTGTAAAGGAGACCATTTTCATAGAGATTGTCCTTGCATCCCCCGGATACTAAGGGACTGGTCTCCTCGTTTGCACAATCTGGTGTCATCAACCTCTGGTGATCATGTTGAAAGTACACCGTCAACTAGTGAAAGTGAAGCCCCAGGACAAAAAGGGAAAGATAGATTTCCCTGTAGACTGTGCGAAGGCGACCATGCCCTCCACCATTGTCCCTTCTTAGACGAGGCTAAAAGAGTTTTGGATGATCGTCCGGTTTCACCATTACGACTTCCTCCTGGATATAAAAAACTCTTGCCAAGTCCATCACTAGTTGAGAATCCAGCTGGCCCGCTCAGGTGGTCGGCTGAAGCACCTATCATTGAAGATAAACCAACTGAATCCATACCAGACGAAAGTCAAAAGGTCGAGGCGGCAGTTGACCCGGTCTTGCCTTCAGAGGTTTTATCTTCGAATGATACAGTCACTGAAGAGAACAAGGATGACACCATCCAAATTCTCTTCATCAACACAGACTCCGACGAGCATGGGGGCAATCTACCCATTCCTTTACCACAGGAAGGAAGTTCGTCAGAGCCATACCCGGCTGTCTACTCGGTCCCACCTCCAAGCAACCTAGTTTTATCCTTCGATTGGAATCAACTAGGCAGACCTCGTTTGCCAGCAAGCGTACCATTCCGAATTATCGTTCAAATATATAGAATGGTCATGGCTGGCACCATCATTGATGAGGGGGCTTCTGTGAGTATCCTTTCCTCTATTGCTTGGAAAGCGCTTGGTTCGCCATCGCTGTTGCCTGAAATGAGAAATCTGACAGGCTTTGATAAAGGAAACAGTCGACCTTTAGTGATCCTTCCCGATGTACCCATAACATTGAGAGGGAAGACAGTTCGCATGAACGTCTTGGTCATTCAACGACCCTTGGATTATAACCTACTCCTTGGACGAGACTATATTTATTGCATGGGAGCCATCGTCTCCTCACTCTTTAGAGTAATGTGTTTTCCGCACGAAGGAAGAGTGGTCAAGCTCGTGGACCAGCTTTCATTTCTCAGATCACGCATAGCAAATAGTCATATACCGGCCCTAAATAGTCTTTTCACGCAAGAAATGCCTCAATCCCTAGTCCATCCTCCCGATGAGCGCGAGTAATCTGGAGGGATATGACTGAAACCCAGGGGGCATGCGTCTTGGCCTGCTTCGGCAGGAAAACTTCGGATATAGAGTAGGTTTCCGCGGGAGAATATGACTAGTCTGTACCCCGCCCATGCTGGAAGAGGGTTATTCTAGAATAGGATTCTCTTGTCAAAGTTATGTGAGTTGGCATGTCGGCGCCGCTTACCTTTCTTTATCTCGGTAGACATTGTCGAAGAAGTGTTTTGTTTGCACCGCGAATAGAGCAATCTTTGGGTAACCTGTAAGAGGTAGGCCTCTCCTGATAGAACAAATGTTTTGTCTGCAAATTGAGGGGTAACTTTGAAACTCTGTTTTATACCTGGGGGCATGCAAACCTTTTGGAGTGCAAGCGAAGGGCGACTATTTATTTTTTAAATTTTTAGGTCCTCCCTTTAAACCCGTAGGCTAACCCTTTAAACTCGTAAGATTAGTCATCACCTAACTTGCATAAAGAAAGGATGTGGGGCAAAAATCTAAAAGTTTCCGTTTTTATATGGGACATTCTTATCATATGACTGGATAATCGAGCAGTTTTAGCACATAGTTCAAGCTCGTTAAAAAATAAACATAAGATCGAGCAAATGTTTCCACCCGCGTTTAAGCTCGTTAAAAAATGAACTATCCTCCGGTAAATAACCACCGTGAATGAAGCATTTTTAGCCATTAAAGCCTTGGTCGTGTTTGCACCGTCACCTCCACTTTTTCATTGGCCGATCATTTACCTCCATCTGATTATTTACCCATTTTGAGGAACAGCTGCGAAGAGTGATTTCACTGGCCATCCTTGTGACACTGCCGTGATTTGGAAATTCCAAACCTTACCTGGAATCAGCTGCTACCCATTTTATCACTAGTTCCTCAAAAGACGAGTCTTCTTTAAGCTCTTTTCACCTGACTCATAAAAAATGAAAAGATTGCCGAGTTTTGGCCTTCCAGCTCGTTAAAGCGACAGGAAGTGCTATCCCTTCTCTAGATTTTAATCTTTTTGGACCTGAGCGATTATTGCACAAAAAGATCGAGTGCTTGTTTTGTTCGGCTCGTTAAAACTACCAAAAACTCATCCCTTCTGTATTGTTTTATACTTTTTCGGACTTAAGGGATTAAATGACGAAAAAGGAATTCCGGAGTTACCTTTACGTACCTTTTCAGACTCTCTAAAAATGAAAAGGACCGAGTTATCTTTGTCGTTAGACTCGTTAAAAAGAATTAATAGCGACAAACTTGTCTTTAGGCGAGAACGAGTTTCACTATCGCTAGGCTCGTTAAAACATAGCGATGGGTTTGCCCGAAGGGAAAATTATAGAACAAGCATATGTTATCCTCCTCAAGCTTGACAAAAATAAAGAGGTACTTGTCAGAAATGACTGGGGAAAAATTGGGAAGAAAACTCAAAGAAACTTTATTGGTAGCAAGTCGCTCTTGAACATGAAACTTCCACTTCGTGCTTGAGTCGAGTTGGGTTGTTTCATTCACCAGTCACATCGCCATGGTCACGCCATACCATCCACATTTGGGGTAAATGCTACCAATCCATCACATAAGTGTCGCCGACATGTTCAAGAGAAGTCATCCAGAGGAGTCACCCGTGTCCCATCCACTACTATACATTATACTTCATTCTTTCATGACCGCCACCCTGAACCATATATCACCAGATTGTTTTCACCTCAATCAAAATCATTTGCTCCATTCCGTGTCATTGATGTGGGATTCATTAAGGCCCTCCTTTGATAGTGTTAGAGTCGGTCTAGTAGCCCTCCATCAGTGATCAAAACTCTTTGCATTTCCATAAGTAGCTGTCTCATCAAAGTCATCTCATTTGCATTCCATTAGGCATGCCATAACCCTGATGGAGGAGCTGGTGTCTTTATTCCCCTCTTGGCATTGCTGGATCAAGTTGTTTCAGTCATTAAACTTTTTCAAGGTTATTTGTCTTGTCTTGAGGTCAAAATTTCTAGGTCTAGGGTTTAGGTCAAATTTATCTTCAAGGTCACGTCTCTGAAGGTCAATAAGTGCCCAGCAAGCTAGAGGGATGATTTTCAAAGTATTTCTTCGAAAGATTCTATCTTGTGCAGCTAATTTTCACCTTGGATTTAAAAACCTTGTTTTTAAAGCCAAGGTCATTTCACAAAATTTTGTAAAACTTGTAAAAATTCAAAATGATTCAAAGGACAACATACAACCCTGGCTCCCTTGCCAAGACCCCTCAGAAGCTATCCCTGCAAAAAATTATCGAAGAAAAGCATCAAATAAATCAATTTCAGGACAAAAGGAAACCAAAAAAGTCAAGTTTATAAAGTGTCATGGAAAAACATTATAAAGTGGGTTATGACATGAAATTAATTCAAACAAGGCTATAAAAGCCCTAATCTCCCTCCATCAAGCCTCATTGTGCATTCAAGTGATAGAGCAATTGTTTCCAAGAGAGTTTGAGTGAATTGTGTGAGTTGGGAAGGCACGCGACCCGTTGAACCAGGCGCGCGACCCGTTGGAGGCGCGCAACCCGTCAGGCGCCCTGTGCCAGTGTTAAGTTATAACGCGCGCGACCCGTTGGGTGAGGCGCGCGACCCATCAGCACTCTCTCTGCCAAAACCGCCAGCAAACTTGCCAAGGAACCACAAATTGCCAAATTTTGCAAGCATTCTAATCAGCAGTTTACAAAGCAGAAACATTAGTATATTTTAGCCAATTTGCTCCTAAAACAATGTCAGAAACCGAAACCAATTATGAGCAAAGTGATGACCATGCGTTAGCTTTAGAGTTTGAGGTACAGAGGAGGCCTCACAAGGGTGGAAAGGGCAGTCATCATAGGAGAGAGGAGCCCACCTCTTTGACCGATTTGCAGGCTTGTCCAATGGCAGTATCATGCTTCCGTTATATGTCTTGCTATGAGTTTTGCGAGAGGATCTCTCGGATCCAGCATCAGAGGGAGTTGGCTCGCTTATTTGTTTTGCATTTGCATGATGGACATGTGAACCTTGCTGGGGTGGATTTTACATTGACACCCGAGATGATTGCTCAAGCCATAGGGATACCTAATGTCGGAGAGGTGTGGAATAAGCGCAAGATGTTGGACAGTGTTCAGTATGAGCCTTTCATTAGACCTGCATTCATGAGACACATGACGGGTGTATTTCCCTTCAGATTTCTGAGGAGTGAGTATGCTCCCATGATGAGGCTTATCATGCTCTATTTCACTTGTGAGGGCAGATTTTCACAGGTATATTCGTACCATATTCGCCTGTTGATGCATTTCACACGGGTACGGATGATGAACATCCCTGTTTTCTTGTGCTGGATCATTGAGAGGATGGTGCCCTTGATGCAGAGGAAGAGCCCAGCACAGCAGTATAGGAGCCTCTATCATTATGGTTTGATTCAGCTTGTGGTCATACATCAGTTGGCTCAGCAGGGCATCCCATGGGAGGAGTTTATCTCTCGTGAGCTTTTCACAGCACCACCACCACCACATCCTGAGGTTGTTCACGAGGAGGGAGGACCATCACAGCAGCATGACATCCCCGTGACTAGATATGTCAGCTCTTCTCCATTGGTCACTTATCAGAGAGGCCAAAGGGCCTTATTTGCAGCAGCTCGGCGAGTATTTTCTCCACAGCAGGTGGAAGGGGTCTCGCCTTCTTCAGCAGCACAGGCAGCACAGAGGGGCAAGCAGCTCATGATCGAGGAGGGGATGACCGGTGATCCCGACATTGATATCATTGATCTTGATACCCGCTCTCCTACCACGGAGCTTCATGAGGTCATTCAGCAAAAGGAGGCCGAGAACCGCTTGTTGCAGCAGAAGTTAGAGATGGCACAGTGGACGATCACCTATTTAGAGCAGCGCAACAAGCAGTTGGAGGATGAGCAAACTCTTGATGAGTTGTGGAGGATTCGTAGTGACCGCAACTTGAATCGAAGAAGACCCGGTGATTTAGTACCCGTTGAGCGAGAGTCTATGCTTATCCGGCTCAATGCTCATTTGGAGAGGCTATTGGCCAAGGCCAACCAAGATAAGAAATTGCTTAGAAACATGAAGAATCATTATTGGGCACGGATGCACGTGTGCAAGGCGAAGATGAAAGTGCTCCAAAGGCAGTTGGCCAAAGCACAAAAACGAAGAAAAAGGTCCGACCCCCTCCACATCTTGGCCGAGGCTTCCTTGAAGGAGCATGGCACTAAATAGCTCAGCCCCAGCACAAATTCCAAGAAATTTTGAGCATTTTGGGTCATTTTTGGTTTTTTCAGGCAAAAAACAGGTTTTGTCCCCTCAACGGGTCTCACCCCCCGCGCAACCCTTTCATTTGGCTACTCCGTTCCGGGAAAACTCAGCATTTCTGGATTTTTCATGAAAAGTTACACATGCTCACCCATTTCCAAGAGATTTTATGAAGTTTTGGGCCTCCAGAAAGTCAAAAAACAAGCAAAAAATGACTTTCTGCCACATTTTTGACACACAGAAAGCAGTCTTGGGCGATTGCAATTTTGGAGGAGTAAATGACCACCAAATTCAGAAATTTCACTTGGGTTGGAAAGTAGACATCCTGACCTTTCCAACAAGCCTACTCTTGCCCCATTTGGACACCGGGAAGTGCCCCAAACGTGCTCTCAAAGGCGCGCGACCCGTTCAGGAATGGCGTGCGACCCATCAGGCAAATTGCTCAGGATTTCAGCCTACAGCTCAGCAAAATGCAGTTTTGACTATGTTTGACTTTTTGGAGTTGATTTTTATCCTCCTTGTTGTAAATGATGTAATTTTATGACACTTTTACACTTATGTATCTCTTCTAGAAGATTCATTCATGAGATAGGTGAAAATTAAATGAATGAATTGGTTTCCTAGCTTATAGAGGCAAGTTGTTTTGACTGCCTAGTTTTCAGTGCTTAGTTTAGAATTGGTTGAAACAGCTCCTAGGATAGTGAGCTCGACCCCTAGAGGTAGGGAAATATGTTAGATGATCTATATTATGTACTCTCTTGCTCATTTTCATGGTTGGACTCTTGAGGGAGAAGCTCTTATTGTATTATTCACTGTATCTCTGCAATTTTTGGCAAAGGAAGACCAGGGTTTTGCAGTCCTTTTTGGGATTCTTGTGGTCACATGTATTGATGGTGTGTTTCTCTTTGTACTTGTAAGTGTGTTATGTGAATCATTTCCTTACTTTTCCTTCTGCAAATTAGGCAAATGAAGTGTTAAAGTAGAATTCATGATTGTCATGCTCTGCTTTTAAGTTTGCTTAATATCAATGTTTTTAACTGTTTAAGGGGAATTCAAGGTTATTGCTTGCTCTCCTTAACTCCTCACCAGTCATTCTCATCCATCCATCTCTATCAAAGGCATCAATACTGTTTCCTACCTCGCCCCAAAGAACTCCCTGCGAAAACTATGTCCAATCCCCGCACCCGAAATTGCCATTCCCCAATTTTCCACCAAAACTTTAAAGATTGCAATTTAAACCTCTTGATCAGTTTACTAGCCTAAAATCAATGTTTCCCTATTGGTCATCTCGCCCATTGAAGATCTTTACTGAGATAGACCAGAGAGAGCCCTCTCCTGCCCCGTAGGGCTAGCTACGAGGCTAAGTGGTTTGATGTTGCTTTGGAGTTTACCTTTCTCAGCCTGAGGTGAAATTTCAAGCGCTAACAGACAGATCGCTCCTTGTCAAAATCAGCTCATTATCCAAGGAGTTGATCTAGGAACACCCCCTTCAGTACTTTGAAGCTTGCATGCCTCAATGGCAAGTTTCTCACTTCCGGCGACAGGTATACATCAATGACCTTCGACCGAAAGATTTTGCGTGGTGTTCGATGCCAAGTCCTTTATTCACACCACGTGAATTGTACTGCAGTACCTTGAGGGTCATTATCATTATCGGTGATTCCTCTCGCGCTTGTTAACAATTTACATCATTGACTGGTAATCAAGCGATGTCTTTCCATGTTCGACATCAAAACATTTCTCACATGGATCAACTTGTACTTAGAGTGAAAATCAGACGAGATTGAAGACCCTGGATCTAGTTTCATCCATCCGGGGTGCAATATATATTCAGGAAAAATAAAGACATTGAAATGTACAACATTGCAGCACAGATAATCATCCTACCAAAAGGATGATGATTTCAGCAGAATCATCAGTCTACCATCAGAGGATTGTCTGTCCTATGTACATGAAAATGAATTTATAAAGCTGAGCATGGGAATGCCTGCCTCAGCTAGATCATGAAAACAGTATGAAAATAATGTATTGTATTGTATCTTATTACAGGTCTCCTCCCCAGCATCAGAAGAACTTCGGATCCTCCTAATAAAGCATTTCACCCGATAAACGGCCTCATACTTTAGGGGGCAACTGTTATAAACATTTTTGTGCCTTACAGCTATAAGCATGAAATGTCCATAAACCAAGGGATCCTAAGTCCCTAAAAGTGTTGTTATAGCTCCTAAGGAAACAAGGTCAACAAATTACAGCTTCTCCCAGAAGTCCTCTACCAGAAACTGCTCAAAACTAGTCAAATCAGGATCATTTCAAGTGCTCCACTAGCTAACTGCGTTGCAAAGCACCCAAATACACTGGCTAGGTGCATTGCAACGCACTTGAATGCACTATCAGGGTGCGTTGAGTCGGAAATGACAAGTGGCAGAGTCATTCCGCGAGGTGGAAAGGCAAAGGAATCTTCCAGAATCTTCCCCAATGACACTTGCCTCACTGAATTCGACTAGTGATGAGTAAGAGGCTCTCAGTCTCCAAGTGGAAGAAAGAACTGACAGAGGGAAGCCACTAATATATCCATGAGCTGACTCATCCTCTTTGCAAACATCTATATATGGATCCCTCACCAAGAGATCCAGAGGCTGGAATCTTGTACATTGCAGAGAATTACTGTTGGTTTTGTGATAGACATCAGAGTATTGGGTGATTTTGCTTTGTTGGAGGTGAAGAAGGGATTCTATGCTGGGAGGTTGATGCTGGATCAGGAATCATCGGTTGTAACTCCTCCTCGATCTCCTTGTTTTTATCAATAAAACTATTTGAGTTTCTCCTACATGCTTGTATATCATTGATGTGTGTCATATTTGTATGTTTAGCTTAAATCTGATCCTAAGCTTTTTATGAACATAAATCCATGTCTTTGTGTAGTTTCTTTCTTCTGTGAACTTGCAGGAACTCGGTGACGCTGGGCGAGTGAGGGAGCAGATAGTTGGAAGCTGTCAAAGAGAAGAGAGATTGGATCGAAGGACTAGCGCAAGACACAGGTTGGTTCGTCCTAATCATCTTCGTTTATAGTTCATAAAGGAGAATACAAGAATAGTTTTCCCTGTTTGTTTCTGAGTCACTATCACAACTCAGTGGGATAGGGTCGTTCTGAATAGACACTTTTCCCTCAAACACCATCACACTTATCAAACCCATTCTCAATTAGATAAGCATCTATTCTGCTGTACCATGCTCTTGGAGCTTGCTTCAGCCCATAAAGAGCCTTCTTTAGTTTGCAGACTTTATGCTCTTGGCCTTCAACTTCATAGCCTGGAGGTTGTTCAACATAAACCTCTTCTTTTAACACTTCATTCAGGAATGCAGATTTAACATCCATTTGATAAATCTTCCATTTGTGTTGTGCTGCAATAGACAACACTATTCTGACTGTTTCCATCCTTGCTACTTGTGCAAATGTTTCATCATAGTCTTTGCCTTGTTGTTGCTTGTAGCCTTTCACAATAAGTCTTGCTTTGTGCCTGTCAATCTTGCCTTCAGCATTGCTTTTGGTCTTATAGACCCACTTAACTCCAATGGCATATTTGCCTTCAGGGAGGTCCACTAACTCCCATGTTTTACTCTTCTCAATTGCACCAATTTCTTCATTCATTGCTTCAATCCATTTATCTTCATTTACAGCATCTTCAAAATGAACTGGGTCATCAACATGACAATATAATGCGAATAATGAATTCAGACCAGTATTGTTACTTACCTCTCCTTGTTCATAAATCTCATTCATATTTCTGAATCTTGGTCTTCTTGGTGTGCTTGGAGTTCCATCTGAACTTGAGGGTATTTCTGAGCCCTGTGGTGTGCTTGGAGAAGCACTTCCTTGACTTCTCAAGGCTATTCGAATTCCAGCTTGTGGTGTGGTTTGTTGTACTTGCTATGGTGGAGGAGGAGCCACCAAGGAAGGATTATTTGTTTCTGTCCCTTCCTCTTCTTCTTCGTGAGACTCAATTGTCTTCACATTCACTGTCTTCTCTAAGCTTCCATCCCAAGCTTCATCTTCAATGAACTGCACATCTCTGCTTACTATTAATTTCTTGGTGGATGGATTATAGAGTTTGTATGCTTTTGACTCATCACAATAGCCAATAAAGACACACTTCTCCCCCTAGCTATCAAGCTTCTGCCTTAGCTGATCCAGTACATGTGCATATTCTACACAACCGAATACTCTCATGTGGGTGACAGTTTGCTTTTGACCACTCCATGCTTCTTCTGGTATTTTGTTCATGATAGCTTTAGTTGGGAATTGATTCAAGATGTAAACTGCGCAAATGACAGCTTCTGCCCAATACTCATGCGGAAAGTGTTTTGCCCTCAGCATACTTCTGACCATGTCAAGAATGGTCCTATTCTTCCTTTCGGCAACACCGTTTTGCTGAGGTGTATAACTCATGGTGAACTGCTTTTGTATGCCATTCTCTCTGCAAAAATGCAGAAAGTCTTCGGAGATGTACTCTCCTCCTCTATCTGTTCTGAGAACTTTGATATAATGCCCACACTGCTTCTCAACAAGAGTTTTGAAGTGGCAGAATTTCTCAAACACTTCACTCTTCTGTTTTAGCATATACACACATGTCTTTCTGGTGTAATCATCAATGAAAGTTAAAACATATTTATTTCCGGCAAATGATGGTATTTGCATCGGTCCACACACATCAGAGTAAACAATTTCCAAGGGTGCTTTTGCCCTTATACTCTTTCCTGCTGGAAAGCTTTCTTTGTGTTGCTTGCCCAAGATGCAGCCTTCATAAAGGCTGTCCAGTTACTCGATCAATGGCAATCCCTTTACCATTCCCTTTCTGTGCAACAGATTCAAACCTCCAAAATTGAGATGTCCAAATATCAAGTGCCACAACCAATTCTCATCTTTCACTTGTTCCTGAAAGACTTCTTGTGTTACAGCTGCAATAGTTCTTCCTTCCTTCAAATCTACCCTGAGTTTGAGAGAAAACATTCTATTGCTGGTCATATACACCTGTGCAATGATCTTCTTACTTGGAGGTATGTCTCTGATTGTACACATATCATCTTTGAAGAACACATTGTAACCTTTGTTAATGAGCTGTCCTATGCTCAAAAGATTACATTTCAGACCAGGTACATAGTATACCTCTGGCACAATCATTTGTTCTCCATTTCTTGCTTGGATACTAAATCTGCCCTTACCCTTGACAAATATCTTACTATCAGTTCCTATTGTTACCTCAGATTTCACATTTTCATCCAGATTGGCAAACATTGCAATATTTCCAGTCATGTGATTACTACAACCTGAGTCTAAGAACCAAAAATCTTCTTGATTGTCTTGTGCAATGTTACATGCTAACAGCACAATCTTTGGATTCTTATCTTCTTTATTTGCAAAGTATACATTCTACCTACTATTCATGTCATTTTGTTTTTTCCTACATTCATTGGCGTAGTGCCCATATTTCTTACAATAATGACATTGGACTTGGGATTTGTCATACCTTTGTCCATGAGCTTGCTGTTTGCTTGAACCTTCATTTTGGTTCTGATTGCAGCTCCTTCTACTTGTGCTTGTAGGGTTATATCTGCCTTTGTTTTGGCTTCTTCCACGACCTCTGTTATTTGCTCTGCCTCGATCTCTTCCTTGGCAAAAAGACATCTAAGTCTTGAATGCTTGCTCAAAAGAGGAATCTGTTCCTCTACTCAGTCTGTGTTCATGAGACATAAGAGAAGCACTCAGTTCATCTACTGTGAACTGTGAGAGATCCTTTGTTTCTTCTATTGCTACCACAATAGATTCAAACCTTGAGGGTAAAATTCTCAAGATCTTCTCTACAATCCTTCTTTCTTCAAGAATCTCACCATGAGATCTTGTCTGGGTTATCAACCCAATAACCTGAGTGAAGAATGAATCTATTGTATCAGATTCCTTCATGCTGAGTGTTTCAAAGTCTCTCCTCAACATCTGCAACTTTGCAGTCTTCACCTTCTCCATGCCTTGATAGGCAGTTTTGAGAATATCCCATGCCTCCTTGGATTTTGTTGCTGCTGCAATCCGTGGAAAAACACTTTCATGTACTGATTGGAAGAGAAAAAAGAGGGCTTTAGCATCCTTCTTCTTGTCACTCTTCAACTGGTCTCTTTCTGCTACCTTCAAAGCAGCCAACGCTGTTGCATCTGCAGGTTCAGCATAGCCAGTTTCAACCAGCTCCCATATTCCTTGAGAAGCAAACAATGCTTTCATTGTTATGGACCAATACTGTGATTTCTCCCATTAAACTGTGGCAGTTGGGAATTTGTCAAACCTGTTCCATCATCTGCCATCTTAACTTGTATAAAGAAGAGATACTGATTGTATAAATAAAAACAAGCAAAAACTTTCTCTGCTGGAGAAAATTTGCTCAATAAGCTTCTTACAGCTCCTACAGTGAAAAACAAACTGTGTTTTTGACTCACTGAGTGCCTAGACCAGCTTTGATACCATGGTGCAGAGGAGGTGAAGTACCACCATGTCAGAGGTGACAACGGGAGGCTGCGCGCCGCTGTGCAAAGAGCGTTGCCGATGAGGAAGTGACAATCTACTCAAGGAGGCGACGTAAAAGGTTTAGGTGCCGTGAGACACCTCTGCAATATCTCATGCCTCCCTTCACACAAGATTCATCACTCTTTCTGCACCACCCCCTTTGAAGTATTGCAACACCACAAAAGAAGGAGTGAGGCAAAACAATATACTATCGCCCCTATCGGGGATTCAAAGTTAGTCCATGAGATTATAGTCACTTTCTGTGTATTTGTGAAAGGTCAGCAAGGAAGAAGAGTTACAGTGAATGACAAGGATAAAAAATGTACATAGTGTGCCAACGAACTAGGGTTTACATAATTTAAGTCTGTAAAAAATGTACGTAGTATGCGAACGAACTAGGGTTTACATAATTTAAGTCTCTAATTTTAAAAAGTTTGCAGACAAGAACTGTAAACAATTGTCACCATGCACCTTGACAACTCTTCGCTTTTTCTCCTTGTGCTTTGGGTAAGCTTTAGAGGAATAAAAGTTCTGGATCTTAGAAGTTGTTAATAAGCAAAGTTAAAATTGGGGAAAGAGGAAAACCATTTTTTCTAATCTTTCAACCAGGTATTTTATTATGTTTTCTTACAAGAAGATAGCCAAATTTCTAATTAATAAAAAAACTTAAAAAATCAACACAACATTACAATTATCATTATTTTTTATAATAAATTATATAAATTTAGATAAATGAAATATAATATATTTAAAATAAATGAAATTTTTTTATTTCCAACTTTAAGAAAAAGATGAAATAATTAAAATTTAAAATATTTAATATATATATATATATATATATATATATATATATATATATATATATATATATATATATAGATATATATATGTTTGTATAATTCAATTTATGGGTTAGGGTGAAAATAAGTAAAACAATGTATTTTTAAATTTAATTTGATAACTTTTATTTGAATAAAGAGTATAATTTTATATATATGAAGTTTAAATTTTATTAAATAGCCAAATTTTAGTAAGAAGTACATTCTACTTTCTTATACATATATATATATAAAAGTTTTCATTTTTTTTTTAAATATCTTTTAAGGTTTTCAAAGGTGTGGAATAATAAGAATTTTAAAAACTTTCTAATGCAAGTTTATTGGTCTCATAAAGACAAGAGTGGAATCTTACATTAAGAAACACTATGACTTATTTGAATTATAAAGTTTATTGAATTAGTAATTATGTTTTAGATTTATTTTAATTTTAGCAAATTAGATTAATAACTATGATTAAACTAAAAGCTTCACCCAATTTTTAAAATACATCTTTCATAATGTATATGTCATGGAAAATAAACTAATTATGAATACCACATTTATTAGCAAAATTCACATATAATAATAGCTAGAAAAGACATATTGGCTTGCAACTTTTGAATCATTTAGATAAACATTTTAGGACTCTCTTAAGGAGGGAGATATTGGTATGGGAACCAGACGTTGTAGCACTCCCTTAAGCTAGGAGACCTTAAGGGATAGAAATTGAGTGGGACCCAAATTCGTTTACGAAATGGAATATAAAGTATTTTTAATTAAGCAAAGATTAAAGGAAATTCAAAATTTTCAAAAGAATTGCATACAAGAAACCATAGCTATGAAGTGAACGATCATGCCTTTCTAAGAGTTAAAGCTAGGAAAAGCTCCAAAAAGGTCCAAACTTTCCGCTTGATTTGTGAGGATACTTGAAATCTTAAACAAGATAAACTTATCATCTTGCTTCACCACTAGTATGGCATATGTACATTTGTTTTCAGACATTGTATCCCTAATGTAACTCACATTTCGAATTAGAAACAACTAAATCATTTCCAAGCTAGCAACAAAGAAATAAAAAAATAAATCATCACACCCACATTCTAAGATACCATCTAATAAACAAAATATAGTCAAGTTTTCCCACTTAAAAATATGAAATAGTTATGCACTTGAGGTATCTGTTCTTGTATAGTAAATGAGTATTATATATTTTTGTTATTTTATTTCAAATTCAAAGATATTTAAATATGATACAATCTCAATATTTTGTAGAGTAAATGAAAAAAATAGATTTTGTTGTTATTTTTTTCGAACTAAAAATTAATTATAAATGTTTTGTGAGAAAGAGATCAATAACCAGAATTTGCGGGATTTTAAACAATGGACGATAGTTTTAATATTTCTTTTAATACATTTGAAATATGGTCGCAACTGCAATCTTCCCCATTCATTCATTATTGGATAGAATATACAAATTGACACTTATTATTCCCAAAATGGGATTCCTGAGTTGTAGTTGTCGTTTATGAGTCGTGTTAACGTGTACAGAATTTCCACTCAATTATACTTTTCATTTTCTTCTTTTATAAGCATTTGCTCGTAAATTGCGATAAATTTCCTACACGAATAGTTGTCAGTATTCACTTGTGACATCTCTTGTGTTTTGGATAAGTATTAAATGAATAAAATTTCTCGTCCATGGACACACCTTTAAAAGAAACATTCAAAGGTATGTTTGTGCCCATTCTTAGAAGTTGCGAATAAGCAAAGATAAAATTGGGGAAAGATAAAAACCACTTTAGTAAATTTTAAACCAAGTATTCTATTATTTTTCATCCTCAACCTTGGATGAAGTCCTCTCCCTGTTTCTCCGCCTTATTTCTTCCCTTACTAGATAGGATAATAACAGCTCCAAACTTGGTAGTTTCTCTCTACCATTTACCAAATATTGATAACTGTCCAAGTTATTGGGAGGACCCAAAAGAGACAGAGCTACCAAATCTTCTTCAAGGAGAGTAACATCGACACTCCCAATTTCATCACGAAATTGTGTAAACTTACTCATATACTGTGGAATTGATTCATTCTTTTACATCTCGATAATTCAAAGCTTTTCCTTGAGGGTCAACTTCCTATGGTAATTATTATTCTGGTATATTCTTATGTTGGAATGCAACATAATTCATATATAATCATTGAAACAAAGATGCAACAAGAATAAATCTCCATTTCAATAATATCAAAGAACTCAAAGATGCTTACGTACAAAATAGAAATAAGGCAGCGCAAGCAATGGTAGGTTATCTCTGAGAAGAGATGTAGTGCTTACATGCTTATGAACTATGTTATAATGTGGAATGAAGGCCTATTTATTATTGAGGAACAATTTGAAACCATAAACATCCAAACACCTTACCTTAGTACATTAAGGAACAAAACTGTGTGGCCCGTTGGGGTAAATTGGTACATCAACTTCCCGGGGTCATAACATTGGCTTATAATATTTGTTTGATATGTTGTTAGAAATATAAATCCGACTACAATTTTTGACTGCAAACATTGGTCAAACAACAATGTTTTCCCATTTTCTAAAAAGATGTCATTCAGGGCCGCAAAGCAACTCCAAAAGTTTAGGACCCGAAAAAACTACCAAAATAGTAAACTGAGCTATAATTAAGGAAACTTAAAAATTGAAAGAAATAATGGTGGGGGTCCTAGTGGAATTGGTTGGTGGCCACCAATATCCACCTCGATCATTCCTTCCCTCTTACGACTAAATGGTCCCAATTGCATTGAGTTCCTCCATGAGATGGGGAAACTCCTCCTGAAGTTGGTCCCTGGTGAGCCACTTGCCATGGTGGTGGAGTTGGCCAACTATGACAACCCAATATAGTTGGATATTCTTCTTGTGAGTGTTATTTATTTTTGTGTCCATGATATTAACAGTAGGGGTTTTTTCAATACAACTTGGGTTGTGCTCTGTTGGTGTCATGTGCTCAACAATGTCTGATGTATCCAACAATGGGGGAAAGTATGGTTACAGGGAAATAATACCCGAGCATGCGAGAGACCTGATCCAGAGGGATTTCATCTTAGTTCTAGTGCCTGTAGTATTTTTTGGGGCTACTCAAACCATCTAGTGATCAATACTCATAAGTTCATAACTAAATACCAAGAAACTAAATTCTCGAATTCTCATGTGGGACACAGGTACTTCAATGGCCAAAATCTAGGGAATCCTTTCCCTATAGGTGATGGTGAGAAAAACACTTGAGCCTCATTTCCATTACCTTGGTTGATTTTTCGGCTGCTCGAAGACGTCGCGAGTTATTTTAGGACATTGTCCCAGAACGCATCAAAGGATATCTCCACAAGGCCTAGTTACTTTTAGAGTGGTAAGGATGTATAGGTCTTCTTAGGATATGGTTCTTCCTTTGGAGCCAAAATGTCCTCATCTGAATGCAAGTAAATCTCCCTCTCAAGGGAACACCTTGTTCCCTTCTCTTCATCAAACTTCACATATCTATGAACATATGCCATCCTGATGGATGTCAGGTACACCCAATAGTTATGAGGTGTATCAGCGTACGCCAAAAATATGCCCAACTCTGTGGGTTGTTCAAGATTTTTCCTTGATTCCTTGCAAACATGAGAGTAAAATGATGATCCAAAGATCCTGAAGTGAGACACATGTTGGCTTAGGAGGTCTTGACCCAGGTTCAAAGTTAGTTGCACCAACCAACAAAAACTTACACTGCTGGCACTTTCGGCAACAACACACATAGCGCAGGCTGCAGTCTCACCCAAATCACTATGGGCGATGTAAGAACTAAGTATTTTCATCCAGAGACTAGTGCGATGTCTTTCAATGCCTTGGATCTACCTACGCACAGATCAATACACCCCTAGGGAACATTACTACAAATTTGTTAAAGCAATTTTCAAACCTTCGCATAGGTCCACGATCAGTCCTTATAGACCTTTAACAGTAAATTTGCCTACTTATGTGAATCGTAGAGTAATCATAAATTGGAGTTCACACATATATGCTTAATTTGTTAGAACACATAAGATAAATTACCAGAATCTTCGTGGGAGTGTTAAACATGCATTGTGTAAATTATTAAGACTTATTCAAGAGAATCACATAGCATTCAATCAATATTTCATAGAACAAATCATTCATCAGTGGCATATAAGATAAATAGACATGAACATAAATACTCAATAATTCTTCAGAAACTTGTCATTATTGATCTTAAATCACCGATTACAGACTCAAATTAACCCGCGGACATAGCTGCAGGGGTCCACGCACTCACCTGCGGACTCTTCCTAGGCCTCCGTGCACTCAGCTATGGAGCCTTTCCTTCTACCTACACGCAAAAAGCAGAGCCTCCTTCTTTAACCCAATGCCCTATCCCACTCCTCCTTGTTCTCCAACTTCTTTCTTAGTTAGTTACCTCTTCGACTCGCTAGGACTCTACTATTTATAGACTTTTCCATATAATACCATGGTCCGCGAACTATGGGTGAATCTCAAAACTGACTCAAAACTTATCCAAAGAAAGGAATTAATCCCCTTTGTCTATTATTCCTATATGCACTCTGCATCCACAAATCGCGTAGACTTTACATTGTTTTACAAAATTGTACCAAAACTTGGGTTATCTAACTCCAAACTAACCCAGGGGACCCCATCCTAACAAGCCCCCAACACAAAGATCACGACTCACCCTCGATTCACTCTGCTGATGTTGCAATCTTATTGTGAATATCCCCCAGCTTCACTTGGATCACTGCAACTGTAGCAATGCTCTATGTCACTACCTGTCTAACCTCCTCGATCAAATTTTCACCAGTTGGTCCTTCTACATCTAGCCTCATCAATCATTGCATCTACTGCAGTCGCTTAAGGTTATCATGAATGGAGAGCATGATTTGATAAGCCTCCTCTAACAAAGATTACAGCTAGACTTTAGTAAGGCTTGTTTCTTCTGCACTTCCTCTACCTACGCCAGTAGCTTCTTTCCTTCCAGTAACTTAGCAAGGGACGGTGCTGGTGCTAAGGTGTAGGCGGTCACCTTGACCTCATTATATTGGCACTGCATCTCCCTTACCTCTGTGTTCAATTTTTGCTGGTTCGGATCCTCCTGCAAATTGATCGATTTACCCATAGACATTCTTCAATTAGGATGCCCAAACCGTAACTTCATCACACACCTGTAATCCATCTATCTTGTAAAACTATCTTTGTGCATTCCCTACCATCATGGAGACATAGCACGTAGCGCCAAATCCAGTGCTTCAAACTAGTGGTCCTTAGGGAATTCACACTCAAATTCATCCATAAACAAATCTACGTTAGTTAAGCCATCGTAATAAGGTAATTCTATTATTAATATTGGTGTGGAAACTGTTGAACTATAATATAGACCTTGTAGCACTCCTTTAAGCTAGGAGATGTTAAAGGATAGAAATTGAGTGGGACCCAAATTCATTTACGAAATGGAAGAGATAGTATTTTTAAATAAGAAAATATTAAAGGAAACTCAAGATTTTCAAAAGAATTGCATATAAGAAACCATAGATATGAAGTGAATCTAAGAGTTAAAACTAGGAAACGCTCCAAAAAGATCCAAAGCTTCCCCTTGATTTGTGGGGACACTTGAAATCTTCAACAAGATAAACTTATCATCTTGTTTCACCACTAGTATGGCATATGTACATTTTTTTCAGACATTGTATCCCTAATCTAACTCACATTTCAAAGTAGAAACAACTAAATCATTTCCATGTTAGCAGCAAAGTAAATCAAAAACAAATCATCACACCCACATGCTAAGATACCATCTAATAAATAAAATCTTTATAGTCCAAGTTTTGCCACTTAAAAATCTGCAATATTTATGCACTTGAGGTATCTCTTCTTGTATAGTAAATGAGTATTATATATTTTGTTATCTTATTTTTGATTCAAAAATATTTAAAAAGTATAGTGAATGAGTATTATATAGTTTTGTTATTTTATTTCAAATTCAAAGATATTTAAATAGGATACAATCTGAATATTTTGTTGATTAAATGAAAAAAAATAGATTTTGTTATTATTTTTTTCGAATTAAAAATTAATTAGAAATGTTTTGTGAGAAAGAATTAAATTAACCAGAAGTTGGGGGATTTTTGAGAGAAGTTTAGTATTTTGCATTAGGTTAATATTTTTACACCATGGCCTATTATTTTAATATTTCTATTAATAAATATGGAATATGGCCGCAATGACAACTGCAATCTACCCCATTCACTCATTATTGGAGAGAATATGCAAGTTGACACTTATTATTCCCGAAATGGGATTCCTCACTTGCAGTTGTTGTTTATGTATCGTGTTAAGGTGTACAAAATTGCCACTAAATTCTACTATTCATTTTCTTCTTTTATAAGCATTTTCTTGTAAATTGCGGTAAATTTCCTACAAGAGCTACAAACAGTTGTCACTATGCACAAATCTCGTCTTTTAGATAATTATTAGAGTAATAAAATTTCTCTTGCATGGACAGACCTTTAAAAGAAACATTCGAATGTATGTGTGTACCTGAATCTTAGAAGTTGCAAATAAGAAGAGATAAAGTTGGGGAAAGAGGAAAACCAGCTTGTAATTTTTCAACCAAGTATTTTATTATTTTTTATTACCAGTTTTGTAATGAATAAAATAAAATCAACACAAGATTCCGTTCGAGCTTGATAAGCCCAGAGCCTTCTAGATATATATATATATATATATATATATATATATATATATATATATATATATATATATATATATATATATAAGTGTAGTGTTTTAATTAATACATATTTATGATTAACATTCATCATCAACATTTTGGTATAGTTGTAATTTGTATCCATTATATATTATATAACTTTTTTTTTAATCTACGGCACAAATTGAAATTTTCATTGTTTATTAAAAAATTAATTATTTTAATATTTTTGTAAACAAATATTTTAATAATTTTATTATCCTAATATTATTTTTCAATTGATTCTTTCTACATGCATGGAACTAATTCCAAAGTATCAGTTGGAATTCGAATGATGATTCAAAGAATGCTCTGAATAGAAGATTAATCCACATCAACACATAGTTCCACATCAGCATAATTAACTCAAATTATACTCCACATCATCAAGAGTTGCATTGGACAGTAGTTTATGAATTCGAATACGAATGCACGAAATAAATTCAAATGGTGACTCAATGTATGCTCTGAATTAACTCAAATTATACGGTAGCTTCTGTGGTTGAGGTGGCAGCGCATGCATGCATGATGATGATTCAATTCGAATATGCATGATGATTCAAATTATGATTCAAGGTATGCTCTGAATAGAAGGTTAATTCCACCCACAGCACGTATTTCCACAATAAGTTGGAATTTCACTGGACTGGAGTTCACTTAAGCTTGACATCAATAATAGGGTATGCATGGAATCGCAGAGGGAGAGTTATACTCCAAATATCAGGCATCAGAGGGAGAGTTAAGTGGGGTGTTGAATCAACTGCAACTATGAAATATATCAATAAAAGGAGCGTCAATTGGATTTCCAATTCCAGTAAGCAAGCAAAAGTCGGATGGGTGGTAACTTGTAGAGAATTTTTGTTTTCCCTAAATCTGAAGCCTCATGACGGACAATTGCAATCTGCGGTTGATGACATCCCCAGCATTTCTTCGCTCATTATTCCAATGAATAAACAAATGATGAGGATTTTGTCATGCCAGAGATATGCATGTTGAAAAGTATGTATGACGACTCTTCGCAAACAAGAACTGCG
Organism: Pinus tabuliformis; assembly: GCA_031772625.1. Taxonomy (NCBI): domain Eukaryota; kingdom Viridiplantae; phylum Streptophyta; class Pinopsida; order Pinales; family Pinaceae; genus Pinus; species Pinus tabuliformis. Next base: position 233,468,935 of record CM062818.1, read on the forward strand.
GCTAAATTGCAAACAGTTGTTACCATGCACGGGTGACAACTCTTTGCTTTAGAGGAATAAAAGTTCTGGATCTTAGAATCGTTAATAAGCAAAGATAAAATTGGGGAAAGAGGAAAACCACTTTCCTAATTTTTCAACCAATTATTTTATTATTTTTTATTACAAGAAGATAGCCAAATTTGTAATTAATAAAGAAAAGTTAAATTTAAATATATTTATCAATTATTTTAACCAAAAACCTCTCTAGTGGATTCTAATCATAGATAATTTGATGCTGAATTCCAACAATCTGTTATGCACAAGTGTAGTTATACTCACAACAACAACGTGTTTGTTTTTAGTTGCATAAGGAGTGGTCTTCCAGGCGACTAATTTTCCCAAGAATTGTTTTCCAATGACGGCGAAACACAAACGATTTCCATAGGTTACGACACCATCAATCAACGATTCCTCTTACTTGACGATGACGTTATTTCACTGTTTCCACTTTGCCGTTAGTGTCGTGTCCATTGTTTAGGTGGAGCTTCAAATTTCATTACCACCACGCCCATTTTAAATTATTCAAAAACTTCCATTACTACGCATTTGATTTTGAATTTGAATCTCTGTTCTGTTTGTGCCCAAAATATACATGAACTAGAAAGATGCGGCGATGGGAACGTCGTGAGCTAGAGTTTGCAACAGTCAGGAAAGAATCATTTCGAAATGGCAGATTAATTGTACTCACCCTCTCCATCATTCACACAGTGATCGTAGCTACTGCATTCAAGTGGGAAGATATGTGCACACAACAATGTGCACACCCATCATGTAGAGAAGAAGCCTCTAGAAGGATTGAGAAAAAGAGCGTCGTGTGGCCCTGGAGAAAACGAGTGTCAAAACTGTTGGAATTTCTGATAATTCTAAACAAAACCAAAAAACAAAACAATACCCTATTTTAACACATCGGAAACAAAAAAAATCGCTTTGCTGAAACTGGTGTTTCAGCAATGCAGTTTCATCAGTTGTTGTTTGCAGTGTATCAGCAACGGTGTTTCAGCAACGCTGAAACTCTTGTATCAGCAACACTCTATTTTGATGTCAAGACTATTTTCTGGTTACAGTGTAACAGCAATGCGCAAATTTTCTGGTTACGGTGTAACAACAACGTGCAAATAAAACTTATATTTATAAACAGTAAACCAACTGATACAAAATTATCTTCCTCTTAATAGAGGGATTCACCAATGACTATGCTAAAAAACATCTTCCTCTTGACAGAGGGATTCACCAATCTATGCTGAAAAGCATCTTCCTCTTGACATAGGGATTTCACAACTGTCTATGCTGAAAAGCATCTTCCTCTTGACAGAGGGATTTCACAACTGTCTATGCTGAAAAGTATCTTCCTCTTGACAGAGGGATTTCACAACTGTCTATGCTGAAAAGCATCTTCCTCTTGACAGAGGGATTTCACAACTGTCTATGCTGAAAAGCATCTTCCTCTTGACAGAGGGATTCACAAGTGTATGCTAAAAACCATCTTCCTCTTGACAGAGGGATTCACCAGTCTATGCTAAAAAGCATCCTCCTCTTGACAGAGGGATTACAATAGGAACACTTCAGTTCCACAAACCAATTTCTACTATCTCAGAAAATTACAATTTCAGCACTGTTGTGCATTACAGAAAAGACTCTCAGTTTCAGCACTGTTGTGCGTTACAGAAAATACTCTCTATCATTCTTCTAACATGAAACAGAACTGCTATTCATTACATTTATATGTTAAAACATATCTGACTTTAAACAATAAAATAATACAAATATCTTCTAAAGCTTATCTGCGTATTGAATGCAGCAAGCGGTGATGCCTTTAGAAGAAATGAAGTCTGCTGTTGCAGGGGAATTTAATGCTGAAAATTTAATGCACATTAATGTGGAAAATATCAAGTACGACTTTGAGGCATCCAACAGTCTGGAATATCTACAGGAAATCAGATTTTTGTCCAGCTGTTTATCTTGCAGTTGGAATTAAATTCCAACACTCCCCCTTAATTTCAAATGCTAGGTTTTTTCTGCATACCCAGACATTTCCTGAAATGATCAAAACTTTTCTTTCCCAATGGTTTTGTCAAGATGTCAATGAACTGATCCTCTGTTCTGCAGTGCTGCAAAATAATCTCACCATTGTTAACCAATTCATGTATGAAGTGAAATTTGGTGTCTATGTGCTTTGTCCTTTTATGAAAAACTGAGTTTTTAGACTGTGCTATTGCTGAGCTATTCTCACAGTAAATGGTTGTGCCCTTTTCTTGTTCATGACACAAATCTCTGAGAACTCTTCTCAGCCACACTGCTTGGCATGCTGCTGCTGTTGCTGCCACATACTCTGCCTCTACTATTGACAAAGACACAACTGGTTGCTTCTTGGAAGCCCATGAGATGGCTCCCAATCCCATATGAAACACATATCCTGATGTGCTTTTCCTATCATCAACACTTCCAGCCCAATCACTATCAGTGTAACCTGTCAACATGAAACTTTCAGAAGAGGAGTATAAAATACCAAACCCCTTCATTCCATTCACATACCTTAGAATCCTCTTGGCTGCCTGCCAATGGGTCTCTTTTGGTCTTTCCATAAATCTGGAGATTAAACTCACAGCGTGCATAATGTCCGGCTTAGTTGCAATCAAGTACATAAGGCTGCCAACTATGCTCTTGTACAATTTTGGATCAAAATCCTTGCTGCTGTCTTCTTTGGTCAATTTCAACCCCATTACAGTTGGAGTCACAGCTACCTTGTTGTTCTGCATGTTAAATCTCTTCAACACTACTTCTACATATTTAACTTGAGAAATGAAAACACCATTTTCACTTTGGTTTACTTCAATTCCAAGAAAATATCTTAAGAAGCCCAAGTGAGTCATTTCAAATTCACTTTTCATGACTGCTTTAAAATCAGCAATGAGAGAAGCATCATTGCTAGTAAAAATAAAATCATCTACATATAAAACAACAATAAGAATGTTACCGTCATTCTCCTTTATGTAGAGTGTGGGTTCACCATCACACTTTTCAAACCCATTCTCAATTAGATAAGCATCTATTCTGCTATACCATGCTCTTGGAGCTTGCTTCAGCCCATAAAGAGCCTTCTTTGGTTTGCAGACTTTATGCTCTTGGCCTTCAACTTCATAGCCTGGAGGTTGTTCAACATAAACCTCTTCTTTTAACACTCCATTTAGGAATGCAGATTTAACATCCATCTGATAAATCTTCCATTTGTGTTGTGCTGCAATAGACAACATTGTTCTGACTGTTTCCATCCTTGCTACTGGTGCAAAGGTTTGATCATAGTCTTTGCCTTGTTGTTGTTTGTAGCCTTTCACGACAAGTCTTGCTTTGTGCCTGTCAATCTTGCCTTTAGCATTGCTTTTGGTCTTATAGACCCACTTAACTCCAATGGCATCTTTGCCTTCAGGGAGGTCCACTAACTCCCATGTTTTACTCTTCTCAATTGCACCAATTTCTTCATTCATTGCTTCAATCCATTTATCTTCATTTACAGCATCTTCAAAATGAACTGGGTCATCAACATGACAATACAATGCGAATAATGAATTCAGACCAGTATTGTTACTTACCTCTCCTTGTTCATAAATCTCATTCAGATTTTTGAATCTTGGTCTTCTTGGTGTGCTTGGAGTTCCATCCGAACTTGAGGGTATTTCTGAGCCCTGTGGTGTGCTTGGAGAAGCACTTCCTTGACTTCTCAAGGCTGTTCGAATTCCAACTTGTGGTGTGGTTTGTTGTACCTGCTATGGTGGAGGAGGAGCCACCAAGGAAGGATTATTTGTTGCTGTCCCTTCCTCTTCTTCTTCGTGAGACACAATTGTCTTCACATTCACTGTCTTCTCTAAGCTTCCATCCCAAGCTTCATCTTCAACGAACTGCACATCTCTGCTTACTATTAATTTCTTGGTGGATGGATTATAGAGTTTGTATTCTTTTGACTCATCACAATAGCCAATAAAGACACACTTCTCCCCCTTACTATCAAGCTTCTGCCTTAGATGATCCGGTACATGTGCATATTCTACACAACCAAATACTCTCATGTGAGTGACAGTTTGCTTTTGACCACTCCATGCTTCTTCTGGTATTTTGTTCATGATAGCATTAGTTGGGAATCTATTCAAGATGTAAATTGCGCAAATGACAGCTTCTGCCCAATACTCATGCGGCAAGTGTTTTGCCTTCAGCATACTTCTGACCATGTCAAGAATGGTCCTATTCTTCCTTTCGGCAACACCATTTTGCTGAGGTGTATACCTCGTGGTGAACTGCTTTTGTATGCCATTCTCTCTGCAAAAACGCAGAAATTCTTTGGAGATGTACTCTCCTCCTCTATCTGTTCTGAGCACTTTGATATAATGCCCACACTGCTTCTCAACAAGAGTTTTGAAGTGGCGGAATTTCTCAAACACTTCACTCTTCTGTTTCAGCATATACACCCATGTCTTTCTGGTGTAATCATCAATGAAAGTTAAAACATATTTATTTCCGGCAAATGATGGTATTTGCATCGGTCCACACACATCAGAGTGAACAATTTCCAAGGGTGCTTTTGCCCTTATACTCTTTCCTGCTGGAAAGCTTTCTTTGTGTTGCTTGCCCAAGATGCAGCCTTCACAAAGGCTGTCCGGTTTCTCAATCAATGGCAATCCCTTTACCATTCCCTTTCTGTGCAACAGATTCAAGCCTCCGAAATTGAGATGTCCAAATCTCAAGTGCCACAACCAATTCTCATCTTTCACTTGTTCCTAAAAGACTTCTTGTGTTACAGCTGCAATAGTTCTTCCTTCCTTCAAATCTGCCCTGAGTTTGAGAGGAAACATTCTATTGCTGGTCATCTGCACCTGTGCAATGATCTTCTTACTTGGAGGTATGTCTCTGATTGTACACATATCATCTTTGAAGAACACATTGTAACCTTTGTTAATGAGCTGCCCAATGCTCAAAAGATATACCTATGGCACAATCATCTGTTCTCCATTTCTTGCTCAGATACTGACTCTGCCCTTACCCTTGACAGATATCTTACTATCAGTTCCTGTTGTTACCTCAGATTTCACATTTTCATCCAGATTGGCAAACATTGCAATATTTCCAGTCATGTGATTACTACAACCTGAGTCTAAGAACCAAAAATCTTCTTGATTGTCTTGTGCAATGCTACATGCTAACAACACAATCTTTGGATTCTTATCTTCTTTATTTGCAAAATATGCATTCTGCCTACTATTCATGTCATTTGGTTTTTTCCTACATTCATTGGTGTAGTGCCCATATTTCTTACAATAATGACATTGGACTTGGGATTTGTCATACCTTTGTCCATGAGCTTGCTGTTTGCTTGAACCTTCATTTTGGTTCTGATTGCAGCTCCTTCTGCTTGTGCTTGCAGGGTTATATCTGCCTTTGTTTTGGCTTCTTCCACGACCTCTGTTATTTGCTCTACCTCGACCTCTTCCTTAGCCAAAAGACATCTGAGTCTTGAATGCTTGCTCAAAAGAGGAATCTGTTCCTCTACTCAGTCTGTGTTCATGAGACATAAGAGAAGCACTCAGTTCATCTACTGTGAACTGTGAGAGATCCTTTGTTTCTTCGATTGCTACCACAATAGATTCAAACCTTGAGGGTAAAATTCTCAAGATCTTCTCTACAATCCTTCTTTCTTCAAGAATCTCACCATGAGATCTTATCTGGGTTATCAACCTAATAACCTGAGTGAATAATGAATCTATTGTATCGGATTCCTTCATGCTGAGTGTTTCAAAGTCTCTCCTCAACATCTGCAACTTTGCAGTCTTCACCTTCTCCATGCCTTGATAGGCAGTTTTGAGAATATCCCATGCCTCCTTGTATTTTGTTGCTGCTTCAATCCGTGGAAAAAACACTTTCATGTACTGATTGGAAGAGAAAAAAGAGGGCTTTGGCATCCTTCTTCCTGTCGCTCTTCAACTGGTCTCTTTCTGCTACTGTCAAAGCAGCCAACGCTGTTGCATCTACAGGTTCAGCATAGCCAGTTTCAACCAGCTCCCATATTCCTTGAGAAGCAAACAATGCTTTCATTGTTATGGACCAATAACTATGATTTTTCCCATTAAACTGTGGCAGTTGGGAATTTGTCAAACCTGTTCCAGCATCTGCCATCTTAACCTGTATAAAGAAGAGATACTGACTGTATAAATAAAAACAAGCAAAAACTTTCTCTGCTGGAGAAAATCTGCTCAATAAGCTTCTTACAGCTCCTACATTGAAAAAAAAACTCTGTTTTTGACTCACTGTGTGCCTAGACCAGCTTTGATACCATGGTGCAGAGGAGGTGAAGTACCACCATGTCAGAGGCGACAATGGGAGGCTGGGCGCCACTGTGCAAAGAGCGTTGCCGATGAGGAAGTGACGACCTACTCAAGCAGGCGACGTAAAAGGTTTAGGAGCCGTCAGACACCTCTGCAATATCTCATGCCTCCCATCACACAAGATTCATCACTCTTTCTGCACCACCCCCTTTGAAGTATTGCAACACCACAGAAGAAGGAACGAGGCAAAACAATATACTATCGCCTCTATCGGGGATTCAAAGTTAGTCCATGAGATTATAGTCACTTTCTGTGTACTTGTGAAAGGTCAGCAAGGCAGAAGAGTTACAGTGAATGACAAGGATAAAAAATGTACATAGTGTGCCAATGAACTGGGGTTCACATAATTTAAGTCTGTAAAAAATGTACGTAGTGTGCGAACGAACTAGGGTTTACATAATTTAAGTCTCTAATTTTAAAAAGTTCGCAAACAAGAACTGTAAACAATTGTCACCATGCACCTTGACAACTCTTCGCTTTTTCGCCTTGTGCTTTGGGTAAGTTTTAGAGGAATAAAAGTTCTGGATCTTAGAAGTTGTTAATAAGCAAAGTTAAAATTGGGGAAAGAGGAAAACCATTTTTTCTAATCTTTCAACCAGGTATTTTATTATGTTTTCTTACAAGAAGATAGCCAAATTTATAATTAATAAAAAAACTTAAAAAATCGACACAGCGTTACAATTATCATTAATTTTTTATAATAAATTATATAAATTTAAATAAATAAAATATAATATATTTAAAATAAATGAAATTTTGTTATTTCCAACTTTAAGGAAAAGATGAAATAACTAAAATTTAAAATTTAAAATATTTAATATCTATATATATATATATATATATATATATATATATATATTATATATATATATATATATATATATATATATAGATATGTTTGTATAATTCAATTTATGGGTTAGGGTGAAAATAAGTAAAACAATGTATTTTTAAATTTAATTTGATAACTTTTATTTGAATAAAGAGTATGATTTTATATATATGAAGTTGAAATTTCATTAAATAACCAAATTTTAGTAAGAAGTACATTCTACTTTCATATATATATATATATATATATATATATATAAGTTTTAATTTTTTTTTTAAATATCTTTTAAGGTTTTCAAAGGTGTGGAATAATAAGAATTTTAAAAACTTTCTAATGCAAGTTTATTGGTCTCATAAAGACAAGAGTGGATTCTTACATTAAGAAACACTATGACTTATTTGAATTATAAAGTTTATTGAATTAGTGATTATGTTTTAGATTTATTTTAATTTTAGCAAATTTGATTAATAACTATGATTAAACTAAAAGCTTCACCCAATTTTTAAAATACATCTTTCATAATGTATATGTCATGGAAAATAAACTAATTATGAATACCACATTTATTAGCAAAATTCACATATAATAATAGCTAGAAAAGACATATTGGCTTGCAACTTTTGAGTCATTTAGATAAACATTTTAGGACTCCCTTAAGGAGGGAGATATTGGTATGGGAACTGGACGTTGTAGCACCCCCTTAAGCTAGGAGATGTTAAGGGATAGAAATTGAGTGGGACCCAAATTCGTTTACGAAATGGAATAGAAAGTATTTTTAATTAAGCAAAGATTAAAGGAAATTCAAAATTTTCAAAAGAATTGCATATAAGAAACCATAGCTATGAAGTGAATGATCATGCCTTTCTAAGAGTTAAAGCTAGGAAAAGCTCCAAAAAGGTCCAAACTTTCCGCTTGATTTGTGAGGATACTTGAAATCTTCAACAAGATAAACATATCATCTTGCTTCACCAATAGTATGGCAATTGTGCAGAAATGCCATTATCTTTTGTCATTGAGAAGATATTCTGTTGGAGCCCTGGAGGAAGCCATGCCATGGGTCAAAGTCCCTATATAATCAACTGGATGTAGAACAAGTTTTGGGCGCTTCATTTGACGTGGAAAGATCATCTTACACCAGCCGAGTCAAGCATCAGTACAAGGTTCCCTTTTCTAAATTTTATTTTTTTCCAAGTTGCAGGTAGTTTTTGAAGACATTTTTTTGTTTCAAAAAGTTCTAGAACTCTGATTCCATGAAGATGTTGTGAAGCTGAGCGATTATGTACTCCAAAGTTTAATAAAGATATCATTTTTGTGGTGATTGTGTCCTAGATCCGCCCGAAATTGAATAAGGGGATCTTAGGTACACGAAGAGTGTGTTGATGATGGTGCATGCTTCATGTTGTTGTTTTTGATTTGTGTCTAGTTTTGACACATAAATGATCTCATTTAACACACATAAAGTTCAATGCAAGCAAGCACAACACTTGTAACAAAATAGCATCAAGGAAGGATAATTAAGCTCAACACATGCATTTGCGTCACTACAACAAATAATCAAAGTTTTCAACATCGGCATTCTACCTCAACAAACAAATTCACTCAATACAATCAAGTTCATGAATCTGCAAACTCCAGTATTTCAAAGCAATGTCTACATCACTACAATCAAGTTAATGAATCTGTAAACTTCAACGTTTCAGAGCACATTCTACATCAACATTATTGAACTTGTAATCAAACTCAAATCACATTGAATTGTAAGGGTGCATTCTCGGTTGAAACCGACACCCAAGTCTTGAATTGAGTCAAACTGAATTCATTGTAGTGAGTCATTAAAATCATTGTAAGCTTTTTTGGGTGCATTTTCGATAGTGTTCGACACCCTTCCTTTAAGCATAATCAAGTGAATGCACTATTTTTAACTCTAAAGCAAACAAGCAACAAGTTCACATCTCCTGCAAGAGAGCATGAGTATTCATTCAAGAAATTTGCGTCAAAATAGTACAAAGTTCAAACCTTCAAGCAAGCCAGAGTGAAGTTCATTACAGCAACCATTAAAGCAACCAAACAAGTTCAACTCTAACACCAATCAAGCAAGTTGAAATTGACATCAAGCGAGCGTGGCTATTCATTCAAGTGAGCGTGAAATCATCAAGTAAGGCAAGTGAGTGTTCACACAAATGTGATCGTCATCAAGCAAGCGTAAATTCCAGAGTTTAAGCAAGAACATTCTACAACTCTAGTAAGTGTTCCCAGCAAGTGCAATAAGCAACAAATCAAGCGAGCGTGCCATTCAAGTCCCATAGCAAGCAAGCCTGTCAAGTGAAACAGTTCAAAGAACGACATCTACGACAAGAGAGCCTGATTTCAAGTGAGCAAGTTTAGATGGCGCAACATAGTCAGTTGTTAAATATTCTTCACAGTTTGATCATCTCCAGTGATGAAGACATGGTGCACATCAGCAAAGAAACTCTTGCTGATCTTTCACGGCATCTACAACAAACACATGAAACCATTGAATTTCTTCAACTAGAGTCACAACTACAAAGAGATGAGCTGCAACAGAAGAGTGCTTCTTCCAAGTCATTCAACCATACAGATGAAGATAAAGATGTTGATTCCAAATCACTCATCCAAACAACTTCAAGTGTCGAAGTTGTTCATGATCAAATTCCAATTTCTTCCAAACCCATCATCAAGCCTTGGGAAGAGATTCAAAATAACAAGAATCGACGAGGCTTAGGATATGTCACTGATGACACCAACTTACATATCCCAGATTATTCCAAGCCAATTAAGTTCGTGAGTGCAGGATTTCATGAACAACACACCTCAGTAGGTTCTGAGAAAATTGCAGACAAACAAAATTGCACGCAACCTGAAGTTGAAGTTCAACCAAAGTGTTCTCATTGTTAAAGAACTGGTCATATGGAAGATCAGTGTTTTGATCTCCATCCGTGTTGCCATTGTGGCAAGCCCAATCATTCCTCAGAAAAATATTGCAACCAACAAAAATCAGCCAGATTGAAGATACATTATGAATGGATTGATCCTTGGGAATGGTCATCCACAGTCAAACGATTGTCTCAGTTATACAACCAACTACAATCACACATAGTGCAGCCAACAGTGAACAGATGATGGTACTCTCATGCAGTTGAATGAGGGAGTACAATAGTGAAACTCTCCTACACCTGAAGTGGGGGAGTTCAAATATATTTTGGAGAAGATTGTCTCTCCTTTCAGCTGACAAAGGGGGGAAATGTCAATGAAATTGACAAGTGGTTGTCAGACTGAAAGTCTCGACAACATCAATGAAGTAGCCAGTGGGCATCTTCATCAGCCAGTGGGCATTTGTCATCAGCAGTGAGCATCAACAAATTCGCCAGTGGGCGATCGACAACCAAAGCAGCAGTGAGCAGCTTTCATCATAGCAAAAACAACATTGAGTTGTTTTTCGACATCTTCAGCCAGTGGGCAATCATCATCAGCAAATACGCCAGTGGGTGTTCATCAAATTGTGTCAGTGGACATCGGATGCTATTTTCAAACAAAGGACAGTTGGATCCTTTTGCGGCTTGGCACGTGATGGAGTTGTCAAGCAACATTCAGAGATGAATCAGGCATGCAGGTGATTCATGTTCTCTTCAGATTTGAGTTTTTTCCAGCATCCAGTTTTGTCGGTTTTTTCAGGCAATGTTTTTTAGGATCAACATGAGAACTTGGAAGATGGTTCTCGTTCTTATTTTTGGATTTATCATTGAAGGAGGGAATGTTAGCCTCTCTCATAAAACAATAATAAATCCAAAAATAAATAAATAAATTAAATATTCCAAGTTAGGAATTTGTGCCTAACTCTTGGGTTGTTCCTCTAAGATAGGAGTTAGTTTAGGTAACTCCTATATTGGTGTGTGTCTGGTGAGGAATTATCTCAACCAAAGGAGAAATTATCTCAACCAAAAGTGTCTAAGATAGCACACACTATCTTGAGAACACTGTCTCTCATCTATTTATTTGTAACACTATATTCAATTATTTTGATGAATGAAAGTGAGAGAGAAGCATGAGGCTTCAGCCTTTTTCCGCCAATTCTTTGGTGTCTGGTTTTTATGTGTCTTTTTATGTAATCTGTTTGAGTTAATTTCATTTTTTCAACAACATATGTACATTTGTTTTCAGACATTGTATCCCTAATGTAACTCACATTTCGAATTAGAAACAACTAAATCATTTCCAAGCTAGCATCAAAGGAAATAAAAATAAAAATAAAAAATCATCATACCCACATGCTAAGATACCATCTAATAAACAAAATATAGTCCAAGTTTTCCCACTTAAAAATATGAAATAGTTATGCACTTGAGGTATCTGTTCTTGTATAGTAAATGAGTATTATATATTTTTGTTATTTTATTTCGAATTCAAAGATATTTAAATAGGATACAATCTCAATATTTTGTGGAGTAACTGAAAAAAATAGATTTTGTTATTATTTTTTTCAAACTAAAAATTAATTATAAATGTTTTGTGAGAAAGAGATCAATAACCAGAAGTTGCGGGATTTTAAACAATGGATGATAGTTTTAATATTTCTTTTAATACATCTGAAATATGGTCGCAACTACAATCTGCCCCATTCATTCATTATTGGATAGAATATACAAATTGACACTTATTATTCCCCAAATGGGATTCCTGAGTTGTAGTTGTTGTTTATGAATCGTGTTAAAATGTACAGAATTTCCACTCAATTCCACTTTTCATTTTCTTCTTTTATAAGCATTTTCCCATTGATTGCGATAAATTTCCTACACGAATAGTTATCAGTATACACTTGTGACATCTCTTGTGTTTTGGATAAGTATTAAATGAATAAAATTTCTCTTCCATGGAAACACCTTTAAAAGAAACATTCAAAGGTATGTTTGTGCCCATTCTTAGAAGTTGCGAATAAGCAAAGATAAAACTGGGGAAATAGAAAAACCACTTTAGTAAATTTTCAACCAACTATTCTATTATTTTTCATCCTCAACCTTGGATGAAGTCCTCTCCCTGTTTCTCCGCCTTATTTCTTCCCTTACTAGATAGGACAATAACCGCTCCAAACTTGGTAGTTTCTCTCTACCATTTACCAAATATTGATAACTGTCCAAGTTATTGGGAGGACACAAAAGAGATAGAGCTACCAAATCTTCTTCAAGGAGAGTAACACCGACACTCCCAATTTCATCACGAAATTGTGTAAAGTTACTCATATACTGTGGAATTGATTCATTATTTTACATATCGATACTTCAAAGCTTTTCCTTGAGGGCCAACTTCCTGTGTTAATTATTATTCTGGTATATTCTTATGTTGGAATGCAACATAATACATATATAAACATTGAAACAAAGATGCAACAACAATAAATCTCCATTTCAATAATATCAAAGAACTCAAAGATGCTTACGTACAAAACATAAATAAGGCAGCGCAAGCAATGGTAGGTTATCTCTGAGAAGAGATGTAATGGTTACATGCTTATGAACTATGTTATAATGTGGAATGAAGGCCTATTTATTATTGAGGAACAATTTGAAACCATAAACATCCAAACACCTAACCTTAGTACATTAAGCAACAAAATTGTGCGTCCCGTTGGGGTAAATTGGTACATCAACTTCCTGGGGTCATAACTTTGGCTTACAATCTCTGTTTGATATGTTGTTAGAAATATATATCCAACTACAATTTTTGATTGCAAACATTGGTCAAACACCAATGTTTTCCCGTTTTCTAAAAAGATGTCATTCAGGGCCTCAAAACAACTCCAAAAGTTTAGGACCCAAAAAAACTACCAAAATAGTAAACTGAGCTATAATTAAGGAAACTTAAAAATTGAAAGAAATAATGGTGGGGGTACTAGTGGAATTGGTTGGTGGCCACCAATATCCACCTCGATCATTCCTTCCCTCTTAGGACGAAATGGTCCTAATTGCGTTGAGTTCCTCCATGAGATGGGGAAACTCCTCCTGATGTTGGTCCCTGGTGAGCCACTTGCCATGGTGGTGGAGTTGGCCAACTATGACAACCCAATATAGTTGGATATTCTTCTTGTGAGTATTATTTATTTTTGTGTCCATGATATTAACAGTAGGGGTTTTTTCAATACAACTTGGGTTGGGCTCTGTTGGTGTCATGTGCTCAACAATGTCTGATGTATCCAACAATGGGGGAAAGTATGGTTGTAGGGAAAGAATACCCGAGCATGCTAGAGACTGATCTAGAGGGAGTTCGTCTTAGGTCTAGTGCCTGTAGTATTTTTTGGGGCTACTCAAACCATCTAGTGATCAATACTCGTAACTAAATTCCAAGAAACTAAATCGTCAAATTCTCATGTGGGACACAGGTACTTTAATGGCCAGAATCTAGGGAACCCTTTCCCTATATGTGATGGTGAGAAAAACACTTGAGCCTCATTTCCATTACCTTGGTTGATTTTTCGACTGCTCGAAGAGGTCGCGAGTTATTTTAGGACATTGTCCCAGGACGCATCAAACGATATCTCCACAAGGCCTAGTTACTTTGAGAGTGGTAAGGATGTATAGGTCTTCTTAGGATATGGTTCTTCCTTTGGAGCCAAAATCTCCTCATTTGAATGCAAGTAAATCTCCCTCTCAAGGGAACACCTTGTTCCCTTCTCTTCGACAAACTTCACATATCTATGAACATATGACATCCTGATGGATGTCAGGTACACCCGATAGTTATGAGGTGTATCAGCGTACGCCACAAATATGCCCAACTCTGTTGGTTGTTCAAGACTTTTCCTTGATTCCTTGAAAACATGAGAGTAAAATGATGATCCAAAGGTCCTGAAGTTTGACACATGTTGGCTTAGGGGGTCCTGACCCAGGTTCAAAGTTAGTTGCACCAACCAACAAAACCTTACACTGCTGGCACTTTCGGCAACAACACACATAGCACAGGCTGCAGTCTCACCCAAATCAGTATGGGGGATGTAAGAACTAAGTATTTTCATCCAGAGACTAGTGTGATGTCTTTCAATGCCTTGGATCTACCTACGCACAGATCAATACACCCCTAGGGAACATTACTGCAAATTTGTTAGAGCAATTCTCAAACCTTCGCATAGGTCCACGATCAGTCCTTATAGACCTTTAACAGTCAATTTGTCTACTTATGTGAATCGTAGACTAATCATAAATTGGAGTTCACACATATATGCTTAATTTGTTAGAACACATAAGATAAATTACCAGAATCTTCGTGGGAGTGTTAAACATGCATTGTGTAAATTATTAAGACTTATTCAAGAGAATCACATAGCATTCAATCAATATTTCTTAGAACAAATCATTCATCAGCGACATATAAGATAAATAGACATGAACATAAATACTCAATAATTCTTCATAAACTTGTCATTATTGATCTTAACTCACCGATTACAGACTCAAATTAACCCGAGAACATAGATGTAGGGGTCCATGCACTCACCTGCGGACTCTTCCTAGGACTCCATGCACTCAGCTATGGAGCCTTTCCTTCTACCTACAAGCAAAAAGCAGAGCCTCCTTCTTTAACCCAATGCCATATTCGACTCCTCCTTGTTCTCCAACTTCTTTCTTAGTTAGTTACCTCTTAGACTCGCTCGAACTCGACTATTTATAGACTTTTCCATATAATACCATGATCCGCGAACTATGGGTGAATCTCAAAACTGACTCAAAACTTATCCAAAACAAGGAGTTAATCCCCTTTGGCTCTTATTCCTCTATGCACTCTGCATCCACAAATCGCGTAGGCTTTACATTGTTTTACAAAATTGTACCAAAACTTGGGTTATCTAACTCCAAAATAACCCAGGGGACCCCATCCTAACAATCCCCCAACACAAAGATCACGACTCACCCTCGAGTCACTCTGCTGATGTCACGATCTTATTGTGAATATCCCCCAGCTTCACTTGGATCACTGCAACTGTAGCAATGCTCTATGTCACTACCTGTCTAACCTCCTCGATCAAATTTTCACCAGTTGGTCCTTCTACATTCAGCCTCATCAATCGTTGCGTCTACTACAGTCGCTTAAGGTTATCATGAATGGAGAGCGTGATTTGATAAGCCTCCTCCAACAAAGATTACAACCTAGACTTTAGCAAGGCTTGTTTCTTCTGCACTTCCTCTACCTACGCCAGTACCTTCTTTCCTTCCCGTAACTTAGCAAGGGACGGTGTTGGTGCTAAGGTGTAGGCAGTCACCTTGACCTCATTGTAATGGCACTGCATCTCCCTTACCTCTGTGTTCAATTTTTGCTGGTTCGTATCCTCCTGCAAATTGATCAATTTACCCATAGACATTCTTCTATTAGGATTCCCAAACAGTAACTTCATCACACACCTGTAACCCCTCTATCTTGTAAAACTATCTTTGTGCATACCCTACCATCATGGAGGCATAGCACGTAGCGCCAAATCTAGTGCTTGAAACCAGTGGTCCTTAGGGAATTCACACTCAAATTCATCCATAAACAAATCTATGTTAGTTAAGCCATTGTAATAAGGTAATTCTATTATTAATATTGGTATGGAAACTGTTGAACTATAATATAGACCTTGTAGCACTCCTTTAAGCTAGGAGATGTTAAAGGATAGAAATTGAGTGGGACCCAAATTCATTTACGAAATGGAAGAGAAAGTATTTTTAAATAAGAAAATATTAAAGGAAACTCAATATTTTCAAAAGAATTGCATATAAGAAACCATAGATATGAAGTGAATCTAAGAGTTAAACCTAGGAAAAGCTCCAAAAAGATCCAAACCTTCCCCTTGATTTGTGTGGACACTTGAAATCTTCAGCAAGATAAACTTATCATCTTGTTTCACCACTAGTATGGCATATGTACATTTTTTTTCAGACATTGTATCCCTAATCTAACTCACATTTCGAAGTAGAAACAACTAAATCATTTCCATGTTAGCAACAAAGTAAATCAAAAACAAAATCATCACACCCACATGCTAAGATACCATCTAATAAACATAATCTTTATAGTCTAAGTTTTGCCACTTAAAAATCTGCAATAGTTATGCACTTGAGGTATCTCTTCTTGTATAGTAAATCGGTATTATATATTTTTGTTATCTTATTTCTGATTCAAAAATATTTAAATAGTATAGTGAATGAGTATTATATATTTTTGTTATTTTATTTCGAATTCAAAGATATTTAAATAGGATACAATATTTTGTGGATTAAATGAAAAAAAATAGATTTTGTTATTATTTTTTTCGAATTAAAAATTAATTAGAAATGTTTTGTGAGAAAGAGTTAAATTAACCAGAAGTTGGGGGATTTTTGAGAGAAGTTTAGTATTTTGCATTAGGTTAATATTTTTACACCATGGCCTATTATTTTAATATTTCTATTAATAAATATGAAATATGGCCGCAATGACAACTGCAATCTACCCCATTCACTCATTATTGGAGAGAATATGCAAGTTGACACTTATTATTCCTGAAATGGGATTCCTTAGTTGCAGTTGTTGTTTAGTTGTTGTTTATGAATCGTGTTAAGGTATACAAAATTGCCACTAAATTCTACTATTCATTTTCCTCTTTTATAAGCATTTTCTTGTAAATTGCGGTAAATTTCCTACAAGAGCTACAAACAGTTGTCACTATGCACAAATCTCGTCTTTTAGATAATTATTAGAGGAATAAAATTTCTCTTCCATGGACAGACCTTTAAAAGAAACAATCGAATGTATGTGTGTACCTGAATCTTAGAAGTTGCAAATAAGAAGAGATAAAATTGGGGAAAGAGGAAAACCAGCTTGTAATTTTTCAACCAAGTATTTTATTATTTTTTATTACCAGATTTGTAGTTAATAAAAAAATTTAAAAAATCAACACAAGGTTCCGTTCGAACTTGATAAGCCCATAGACTAATATATATATATAATTGTAGTGTTTTAATTAATACATATTTATGATTAACATTCATCATCAACATTTTGGTATAGTTGTAATTTGTATCCATTATATATTATATAACTTTTTTTTTAATCTACGGCACAAATTAAAATTTTCATTGTTTATTAAAAAATTAATTATTTTAATATTTTTGTAAACAAATATTTTAATAATTTTATTATCCGAATATTATTTTTAAATTGATTCTTCCTACATGCATGGAACTAATTCCAAAGTATCAGTTGGAATTCGAATGATGATTCAAAGAATGCTCTGAATAGAAGATTAATCCACATCAGCACGTAGTTCCACATCAGCATAATTAACTCAAATTATACTCCACATCATCAAGAGTTGCATTGGACGGTAGTTTATGCATTCGAATACGAATGCACGAAATAAATTCAAATGGTGACTCAAAGTATGCTCTGAATTAACTCAAATTATACGGCAGTTTCTGTGGTTGAGGTGGCAGCGCATGCATGCATGATGATGATTCAATTCGAATATGCATGATGATTCAAATTATGATTCAAAGTATGCTCTGAATAGAAGGTTAATTCCACCCACAGCACGTAGTTCCACAATAAGTTAGAATTGCACTCGACTGGAGTTCACTTAAGCTTGACATCAATAATAGGGTATGCATGGAATCGCAGAGGGAGAGTTATACTCCAAATATCAGGCAGCAGAGGGAGAGTTAAGTGGGGTGCTGAATCAACTGCAACTATGAAATATAGCAATAAAAGGAGCGTCAATTGGATTTCCAATTCCAGTCGGATGGGTGGTAACTTGTAGAGAATTTTTGTTTTCCCTAAATCTGAAGCCCCATGATGGACAACTGCAATCTGCGGCTGGTGACATCCCCAGCATTTCTTCGCTCATTATTCCAATGACTAAACAAATGATGAGGATGTTGCCATGCCAGAGATATGCAAGTTGAAAAGTATGTATGACGACTCTTCGCAAACAAGAGCTGCGGCTAAATTGCAAACAGTTGTTACCATGCACGGGTGACAACTCTTTGCTTTGGGTAAGTATGAGAGGAATAAAAGTTTTGGATCTTAGAATTAATAAGCAAAGATAAAATTGGGGAAAGAGGAAAACCACTTTCCTAATTTTTCAACCAAGTATTTTATTATGTTTTATTACAAGAAGATAGCCAAATCTGTAATTAATAAAGAAAAGATAACCAAAAACCTCTCTAGTGGATTCTAATCATAGATAATTTGATGGTGAATTCCAACAATCCGTTATGCACAAGTGTAGTTATACTCACAACAACAACGTGTTTGTTTTTAGTTGCATAAGGAGTGGTCTACCAGGCGACTAATTTTCCCAAGAATTGTTTTCCAATGACGGCGAAACACAAACGATTTCCGGTTACTTGACGACGCCATCGATCAACGATTCCGGTTACTTGACGACGACGTTATTTCACCGTTTCCACTTTGCCGTTAGTGTCGTGTCCGCCGTTTAGGTGGAGCTTCAAATTTCATTACCGCCGCGCCCATTTTAAATTATTCAAAAACTTCCATTACTGCGGATTTGATTTTGAATTTGAATCTCTGTTCTGTTGAGCCAGAGTTTGCAACAGTTAGGAAAGAATCATTTCGAAATACACAACAATCGAAGCTGCTGCGTTCAGTGGGAAAGATTGAGAAAAAGTGCGTCGTGTGGCCCTGTAGAAAACGAGCGTCAAAACTAGTGCAGAGGAGGTGAAGTACCACCATGTTAGAGGCGACAACGGGAGGCTGCGCGCCGTTGTGCAAAGAGCGTTGCCGATGAGGAAGTGACGATCTACTCAAGCAGCGACGTAAAAGGTTTAGGCGCCGTGAGACACCTCTGCAATATCTCATGCCTCCCATCACACAAGATTCATCACTCTTTCTGCACCACCCCCTTTGAAGTATTGCAACGCCACAGAAGAAGGGAGCGAGGCAAAACAATATACTATCGCCTCTATCAGGGATTCAAAGTTAGTCCATGAGATTATAGTCACTTTCTGTGTATTTGTGAAACGTCAGCAAGGAAGAAGAGTTACAGTGAATGACAAGGATAAAAAATGTACATGGTGTGCCAACGAACTAGGGTTTACATAATTTAAGTCTGTAAAAAATGTACGTAGTGTGCGAACGAACTAGGGTTTACATAATTTAAGTCTCTAATTTTAAAAAGTTCGCAAACAAGAACTGCAAACAATTGTCACCATGCACCTGGACAACTCTTCGCTTTTTCGCCTTGTGCTTTGGGTAAGTTTTACAGGAATAAAAGTTTTGGATCTTAAAGTTTTGGATCTTAGAAGTTGTTAATAAGCAAAGTTAAAATTGGGGAAAGAGGAAAACCATTTTTCCTAATCTTTCAACCAGGTATTTTATTATGTTTTCTTACAAGAAGATAGCCAAATTTATAATTAATAAAAAAACTTAAAAAATCAACACAGCATTACAATTATCATTATTTTTTATAATAAATTATATAAAGTTAAATAAATAAAATATAATATATTTAAAATAAATGAAATTTTGTTATTTCCAATTTAAAAAAAAAATGAAATAATTAAAATTTAAAATATTTAATATATATATGTTTGTCTAATTCAATTTATGGGTTAGGGTGAAAATAAGTAAAACAATGTATTTTTAAATTTAATTTGATAACTTTTATTTGAATAAAGAGTATGATTTTATATATATGAAGTTTAAATTTTATTAAATAACCAAATTTTAGTAAGAAGTACATTCTACTTTCATATATATATATATATAAAAGTTTTAATTTTTTTTTTTTAAATATCTTTTAAGGTTTTCAAAGGTGTGGAATAATAAGAATTTTAAAAACTTTCTAATGCAAGTTTATTGGTCTCATAAAGACAAGAGTGGAATCTTACATTAAGAAACACTATGACTTATTTGAATTATAAAGTTTATTGAATTAGTGATTATGTTTTAGATTTATTTTAATTTTAGCAAATTTGATTAATAACTATGATTAAACTAAAAGCTTCACCCAATTTTTAAAATACATCTTTCATAATGTATATGTCATGGAAAATAAACTAATTATGAATACCACATTTATTAGCAAAATTCACATATAATAATAGCTAGAAAAGACATATTGGCTTGCTACTTTTGAGTCATTTAGATAAACATTTTAGGACTCCCTTAAGGAGGGAGATATTGGTATGGGAACTGGAAGTTGTAGCACTCCCTTAAGCTAGGAGATGTTAAGGGATAGAAATTGAGTGGGACCCAAATTCCTTTACGAAATGGAATAGAAAGTATTTTTAATTAAGCAAAGTTTAAAGGAAATTCAAAATTTTCAAAAGAATTGCATATGAGAAACCATAGCTATGAAGTGAATGGTCATGCCTTTCTAAGAGTTAAAGCTAGGAAAAGCTCCAAAAAGGTCCAAACTTTCCGCTTGATTTGTGAGGATACTTGAAATCTTCAACAAGATAAACTTATCATCTTGCTTCACCACTAGGATGGCATATGTACATTTGTTTTCAGACATTGTATCCCTAATGTAACTCACATTTTGAATTAGAAACAACTAAATCATTTCCAAGCTAGCAACAAATTAAATTAAAAAAAAAAAAAATCATCACACCCACATGCTAAGATACCATCTAATAAACAAAATATAGTCCAAGTTTTGCCACTTAAAAATATGAAATAGTTATGCACTTGAGGTATTTGTTCTTGTATAGTAAATGAGTATTATATATTTTTGTTATTTTATTTCAAATTCAAAGATATTTAAACAGGATACAATCTCAATATTTTGTAGAGTAAATGAAAAAAAATAGATTTTGTTGTTATTTTTTTTCGAACTAAAAATTAATTATAAATGTTTTGTGAGAAAGAAATCAATAACCAGAAGTTTCAAGATTTTAAATAATGGACGAAAGTTTTAATATTTCTTTTAATACATCTGAAATATGGTTGCAACTGCAATATGCCCCATTCATTCATTATTGGATAGAATATACAAATTGACACTTATTATTCCCCAAATGGGATTCCTGAGCTGTAGTTGTTGTTTATGAATCGTGTTAACGCGTACAAAATTTCCACTCAATTCTACTTTTCATTTTCTTCTTTTATAAGCATTTGCCCGTAGATTGCGATAAATTTCCTACACGAATAGTTGTCAGTATACACTTGTGACATCTCTTGTGTTTTGGATAAGTATTAAATGAATAAAATTTCTCTTCCATGGACACACCTTTAAAAGAAACATTCAGAGGTATGTTTGTGCCCATTCTTAGAAGTTGCGAATAAGCAAAGATAAAATTGGGGAAAGAGAAAAACCACTTTAGTAAATTTTCAACCAAGTATTCTATTACTTTTCATCCTCAACCTTGGAAGAATTCCTCTCCCTGTTTCTCCGCCTTATTTCTTCCCTTACTAGATAGGACAATAAATGCTCCAAACTTGGTAGTTTCTCTCTACCATTTACCAAATATTGATAACTGTCCAAGTTATTGGGAGGACCCAAAAGAGATAGAGCTACAAAATCTTCTTCAAGGAGAGTAACACCGACACTCCCAATTCATCACGAAATTGTGTAAACTTACTCATATACTGTGGAATTGATTCATTATTTTACATCTCAATACTTCAAAGCTTTTCCTTGAGGGCCAACTTCCTGTGTTAATTATTTTTCTGGTATATTCTTATGTTGGAATGCAACATAGAGTGGACGACTGAAGCGATTAGGGTTTTGCTGTACGCTGTGACGGCGCAGACTGTGCAGCGCAGGCTCTGCCCTCAAGCCAGATCGTATCCCTGGGCGAAAAGTGCAACAGCACAGCATTAGACCGGCACTATGGAACAGCCGCAGGGGGGGCGTCAGAGCCCTCCCCAATGCAGCACGATCCGGAACAAGCTTTCCTGTTTGGTTCGATTGACAGGGAGATCCTGAACAAAGGAAATAGGCCACAGCAAGAAAACAAGAAATCAGGAGGACGACAAAGCCATGCTAGCGTCACTCAGGACAAGGGGAAAAACCCGGAGGAAGCGCCAAAGGTAACCTCGACTACCTGTAAACCAGTAGCCACAGAAAGGCCAAGAATAGAACTACCGGGGCACCAGATAGATGCTCGAATCGAGTTCATGAGAGATCATGCCATCATAGGGAAGTTCATAGGGTTTTGGCCAACGGAAAGAGCCCTATATGGGTGGATTGCTGCCAAATGGAAGCCGAAAGGAGACGTCACCCTGCAGCTAGGGCCGAAGGGCTTCTTCACAGTAATTTTTTACTGCATTGAGGACAAACTCAGGGTGCTGGGAACAGGGCCTCATTTCTTCAACGCAGCGGGTTTGTACATGAGAGACTGGATACCAAGATTCAACCCGGATAAGGAAGACCTCACCTGGGCACCCGTTTGGATCCGAATGTATGGACTTCCAGACGAATACTGGGACGAGGATACACTCAGGAAGATTGGAAATGGATTAGGGGAATACATCAGGACAGCAGAAGAGACCAAAATGCGCAGATTCATTTCATATGCTCGCATATGTGTATTCATGAGGCTGAATGAAGCATTACCAGAATCGGTAACGCTCTCCCACTGGGATGAAGAATGGATCCAACCCTTGGACTATGAGCATGTGCCCTTCCGTTGCAGAAGATGCCATGCTCTTGGGCACCTATTCCGTGATTGTCCCTTGAATGCCAAAGCCATGTCTCAGGACCCTTCAGTCTCAGCTACCCAAGATGGCTTTACTAAAGCCCCTAGCCGAAAGCGAGCGCATAAGAAACCCTCTAATGGGCAAAAGCCCCAGCAAAATGGCACTAGCGGCCAAGCTTCAAAGAACAGTTTTGAAGTCCTAGCTCAGTCCGCCGAAGATCTTCCCCCGATCTCTGACTCCCACCTCTCCCAGCCTTCTTCCTCCGCCCCCCCTCCTCCCCCAGCCTCCCCCCCTAAGCGTCATTCCCCCGAGATCACCCATGACTTCCCCTCCGGAAATAGAAAAGAACAGGCAGAGAAAGACAATGAAATGGATGTGGATGGAAAGCAAGACCCTCCCTATAGCCCAAAGCTAAATGAGAAAGAGGGCAATCAAGTGCAACAAATGGATGAAGAACCTGAAAGCATAGATCCTCATGGCCTGAACATTCTAGAACTGGAGCTTGCATGCAAAACAAAGGCATATGACAGCATATCTGAATCCCAACTTGACAGGTTGGAGGAAGTTATTTCAAGAGCTTATCAACAACAACAACTAGGGATTCAGCCCGGAAGCCAGTGGGATGGAAGTCAACCCCCAAAGGAAACCAAAAAGCGAGGAAGGAAAACGGATCTTCAGAGAACCATCGAGATTGGAAAGCTCCTGTTGGACTCAGGCAGGTACGCGAAATTGACAAAGTACTATAAACCCACTGCAAATAGTGAACCATGAAGCTGGTCTCATGGAATTTAAGAGGGCTAAATAGCCCAGGGAAACTTAGAATGCTGAAAAACATGATTAAAATGTTGAAGCCGCAAATATGCTTCCTCCAAGAAACCAAATGTAATAGTACTACTTTAGGCAGTATCCTCACAAAGGCTTGGCCAGGATGCCGCTCAGTGGCGGTAGATGCATCAGGAGCGTCAGGGGGGTTAGCTATTGCGTGGAATACTCAAGCAATAGAACTCTCAGATTTCCATGGCTCTCATCACCTGATACAGGCAGCCTTCCACATTTTGGGCACGAATGTTCATGGCAATCTCTCAAATGTATACTTCCCACAGGACACAGGTAGCAAAATCGCACTTCTAGACACCATCGAGGCACTGAACAATAACAGAAGGCACCCACTCTGGATTATTGGAGGGGACTTTAACATGATCACCAAGCTAGAAGAGAGGATAGGGGGGAGAAACAGGCTGGAACAAGAAACCACCCACTTCAAGGACTTCATTCAAAATACCTCCCTCATAGATGTGCCTTTCTGCAATGGAACATTTACATGGAGCAACCGCAGAGATGGAAAAAACCAAATCGCTTCCAAACTAGATCGCATCCTAATCTCAGATAATGCGATTCACCTGGGAGGAGACTTTACAGCCACAATACTTCAGCATACAGGCTCGGACCACTGGCCGATTGCTCTTCAATGGCAGCGACCCGGTGATCAAACGCGAAGACCCTTTCGCTTTGAAGGATTTTGGCTCACGCACCCGGAGTTCAAAGACTTTGTCAAAGCCACATGGACTTCCTTCACTCCTCCAGCAGGGTCTAAGATGTTCCAATTCCAACAGAAGCTCCGGTACCTTAAAAGCCAACTAAAGCGCTGGAACAGAGAAACCTTTGGAGATATCTTCAAAGCTCAGCAAGATCTCAATCAGGAATTAATAGATCTCCATCAGAAGGTAATTACTGAGGGTTACACTGAAGGGACATTGGAACAAGAACGATGCATCCATAGACAGCTTCAGGAAAGGCAGAAGCAGGAGGAAGTTTACTGGAAACAAAAGTCCAGAATAAGATGGTTGAAGGAAGGAGAACGCAACACCAAGTTCTTCCACAGAACTACCATCCAAAGAAGAATGCACAATAACATCTCGTTCATCTAGAAGCAGGGAGGAGAGAAAATAGAAAAGCATGAGGAAATAGAGGAAAAACTTCGCAACCACTTCATCCAGATTCTCCAAGAGCCTGCGGGAGATAGAAGGTTAGCAATTGATAAAATAACTAACAATGTGCCTAGAATTATCAAGGAAGAACACAATGAGCTTCTCCTCCGCCCAATACTGCCTCAGGAGGTGGAGGAAGCGATGTTCCAGCTCAAAGAAGGAAAGGCACCCGGACCAGACGGATTCACCTCCACGTTCTTTCACACCTTTTGGGAGTTGATTAAACAAGAAGTATGGCAAATAGTGGAAGAATCGAGAGCCCTCCACTGGATGTTGCCATCTCTCAATACGACCTTCATAGCCCTAATCCCCAAGGAGGAGGACGCCATCACGCCTGATAAATATAGGCCGATTGCACTTTGTAATGTGATATAAAAGGTTGTTTCTAAAGTAGTGGCTAATCGGCTGAAGCCTTTGCTACCGCTGCTCATATCTCAGGAACAGTCAGGCTATGTGGAGGGCAGACAAATCATGGACGGCATTCTCCTCACGCACGAGATCATACACTCCCTCAAACATTCAAAGCAGGCAGGTATGCTTCTTAAACTAGATCTTTCTAAAGCTTTCGATAAACTCAGCTGGAACTTTATACAGCAGATGTTAAAAGCTTTTGGTTTCAATTCCATGTGGATCCGCTGGGTCATGAGCCTAATAAACTCCACTCAGTTCTCCATCCTGGTGAATGGCATCCCTTCAAAGCCCTTCAAACCATCTAGAGGAATCAGGCAAGGGGATCCCCTATCTCCCTTCCTATTTGTTCTCATGGCAGAAGGGCTAGGACGTCATATTAAACAAGCTCTTCAATCTCAATAGCTTAAGGGTCTCTCAGTTCATAACACCCCTGCCACCTCCCATCAGCAATTCGTTGATGATTCCATGCTTTTTGGTTATCCTTCAACCCAGGAAGCCACTTGCCTCAAATCCCTTCTCAATGACTTTGCTGAAGCCTCTGGCACGGATGTGAATTGTGCCAAATCACAGATATTCTTTTTTCATACGCCACCCCCTGTCAAATCAGCTGTCACTCGCATCCTAGGCTTCCCGGCTACCTCCCTTCCCTCAAAATACCTTGGCGCCCCTCTCACGGCCTCATCTCTAAAACACTCCGCTTGGCGTACCCTCATAGAGAAAATGGAATCCCAACTTAACCTTTGGACACACAGATCACTCAATCTAGCCAGCAGGGTTGTGCTCATTAAATCTGTCCTTCAGGCAATGCCTCTGTACCTATTCTCAATCCTTGCAGCACCCAAATGGGTCCTAAAGAGAATCCGGCAGCTTCAACGCAGCTTTCTTTGGGGAGGGTCGGCAACTAATCGAAAGTGGGCATTGGTAAAATGGCCTACAGTATGCCAACCAAAGGAGAAAGGGGGTATTGGGCTGAGGGACCCAGAGCATAGTAATGCCATCATGAGTGCCAAAATTTGGTGGCATTGGATCACTAATCCGGAAAAGCCTTGGGCAAGAATCTGGATAGCTAAATATGCCAACAACAGACCCCAGGAGGAGCTCATCCGATTTACTCCCGTGGAAAAAGGATCGCTAATCTGGAATGCGGCCAAACAGCACTACCACTTAATACAGCAACACAGCTTTTGGGAGGTAAGGAATGGCCAAACGGCAAGATTTTGGACAGATGCATGGAATCAGATGCCAAAGCTCATCCACACCCTTCAATTACCACTGGATCAGGTCAGGCAGGAGCAGCAACAAGAAAAGATCCAATACTACTGGGGGCAAGGAATGGAACATGGATTCAGGAAATGGAAACAAGGAAATCAGTGGGCTATCACCACAAACTTGCAGGATACAGGGGATTTGGAGAAGGAATTGGATAAAAGAAGAGTCCGATATGACGAAGGCAACGACATCTTGAGATGGGGATACCGACCAAAAGGTGACTTCTCCACTTCAGAAGCTTACAAGATAATCAGTAACAACAACATCCCCTCTGATCCTATATGGAGCAAAATATGGGGTTTTGGCTCATGGCCCAAAATCTCCTACTTCCTGTGGCTGGTCAGTCACAAAAGAATCCTTACATGGGACAAATTAAGAAGAAGGAATTTCCATGGGCCATCGTTATGCCCCAATTGTTGTCAAAATGAGGAAACGCTTCAACACCTTTTGGACTCATGTCCTCTAGCCAATCAACTATGGGAAAAAGCGGGCTTCAGATGTCAAAAAAGATGCAGAACAAAGAACGACATCACTGACTCCCTAAGGCACTGGCAGCAGCACCCTTATAAGAGCGATCTCCTCAATTGTCTGTGGAACCTTCTTCCTGGTCTCATTTCCTGGAGTATTTGGAAAGAAAGGAACAAGCGGATATTCAAAAATCAGAGCTCTAGGATCGAAGAGGTCTGGACCAAGCTATGTGGGAACCTGAATGAAACGCTGCTGCTCCATTCCTGGTCAACGGAAGATCTTCCCTCTCTAGATAATGAAAAAGGTATTCTAAGCAACTGGCACTTGATCATTCCTCAAACCCAACACAGGAACAGTACTTCCACAAGTAGTGGTACATTCAAAGATACTTGGAGGCCCCCCCCTAAGAACTATTACAAGCTCAACTTTGATGGAGCCTCCAAAGGTAACCCGGGGAAGGCAGGCTTTGGAGGCGTCCTCAGGAACCACGATGGTACACCCTTGCAGATTTTCTTGGGATCCTTAGGCTGGGACACCAATAACTCAGCGGAAATTGAAGGATTATGGCAAGGGCTCCTCTTGGCTGGAAACCTCAATCTGCAGCCCTTGATCGTGGAAGGAGATTCCCAGATTCTTATAAACATGGCCAAGAGACTGCAGAATGGCTCTCAAGCGAAAAAAATCTCAAACAGCTGGAGATTGGCAGCCAGATTAGAAGCCATTGAACAAGCCCTTCGCAGCAACAGAGCAATCTCTTTTTCTCATACAAAAAGAGAAGGCAACAAGGTCGCGGACCTTCTTGCCAACATAGGGGCAGATCATGATCATATTCTCCTTACAGGAACTTTGACCATTATCACAGACAATGCTCAAATTCAGGAATTAGATAAGCTGATCCAAAATGACAATGCCAACCCGGATGCGGGTGCCACAAACGAGAAAGAGGGTATGCCACATGGTGACCATGGGCGGCCTCAAGCATGGAAGAGGTATTAACTGCCCTCCACCGCCCTGGATGGCAAGCGTGAGAGCAAAGGCGCGAGGGGACGGCAATTCATTGCCAGGACGGAGCCCCATTAACTGTTGCAGAGGGGAGTTATGGCATCCCAGGACCGAGGCAAACCAGCGCAGGATAAATATGTTAAGAGTATGGAATGTAACGCATGGAATCAAGTTCGCATTGTGGAACCGGGTCTCTGGACTTCTGCTCTCCAAGCTCAGGCTCAAGAACTTCCGTTGGCAATTGGAGGTAGATACAGAGCGGCAAGGGTGGGTGAAGGTGGTCTCACACCCTCCATATCCTTCGCCCTTGCTCTGTTACGCTCAACGAAAAGCATGGTGTGCCCAAGACAGAGACTCATCAGCCGTCGAGGCTCCGGAAGAGGGGGAACTTCACGACCTCCGATTGCCAATCCATCCTCAAGCTGTTGCCGTTGTTTGTGCCACCAAGTGGCTGAAGCACACCCCATTTAGTCGACCCAGTTCATGGACGCCAGGACTCCAGATTCGAGCTCTGCCCCACTACCTGCTTTCGGAACAGTGGTATTCTCTTTTAGCAGTGCTCAGGGAAATTCAAATATTAATGCTCATGTCTCGGTCCTTTTCCTGGAGGTACCGAAAGAGGAAGCTGGGGAGCAACCCCGTGCCCAAGCTCATCATGCTGAAAGTTCCAGAGCTGCTGAGGGAAGAACAGAGGAACAACCTGAACCGGCGGTCGCTCCACCACCGACTCAACCGACGTCTGCTTCAGGCAAGGCCAAGGTTGATTGGGGACCTTCCCCGGAAGGCAAATACTGGATTTATGAAGAAGAATCGGACGAATAGGCGTCCGCACAATCAAGCTCTGCCCTCAGACAATGCTCAGGTTTTTTTGTGAATTATTACTCTTATCCTAGGGGCTCAATGTATGTTGGGAATGTCTTTGTTCGGCTTGACAGTTACGTAGTTCTGTGTTTGTCTACGCCCTCGCAAGGGACAACGATGAAGAATTTCCACTTCTCTCTTTCGCCCCTGCGTGGGATAGCTAATTTTGCTTTTTCTGTTCCCCAAAGGTCCAAGGCCCCTGCGTGGGTAACCCGTCTCAATCATGATGCCCTTGCATGGGTATTTAGTCTCAATGGTATTGCTCCTGCGTGGGCATTCAGTGTCGAAGAGGTTGCCCCTGCGAGGGTAGTTTTTGTGAGCACTATCACTCCAGAGTGCCATCCTTGGCCTCTGGCGACATGATTTCTTGGTTGTAACTGTTATATCATGTTTATGTAAATAATAGAAATAGCATAGCTTTAACGATAAAAAAAAAAAAATGTTGGAATGCAACATAATACATATATAAACATTGAAACAAAGATGCAACAACAATAAATCTCCATTTCAATAATATCAAAGAACTCAAAGATGCTTACGTACAAAACATAAATAAGGCAGCGCAAGGAATGGTAGGTTATCTCTGAGAAGAGATGTAGTGGTTACATGCTTATGAACTATGTTATAATGTGGAATCAAGGCCTATTTATTATTGAGGAACAATTTCAAACCATAAACATCCAAACTCCTAAACTTAGTACATTAAGCAACAAAACTGTGCAGCCCGTTGGGGTAAATTGGTACATCAACTTCCCGGGGTCATAAATTTGGATTACAATCTCTGTTTGATATGTTGTTAGAAATATATATCCGACTACAATTTTTGACTGCAAACATTGGTCAAACACCAATGTTTTCCCATTTTCTAAAAAGATGTCATTCAGGGCCTCAAAAAACTACCAAAATAGTAAACTGAGCTATAATTAAGGAAACTTAAAAATTGAAAGAAATAATGGTGGGGGTCCGAGTGGAATTGGTTGGTGGCCACCAATATCCACCTCGATCATTCCTTCCCTCTTAGGACGAAATGGTCCCAATTGCGTTGAGTTCCTCCATGAGATGGGGAAACTCCTCCTGAAGTTGGTCCCTGGTGAGCCACTTGCCATGGTGGTGGAGTTGGCCAACTATGACAACCCAATATAGTTGGATATTCTTCTTGTGAGTGTTATTCATTTTTTTATCCAGGATATTAACAGTAGGGGTTTTTTCAATACAACTTGGGTTGGGCTCTATTGGTGTCATGTGCTCAACAATGTCTGATGTATCCAACAATGGGGGAAAGTATGGTTACAGGGAAAGAATACCCGAGCATGCTAGAGACCTGATCCAGAGGGAGTTCGTCTTAGGTCTAGTGCCTGTAGTATTTTTTGGGGCTACTAAAACCATCTAGTGATCAATACTCGTAACTAAATACCAAGAAACTAAATTCTCGAATTCTCATGTGGGACACAGGTACTTTAATGCCCAAAATGTAGGGAACCCTTTCCCTACAGGTGATGGTGATAAAAACACTTCAGCCTCATTTCCATTACCTTGGTTGATTTTTCAGCTGCTCGAAGACGTCGCGAGTTATTTTAGGACATTGTCCCAGGACACATTAAAGGATATCTCCACAAGGCCTAGTTACTTTGAGAGTGGTAAGGATGTATAGGTCTTCTTAGGATATGATTCTTCCTTTGGAGCCAAAATCTCCTCATCTGGATGCAAGTAAATCTCCCTCTCAAAGGAACACCTTGTTCCCTTCTCTTCATCAAACTTCACATATATATGAACATATGCCATCCTGATGGATGTCAGGTACACCCGATAGTTATGAGGTGTATCAGCGTACGCCACAAATATGCCCAACTTTGTTGGTTGTTCAAGATTTTTCCTTGATTCCTTGCAAACATGAGAGTAAAATGATGATCCAAAGATCCTGAAGTGTGACACATGTTGGCTTAGGGGGTCCTGACCCAGGTTCAAAGTTATTTGCACCAACCAACAAAACCTTACACTGTTGGCACTTTCGGCAACAACACACATAGCGCAGGCTGCAGTCTCCCCCAAATCAGTATGGGGGATGTAAGAACTAAGTATTTTCATCCAGAGACTAGTGTGATGTCTTTCAATGCCTTGGATCTACCTACGCACAGTTCAATACACCCCTAGGGAACATTACTGCAAATTTGTTACAACAATTTTCAAACCTTCGCATAGGTCCATGATCAGTCCTTATAGACCTTTAACAATCAATTTGTCTACTTATGTGAATCGTAGAGTAATCATAAATTGGAGTTCACACATATATGCTTAATTTGTTAGAACACATAAGATAAATTACCAGAATCTTCGTGGGAGTGTTAAACATGCATTGTGTAAATTATTAAGACTTATTCAAGAGAATCACATAGCATTCAATCAATATTTCATAGAACAAATAATTCATTAGCGACATATAAGATAAATAGACATGAACATAAATACTCAATAATTCTTCAGAACTTGTCATTATTGATCTTAACTCACCAATTACAGACTCAAATTAACCCGTGAACATAGTTGCAGGGGTCCACGCACTCACCTGCGGACTCTTCCTAGGCCTCTGTGCACTCAGCTATGGAGCCTTTCCTTCTACCTACACGCAAAAAGCAGAGCCTCCTTCTTAACCCAATGGCCTATCCCACTCCTCCTTGTTCTCCAACTTCTTTCTTAGTTATTTACCTCTTAGACTCGCTCGGACTCGACTATTTATAGACTTTTCCATATAATACCATGATCCGCGAACTATGGGTGAATCTCAAAACTGACTCTAAACTTATCCAAAACAAGGATTTAATCCCCTTTGGCTCTTATTCCTCTATGCACTTTGCATCCACAAATCGTGTAGATTTTACATTGTTTTACAAAATTGTACCAAAAATTGGGTTATCTAACTCCAAACTAACTCAGGGGACCGCATCCTAACAAGCCCCCACACAAAGATCACGACTCACCCTCGAGTCACTCTGCTGATGTCGCGATCTTATTGTGAATATCCCCCAGCTTCACTTGGATCACTGCAACTGTAGCAATGCTCTATGTCACTACCTGTCTAACCTCCTCGATCAAATTTTCACCAGTTGGTCCTTCTACATCCAGCCTCATCAATCATTGCGTCTACTGTAGTTGCTTAAGGTTATCATGAATGGAGAGCATGATTTGATAAGCCTCCTCCAATAAAGATTACAACCTAGACTTTAGCAAGGCTTGTTTCTTCTACACTTCCTCTACCTATGCCAGTAGCTTCTTTCCTTCCCGTAACTTAGCAAGGGATGGTGTTGGTGCTAAGGTGTAGGCGGTCACCTTGACCTCATTGTATTGGCACTGCATCTCCCTTACCTCTGTGTTCAATTTTTGCTAGTTCGGATCCTCCTGCAAATTGATCGATTTACCCATAGACATTCTTCAATTAGGATGCCCAAGCCGTAACTTCATCACACACCTGTAATCCCTCTATCTTGTAAAACTATCTTTGTGCGTACCCTACCATCATGGAGGCATAGCACATAGCGCCAAATCCAGTGCTTGAAACCAGTGGTCCCTAGGGAATTCACACTCAAATTCATCCATAAACAAATCTACGTTAGTTAAGCCATCGTAATAAGGTAATTCTATAATTAATATTGGTATGGAAACTGTTGAACTATAATATAGACCTTGTAGCACTCCTTTAAGCTAGGAGATGTTAAAGGATAGAAATTGAGTGGGACCCAAATTCATTTACGAAATGGAAGAGAAAGTATTTTTAAATAAGAAAATATTAAAGGAAACTCAATATTTTCAAAATAATTGCATATAAGAAACCATAGATATGAAGTGAATCTAAGAGTTAAACCTAGGAAAAGCTCCAAAAAGATCCAAACCTTCCCCTTGATTTGTGGAGACACTTGAAATCTTCAACAAGATAAACTTATCATCTTGTTTCACCACTAGTATGGCATATGTGCATTTTTTTCAAACATTGTATCCCTAATCTAACTCACATTTCGAAGTAGAAACAACTAAATCATTTCCATGTTAGCAACAAAGTAAATAAAAAACAAAATCATCACACCCACATGCTAAGATACCATCTAATAAAAAAAATCTTTATACTCCAAGTTTTGACACTTAAAGATCTGCAATAGTTATGCACTTGAGGTATCTCTTCTTGTATAGTAAATGAGTATTATATAATTTTGTTATCTTATTTCTGATTCAAAAATATTTAAATAGTATTGTTAGGGTCCCACCCTAACCCCCTTATTTATGTAATGGGATCGAGTCATATTCAAGAGTCAATAAAGCCCATATTAATAATTGTAAGTGGTTAACCCGCAATTAATGACGGGACCACAGTTAGTTGCAAATGGGTCGTAGTATTAGATAGATGGTATTAATAAAACCCATGGTATTGATCCTTAGTATTGCATGTATGAGTCATATATAAAGGATAGAGACTCCCTGCGAGGAGCATCGTGTCTTATTTTTGTATCGAGCTTTGCTCTATTGGAGGTTGCCCCCTCGAAGAGGCCAGTGAACATTGCTTTCTGAATAATAAAATATTTGTTGTTGTCTCCCACTGTTCTATGTTCTAGGTATCTTTCTTCGCATATTCTGTATTTGGGTATCTTTTGCAGGTTAAGAGCATAACAAGTGGTATCAGAGCACTTTCCAGGGCCGGTGGGATCTCCATTTCGTAGCAATTTTTTTTTTGGCTAGAGACGTGTTCCGGTGTCTTTAAACCACGGGATATGTCGTTGAGCGCATAAACCTGTGGATTTGCGGAGGCATGCACGCAGGAAATACAAGAGGTGGTCACGCTTGTTGGACTCCCTTGTAACCCGTGTGGATACCCCTTCGAGTAGTGGCGCATTAGACAGAACCGCGTACGGACTATCTTCCAAGTACCTTCTAAGTATATCGGAAGCCCCTTAGCTCCTCTGCAACCTCGCCATAGATAAACCTTCGGCTGTCTTGCTGCTACAGTACACCGAGAACAGCACTCGGAGAGATTACTCGCCCGTACGATAGGGTAGTCGGGTTGTACGACTAAGGGTACGGTTGATCCTCTTTAGTTAGAGCCCTAAAACATTGGATCAAGTACTACTATTAGACCCTTATGTATATTGCAATTTGTATCACCTGACACTCCTCGAGACCATAGTTCCCTTTTCTATCTGGGAATCACGCATCATATCGGCCAGATCAGCGCACAAAGAGGTGCAACAGCAGCAGACATCAGTCCCACAGTTCTGAGTTAGCAGACTAGCCATTCCGATCTATTAGATCCATCAAATCCGCAACAGCAGTCTGTTCTGCCGCCCAGAGCTATCCGATCCGACATTCAGATCTCTTAGATCCACCAGATCTGAGTAGTTGTGTGGGGATTCCTATACCGAGGTATAATTTTCGCAGGACTTTTGGCCGCATTGACATTTTGAGGATTTGGCGACTGTAGTATTGATAAGGAAGGAGTAAAACTCCATTAGGAGTTTTCAGAAAAAAAAATAATAATTAAATAAAAAATAAATAAAATAATAAATAAATAATAAAAATAAATAAATAAATAAATAATAAATAAAAAATAAATAAAAAATAAAAAATAAATAAAAATAAAAAAAAAAAAAAATTGGGCGCTTGTTGGTGATCTAGCCCATCAGAATTAGGACGACGAGCTGAGCATAGTGGTACCATTCAATTCTTAGTGAAAAAAAAAAATTTAGGCGGTCCCAATTTTAAAAAACATCAGGTCGGTGCATGGTAGAAACTAGAGCTCAAGCTATGGCCAATGAAAGGATGGACAAACTTGACGAATCCTTGCAATCCCTCGACATTCAGTTTGAATGACTAAATAGCCTGATCACGAGCATAATCCCCAAGGGCAAGGAGGCAGCCCACGAGGAGGAGTATAATGGTAATGGACACAGTGAGGGTGAGTCTAGCCACTCTCCTCACGTCTGGCGCACCCAGCCACCACATGGTATCCAACAATCCCGTCAGCGACCTCCCAAGTTGGATATGCATAAATTTGACGGTTCTCACTTGGCAGCATGGATAGCACAAATGGAGCAGTATTTCAATCTGAATAACATCTTAGATGATGCGACTCAGCTTATGGTGGGGAGCATGTACTTGAACAATGAAAGGTGGCAATGGTGGGAATGGCATCAACGTTGCTATGGACCTTTTCTGGCTTGGAACAAATTCAAAAAAGCTCTTTCAGACCACTTTGACCAGGAATCTTCTTTTTTGGGTCGTCTTACTAAGCTCCGATAGACTGGCATAGTGGATGAATATATTACAACTTTTGAAGCCTTAGCCTTCCGCACTTGGGTCTCTCCGATGTGTTCTACACAGAATGTTTTATCAGCAGTGTTAAAGAAGCCATCAAAGCCCAAGTCCTACTGCACCACCCTTCCACATGGACAGAGACTTGCAAGGTAGCCCATAACATGGAACGTGCATTAGCAGCTCAGTACAGTCGCCCAAACTTCTCCGCTAAAGGTCGCCCCCCACAGGCTCACAACACGACTCAAACACTTAAGGTCCAAAAGATGTCACCTGTGGAAATGGCCGAAAGAAGAAAGCAAGGATTATGCTACTACTGTGATGAAAAATACTCCCTAGGTCATAAATGCAAGGAGTCCAAATTTTTTCAAATTGATGCCACTGACTACAGCTCAACAGAGGAAGATCCACCACTTGAGGAACATGAGGTGCTAGAAGAGGACAACCAAAAGGACAATCTCTCTGACGAACTAGTTATTTCGTTGCATGATTTGGCAGGGATTTCTTCACCTCAAACTTTCAAAATCAGAGGTTTTATTAAACATCGCCCAGTAGTAGTTCTGATTGATAGTGGAAGTACACATAATTTCATCCATCAAAAAGTCGCAGAAACAGTGCATTGTTTTGTATGAGCAGTTTCTAACTTCCAAGTCCAAATTGCGGATGGGGGCACAATGAAATGTTTTAAGTTTTAATTTTTAATTTTATATATCTTTTAAGGTTTTCAAAGGTGTGGAATAGTAAGAATTTTAAAAACTTTCTGATGCAATTTTATTGGTCTCATAAAGACAAGAGTGGAATCTTACATTAAGAAACACTATGACTTATTTGAATTATAAAGTTTATTGAATTAGTGATTATGTTTTAGATTTATTTTAATTTTAGCAAATTATATTAATAACTATGATTAAACTAAAAGCTTCACCCAATTTTTAAAACACATCTTTCATAATGTATATGTCATGGAAAATAAACTAATTATGAATAGCACATTTATTAGCAAAATTCACATATAATAATAGCTAGCAAAGACATATTGGCTTGCAACTTTTGAATCATTTAGATAAACATTTGAGGACTCTCTTAAGGAGGGAGATATTGGTATGGGAACCATACGTTGTAGCACTTCCTTAAGCTAGGAGACGTTAAGGGATAGAAATTGAGTGGGACCCAAATTCGTTTACGAAATGGAATAGAAAGTATTTTTAATTAAGCAAAGATTAAAGGAAATTCAAAATTTTCAAAAGAATTGCATATAAGAAACCATAGCTATGAAGTGAATGATCATGCCTTTCTAAGAGTTAAAGCTAGGAAAGCTCCAAAAAGGTCCAAACTTTCCCCTTGATTTGTGAGGATACTTGAAATCTTCAACAAGATAAACTTATCATCTTGCTTCACCACTAGTATGGCATATGTACATTTGTTTGCACACATTGTATCCCTAATGTAACTCACATTTCAAATTAGAAACAACTAAATCATTTTCAAGCTAGAAACAAAGGAAATAAAAAAAAAAAAAAATCATCACACCCACATGCTAAGATGCCATCTAATAAACAAAATATAGTCCAAGTTTTCCCACTTAAAAATATGAAATAGTTATGCACTTGAGGTATCTGTTCTTGTATAGTAAATGAGTATTATATATTTTTGTTATTTTATTTCAAATTCAAAGATATTTAAATAGGATACAATCTCAATATTTTGTAGAGTAAATGAAAAAAATAGATTTTGTTGTTATTTTTTTCGAACTAAAAATTAATTATAAATGTTTTGTGAGAAAGAGATCAATAACTAGAAGTTGCGGGATTTTAAACAATGGACGATAGTTTTAATATTTCTTTTAATACATCTGAAATATGGTCACAACTGCAATCTGCCCCATTCATTCATTATTGGATAGAATATACAAATTGACACTTATTATTCCCGAAATGGGATTCCTGAGTTGTAGTTGTCGTTTATGAATCGTGTTAACGTGTACAGAATTTCCACTCAATTCTACTTTTCATTTTCTTCTTTTATAAGCATTTGACCGTAAATTGCGATAAATTTCCTCCATGAATAGTTGTCAGTATACACTCGTGACATCTCTTGTGTTTTGGATAAGTATTAAATGAATAAAATTTCTCTTCCATGGACATACCTTTAAAAGAAACATTCAAAGGTATGTTTGTGCCCATTCTTAGAAGTTGCGAATAAGCAAAGATAAAATTGGGGAAAGAGAAAAACCACTTTAGTAAATTTTCAACCAAGTATTCTATTATTTTCATCCTCAACCTTGGATGAAGTCCTCTCCTTGTTTCTTCGCCTTATTTCTTCCCTTGCTAGATAGGACAATAACCACTCCAAACATGGTAGTTTCTCTCTACCATTTACCAAATATTGATAACTATCCAAGTTATTGGGAGGACCCAAAAGAGATAGAGCTACCAAATCTTCTTCAAGGAGAGTAACACCGACACTCCCAATTTCATCACGAAATTGTGTAAACTTACTCATGTACTGTGGAATTGATTCATTCTTTTACATCTCGATACTTCAAAGCTTTTCCTCGAGGGCCAACTTCCTGTGGTAATTATTATTCTGGTATATTCTTATGTTGGAATGCAACATAATATATATATATATATAAACATTGAAACAAATATGCAACAAGAATAAATCTCCATTTCAATAATATCAAAGAACTCAAAGATGCTTACGTACAAAATGGAAATAAGGTAGCGCAAGCAATGGTAGGTTACCTCTGAGAAGAGATGTAGTGGTTACATGCTTATGAACTATGTTACAATGTGGATTGAAGGCCTATTTATTATTGAGGAACAATTTGAAACCATAAACATCCAAACACCTAACCTTAGTACATTAAGCAGCAAAATTGTGCGTCCCGTTGGGGTAAATTGGTACATCAAGTTCCCTGGGTCATAACTTTGGCTTACAATCTCTGTTTGATATGTTGTTAGAAATATATATCCGAATACAATTTTTGACTACAAACATTGGTCAAACACCAATGTTTTCCTGTTTTCTAAAAATATGTCATTTAGGGCCTCAAAATGACTCCAAAAGTTTAGGACCCAAAAAAACTACCAAAAATAGTAAACTGAGCTATAATTAAGGAAACTTAAAAATTGAAAGAAATAATGGTGGGGGTACTAGTGAAATTGGTTGGTGGACACCAATATCCACCTCGATCATTCCTTCCCTCTTAGGACGAAATGGTCCCAATTGCGTTGAGTTCCTCCATGAGATGGGGAAACTCCTCCTGAAGTTGGTCCCTGGTGAGCCACTTGCCATGGTGGTGGAGTTGGCCAACTATGACAACCCAATATAGTTGGATATTCTTCTTGTGAGTGTTATTTATTTTTGTATCCATGATATTAACAGTAGGGGTTTTTTCAATACAACTTGGGTTGGGCTATGTTGGTGTCATGTGCTCAACGATGTCTGATGTATCCAACAATGGGGGAAAGTATGGTTGCAAGGAAAGAATACCCGAGCATGCTAGAGACCCGATCTAGAGGGAGTTCATCTTAGGTCTAGTGCCTGTAGTATTTTTTGGGGCTACTCAAACCATCTAGTGATAAATACTCGTAACTAAATACCAAGAAACTGAATTCTCGAATTCTCATGTAGGACACAGGTACTTTAATGGCCAAAATCTAGGGAACCCTTTCCCTATAGGTGATGGTGAGAAAAACACTTGAGCCTCATTTCCATTACCTTGGTTGATTTTTTGGCTGCTCGAAGACATCGCGAGTTATTTTAGGACATTGTCCTAGGACGCATCAAAGGACATCTTGACAAGGCCTAGTTACTTTTAGAGTGGTAAGGATGTATAGGTCTTCTTAGGATATGGTTCTTCATTTGGAGCCAAAATCTCCTCATCTGAATGCAAGTAAATCTCCCTCTCAAGGGAACACCTTGTTCCCCTCTCTTCATCAAACTTCACATATCTATGAACATATGCCATCCTAAGGGATGTCAGGTACACCCAATAGTTATGAGGTGTATTAGCGTACGCCACAAATATGCCCAACTTTGTTGGTTGTTCAAGATTTCTCCTTGATTCCTTGTAAACATGAGAGTAAAATGATGCTACAAAAAAAAATATTAAAAACAAAAAATCTAGCTCACAGATTCTATAGTAGCTTCATGAAATTTCATTCAACCCAAAGCTTCCTCTGCAATAGGGTATTCTCCAATAATTAATTCCTGCAAGCTCAAACTATGTCAACCTTCCCATTTAGACAAATATAATCCTATATCTAATTCAATGGATAACATTTTAGATTTCTAGCCCCCATTCGATAATGATACCTTCTTAAAGGTGTGCCAAAAATCTACTCAACATGACATTATAACCATTTACATCATGGGCAATATGGATAAACTCCCAACCAAAGATAATTGTGTTTTTCCTTTTTCCCAAAAGCCTTTATTAGCATACCTTTTGTAGTTGAGAGAACATCCTTTGGATAGTGGGATACAATCTTTAGCTCTTGTGAGGGCATCCAAAAATCACCCTTGGACAATTGACTGCTAGCATCTTTACAAAAATTTTTGCTCACTAACTTGATATTTGTCTCAGGGGAGTTTTCCTTGAGGGTCTTTTGCGCAACACTTTGCCTTAAGGTAAAAGTGTGTATACATTGTTGTATGTAATCTTGATCTTCCATATTATCAATACAAGAAGATATAGATCCACCAGTTGAATATGCAATAAATGCGAAATCAGACAGCTCAAACTATTCACATTTTGTGTTTTCATCGAAGTTGGCTGATGTTGCATGTTCTTCATCAGAATTTGTCCATATTTGTCCATACTACTATATTTTCTTTTTCTACAGTACAACCTTCATCCACACTGCCCCCTGAATGAGATTTCTCCTCATTCATTTCTTCAACCTTATCCTCATTATACATCATACTGGACAATCATCATTCTAGTACAGAACAACCTCTAGATATTATTGGTGAATAACTATAGTTCATGGGTTCTCATGTAACGATTCCCAATACCAATGGAATAGCATATAATTTGAATCACTCAAGTAATGAATCTCAATTTAACAACATTATAATATAATTACTTTCTACCATAAATACACATGAAGAATGCTCTGCCTTGTAGATTTCAACACCCATGTATTTGATGGATTTATGGGAATGAAGGGAAATTGGAAAGCCAATGATCTCCTATAGTTATGTATGGCCTTGTCTAGTACCTATGGCCTCTTAGACAACCAAGATCAAGCTCAAACTCACCCCAACAAATGAAAATAATGTTTAGGGGAGAGGAAATGACTCTAGCAAGTAGAAATCCACCCAAGAATGCTTAAGAACACTCTAGGTAAGGAGAGGGAAATTCTTAACAGTCATACAAAAACCAAATTAGCAACTCCTTAACGAAATGCAACAGCTCCAGAACCATGGAAATTGATCTCTAACTCAGCAAGAAAGTGGATTATGAGTAACTCAGATCTGATGCATTTCATAGAGCATCAATTAATAAAGAGTTTCTGAATGATTCTAATAGAAATTCAATGGAGAATTATTTATTTCAGCCATGAGCACAAAGACAAGGAGCACATATACTATAACTAAGGACCAAGAATGATGATAACTCATACACCATAATTTTATTATATCTTAGCAACATATATTAGATGACAGCTTAGCACATTGCCTTCATTGTCAAAAGAGAGATGTCCATGTGAAAATTAACCCTCGCTCCATGTGAGACTATTGTAGCATAGCTACTATGGGAAAATGAAGGAATTGGTAGTGGCAGTTAAACACTAAATTGAGCTAGTTTCAGTGTTTTCCAATTAGGGCTATTGCATCTTGTTATAGGCAAAGATTGCAGGACATTTCAACATTACAAAAGCAACAATCTAGGCACAACCACTCTTTGTTTAGTTAAGTCAAAGCTAATGGAGAATGATATCCAGGCGTTTTAGCCTATATTCGACCTCTTTTGGGTAGCAACCAAGAAAGTGAAAAAGCTCGAAGTCTGTAATCCAATGGGAGAAGAAAAACCAAGGATAAAAAGAAGTCTACAACACTTGAAGAAACCGAAGTCTATGACTAAGCTGAATCTCAATCTAAAGTTATCTATTTGTAGCAGGATCTGAATATCTGTGGTAAAGAGTCAAGGGTTTGTTGTAGTAGTCGAAGATTAGTAATAGAAGGCAAAGAGTATGTAATTGGAAGCTAAAGTATTATGATAAGAGACTAAACCTACAATAAGGACAGAAGTTTGGAAGCTGCTTTTGACTTTGACTAGGTAGATATTCAACTATTGACCTTCACTTAAAGAGGAGGGCCGACTTGGAGAGAGTCTTTGGTCTTTTGTTGGATATCTCATTTTGAATAAATTCAATAACAGGAGGATTGTTGGGTTTCCCGGGTTGAGGGGTTTTTCCCTGGCTTGAAAAAGCTTGAAGTTTATAATCCAACAAGAGAAGAAAAACCAAGGATAAAAAGAATTCTACAACACTTGAAGAAATCGAAGTCTATGACTAAGCCGAATCTCAATCTAAAACTATCTATCTATAGCAGGAGCCAAAGATTTGTGGTAAAGAGTCAAGGGTTTGCTGTAGTACATGAAGGTCAGTAATAGAAGGCAAAGAGTCTATAATTGGAAGTCAACATATTATAATAAGAGACTAAACCTGCAATAAGGATAGAAATTTAGAAGCTGCTTCTGAGTTTGACTAGGCAGAGATTCAACTATTGACCTTGACTTAAAGAGGAGGGCTGACTTGGAGGGAGCCTTTGGTCTTTTGTTGGATATCTCATTTTGAATAAATTCAATAAGAGGAGGATTGTTGGGTTTTCCTCCGTTGAGAGGTTTTTCCCTGGATTGAAAGCCTAAATCTTTGTGTCTCGTACTTCTTTGTGTTCTTGGAGATGAATGACTTATTCTATGAAATATTGATTGAATGCTATGTGATTCTCTTGAATAAGTCTTAATAATGTACACAATGCATGTTTAACACTCCCACGAAGATTTTGGTAATTTATCTTATGTGTTCTAACAAATTAAGCATATATGTGTTAACTCTAATTTATGATTACTCTATGATTCACATAAGTAGACAAATTGACTGTTAAATGTCTACAAGGATTGATCATGGACCTACACGAAGGTTTGAAAATTTCTCTAACAATTTTGCAGTAATGTTCCCTAGGGATGTATTCATCTGTGCGTAGGCAGATCCAAGGCATTGAAAGACATCACACTAGTCTTTGGATGCAAATTCTTAGTTCTTACATCCGCCCATACTGATTTGGGTGAGACTTCAGCCTACACTACGTGGGTTGTTGCTGAAAGGGCCAGCAATGTAGGGTTTTGTTGGTTGGTGCAACTAACTTTGAACCTGGGTCAGGACTCCCTAAGCCAACATGTGTCACACTTCAGGATCTTTGGATCATCATTTTATTGTCATGTTTGCAAGGAATCAAGGAATAATCTTGAACAACCAACAGAGTTGGGCATATTTGTGGGGTATGTTGATACACCTCATAACCATCGGTTGGACTTAACATTCCTTAGGATGGCATATGTTCATAGATATGTGAAGTTTGATGAAGAGAAGGGAACAAGGTGTTCCCTTGAGAGGGAGATTTACTTGCATTCAGATGAGGAGATTTTGGCTCCAAAGGAAGAACCATATCCTAAGAAGACATGTACATCCTTACCACTCTCAAAGTAACTAGGCCTTGTGGAGATATCTTTTGATTGGTCTTGGGACAATGTCCTAAAATAACTCACAACGTCTTCGAGCAGCCAAAAAATCAACCAATGTGATGGAAATGAGGCTCAAGTGTTTCTCGCAGCATCGCCTATAGGGAAAGGGTTCCCTAGATTTTGGCCTTTAAAGTACTTGTGTCCCACATGAGAATTGGAGAATTTAGTTTCTCAGTATTTAGTTATGAGTATTGAGCACTAGATGGGTTAAGTAGCCCCAAAAAATATTGCAGGCACTAGACCTAACACGAACTACCTCTAAATCGGGTCTCTAGCATCCTTGGGTATTCTTTTCCATGGGATGATTGAAGGATTTTAAGATCCCTAAAAGGTCCACTATTATGTTTCAAATATGTAATGTTACCATTGCAGCTTATGGGATATCTACACCTAGTGGTCCTAACCTGAGCTATAAATGTGTTGGTGGCCTTGTGGGGAATTTATTTGGTTAAATTTATGGTTTCTTTCAAGGGTCTTACTTTTCTTTAGGGTGTGATATGTAAGATAAAATAAACTAAGTATCAAAATCTCTGGAAACTGGATGCTTTCAAATATGAATTTTATAGAAGCATAGTGTCTGGTGTATAATTGTATGCAAGTGATGAAGTGACAATGTAAAGTGTGAGAAGATGTGGATATTTGGGGATTCATCCAAATATTTTGCTACTTATACTATATTTCAATTGTTCCTTGGATGAAAGAGAAGCGATATCTGCATAATGGGCCACTTACTCCATTTCCAATTACACTATGTTAATTTCGAAATATGTAGGTGAGAATTCAAATTATTTAAGAAAGTTTTCATATGCAAGCCCAAGTTCATACAACATATGCATAACTATTGCATATTTGTAAGTGGCAAAACTTGGAATATAAGGATTTTGTTTATTAGATGGTATATTAGCATGTGGTTGTGACGATTTTGTTTTTGATTTCCTTTATTGCTAACATGGAAATGATTTAGTTGTTTCTAATTCGAAATGTGAGTTACATTAGGGATACAAAGTCTGAAAGAAAAATGTACATATGCCATACTCATGGTGGAACAAGATGATAAGTTTTTCTTGTTGAAGATTTCAAGTGTCCCCATAAATCAAGGGGAAGGTTTGGATCTTTTTGGAGCTTCTCCTAGGTTTAACTCTTAAAAATACATGATCATTCACTTCATATATATGGTTTCTTAAATGAAATTCTTTTGAAAATATTGGGTTTCCTTTAATATTTTCTTAATTAAAAATAATTTCTGTTCCATTTCATAAATGAATTTAGGTCCCACTTAATTTCTATCCTTTAACATCTCCTAGCTTAAGGGAGTGCTACAAGGTCTATATTGTAGTTC
The DNA here is from genome assembly GCA_031772625.1 of Pinus tabuliformis. Lineage (NCBI taxonomy): Eukaryota > Viridiplantae > Streptophyta > Pinopsida > Pinales > Pinaceae > Pinus > Pinus tabuliformis. Next base: position 233,513,189 of record CM062818.1, read on the forward strand.
AATAGTTTCCATACCAATATTAATAATAAAATTACCTTATTATGATGGCTTAACTGACATAGATATGTTTCTGAATGAATTTGAGTGTGAATTCCCTGAGGACCACTAGTTTCAATCATTGGATTTGGCAATACGTGCTATGCCTGCATGATGGTAGGGTACGCATAAAGATAGTTTTACAAGATAGAGGGATTACATGTGTGTGATGAAGTTATGGTTTGGGCATCCTAATAGAAGAATGTCTATGGGGAAATCAATCAATTTGTAGGACGATCCGAACCAACAAAAATTGAACACAGACGTAAGGGAGATGCAGTGCTAGTATGATGAGGTCAGGGTGACTACATACACCTTAGCACCAGCACTGTCCCTTGCTAAGTTATGGGAAGGAAAGAAGCTACTGGCATAGGTAGAGGAAGTACAAAAGAAACAAGCCTTGCTAAAGTCTACGTTGTAGTCTTTGTTGGATGAGGCTTATCAAATCACACTCTCCTTTCATGATAACCTTAAGCGATAGCAGTAGACGTAATGGATGATGAGGGTGGATATAAAAGGACTAGTTGGTGAAAATTTGATCGAGGAGCTTAGACAGGTAGTGACGCAGAGCATTGCTACAGTTGCAGTGATCCAACTGGAGCTGGGGGATATTCATAGTAAGATCGCGACACCAGTAGAGTGACTCGAGGGTGAGTCATGATCTTTGTGTTGGGGGCTTGTTGGGATGGGGTCCCTTGGGTTATTTTGGAGTTAGATAACCCAAATTTTAGTACAATTTTGTAAAAAAATGTAAAGTCTACATGATTTGTGGATGCAAAGTGCATAGAGGAATAAGAGTCAAAGGGGATTAGCCCCTTGTTTTGAATAAGTTTTGAGTCAGTTTTGAGTTTCACCCATAGTCCGCGGACCATTGTATTATATGGAAAAGTCTATAAATAGTCGAGTCTGAGCGAGTTTAAGAGGTAACTAACTAAGAAAGAAGTTGGAGAACAAGGAGGAGTGGGATAGGGCATCGAGTTAAAGAAGGAGGCTCTGCTTTTTGCACATAGGTAGAAGGAAAGGATCCATAGCTGAGTGCACGGAGGCCTAGGAAGAGTCCGTAGGTGAGTGCGTGGACCCCTGTAGCTATGTTCGCAGGTTAATTTGAGTCTGTAATCGGTGAGTTGAGATCAATAAAGACAAGGTTCTGAAGAATTATTGAGTATTTATGTTCATGTCTATTTATCTTATATACCACAAATGAATGACTTGTTCTATGAAATATTGATTGAATGCTATGTGATTCTCTTGAATAAGTCTTAATAATGTACACAATGCATGCTTAAAACTCCCACGAAGATTCAGTAATTTATCTTATGTGTTCTGACAAATTAATCATATATGTGTGAACTCCAATTTATGATTACTCTATGATTCACATAAGTAGAAAAATTTACTGTTAAAGGTCTATAAGAACTGATCGTGGACCTATGCGAAGGTTTGAAAATTGCTCTAACAAATTTGTAGTAATGTTCCCTGGGGGTGTATTGATCTGTGCGTATGTATATCCAAGGCATTGAAAGACATCACACTAGTCTCTGGATGAAAATACTTAGTTCTTACATCCCCCATACTGATTTGGGTGAGACTGCAGCCTGCGCTATGTGTGTTGTTGCCGAAAGGGACAGTAGTGCAAGGTTTTGTTGGTTGGTGCAACTAACTTTGAACCTAGGTCAGGACACCTAAGCCAACATGTGTCACACTTCAGGATCTTTGGATCATAATTTTACTGTCATGTTTGTAGGGAAACAAGGAAAAATTTTGAACAACCAACAGAGTTGGGCATATTTTTGGCGTACGCTGATACACCTCATAACTATTGGGTGTACCTGACATCCCTGAGGATGGCATATGTTCATAGATATGTGAAGTTTGATGAAGAGAAGGGAACAAGGTGTTCCCTTGAGAGGGAGATTTACTTGCATTCAGATGAGGAGATTTTGGCTCCAAAGGAAGAACCATATCCTAAGAAGACCTATACATCCTTACCACTCTCAAAGTAACTAGGCCTTGTGGAGATATCCTTTGATGACTCCTAGGACAATGTCCTAAAATAACTCGCAACGTCTTCGAGCAGCCGAAAAATCAACCAAGGTAATGGAAATGAGGCTCAAGTGTTTTTCTCACCATCGCCTATAGGGAAAGGGTTGCCTAGATTTTGGCCATTAAAGTACCTATGTCCCTCATGAGAATTCGAGAATTTAGTTTCTTGGTATTTAGTTATGAGTACTGAGCACTAGATGGGTTGAGTAGCCCCAAAAAATACTGTAGGCACTAGACCTAAGACGAACTCCCCCTAGATCGGGTCTCTAGCATGCTCCAGGTATTCTTTTCCATGGGATGATTGAAGGATTTTAAGCTCCCTAAAAGGTCTGCTATTATGTTTCAAATATGTAAGGTTACCATTGCGGCTTATGGGATACCTACACCGAGTGGTCCTAACCTGAGCTATAAACGTTTTGGTGGCCTTATGGGGAATTTAGTTGGTTCAATTTATGGTTGCTTTTAAGGGTCTTACTTTTCTTTAGGGTGTGATATGTAAGATAAAATAAACTAAGTATCAAAATCTCTGGAAACTGGCTGCTTTCTAATATGAAATTTATAGAAGCTTAGTGTCTGGTGTATAATTGTATGCAAGAGATGAAGCGAGAATGTAAAGTGTGAGAAGATGTGGACATTCGGTGATTTGTCCAATATTCCACTACTTATACTATATTTCAATTGTTCCTTAGATGAAAAAGAACCGATATGCACATAATGGGCCACTTACTCTTTTTCTGATTACACTATGTTAATTTTGAAATACGTAGGTGAGAATTCAAATTCTTTGAGAAAGTTTCGTATGAAATCCCAAGTTCATACAACATACGCAATCGAAGCATAGATTACTTGGCTTCTTTAATAACACTTGCTCCTAGTCCCATAAAATGAAAGAAATTAAATATTTGATGAGTAAGAATATTTGTTGGTAGCGGGCCACTTCCTCTTTTGCTAATTAAGCTATGTGAAGGTTGTGAATAAAAACAAAAGATAATCTAATTACTCTACTAATTGTGAATAGTAAAGAAGATAAGAAATCTAAATTGACTGTAGAAAAATTGTAGAGGTGAAGGATATGCACCAAAGGTTGCTAGTCACTTGAAAAATGTCACATTACAAGGTATTTTTAACTTTTTGGAAAACCACGAGCATTTCACAATACACAAATGCAACGATGCATTTGTCAAAGGAAAGTCCATGGAGTGTGCGTTTGTCTGAGCATAAGTGATGCCGTCAACTAGATATTGTAAATTAACTTGTTTCTTAGCCCATGACACGTTCATAATGTCCTATAAAACTTCCATATAGGTATTACACACCTTGTAGGCCAACTATGCAAAGAGAATATCTGCAAACACAACCTTTAGATTAATTAAATGACAAATGTATGGTCACCATTTCTGCGGTAGTTTTTTGTGGAAATGATGTACCAAAAGACACCGCCTTAGAAGTTGGTTGGTCCGTGCAAAGGAGCACAAACATAATTGATGTTTTTATTGAACAGACTTAGATAAACAAATCATTGCAAATAATGAAACCAACCATGAACTAAAACAAATATATAAATACACAAACAATGCACAATGGAGCAAACAAGTCAACAAAATAATGGAAAATCCTACCTTTATTGACTCTTGGTAGTAGAATTTGAATACAATAGATTAATGTTAAACAATTGAAGAGAATTATTTGACCTATCATGCTAAATAATACTTAACAAGGTGGTTCTTTTCGATAATATCCTTGCATTCTTCTCCTCTCCCTCAAATACGTATGAAGACTCTCTCAATGGTGGACTTTTGTCTTCTCACTAAGATGATGTATTTCTTAGAAGAAATATGGCCAGCATTTTAGTGCTCTTACTTTATTTGGTTCCAACAATGAAATATATGTTTCCTCTAATAGAAATTTGGGAATCATCACATTATCTCTTATTTTGGTTCTCCCACAGCCTATTTATATAGAATTTCTTAATCCATCTTCCCTCCCTTGGTTTACGAATGAAAATGACGAATGAAAAGGACAAGATGATTCCATTGAGGGTTGGATGTCTCTAGGACGACTCGAATTTGACTGTCCTAGACTGAGATCTTGTCGTGGAATCACCTCCAAGTGTGTGAAGTGATCCCTAATTTTTTTAGTCATCCAATTTCTCAATCACCCAAATTTTGAATGATTTTTTGCGTGCTTCACATTTATCGAAGAAAAATTCATGAAGTCTTCAATTTTTAAATTTTTGAAACTTTGGACCTTTGGAAAAAGTAAAATTTTTAAACTTCATGATGTCTTCAGCCGAAAAATGTTCACTTGTGCATTCTACTAGATGTATTTTTGAATATTATTTCTTGTGAAAACATGTGTACTATTTTATAATGTTAATACACATATCTTTAACAATTCCATTTTAACATTAAGTACATGAAGGGAAACACAAATAAAATTGCAGATTGCCTCATCCAATCGCTGGCTATGGCGCTAACCACAGTGCTCAATTCTTGTGGACATGAGGTTTAGGGATTTATGCACCTTTACAAGAGTCATCCAGAATTTGGCACCACATACCAGATGGTCCTTGAAGGCAAGAAAGTTCCAAACTTTCACCTCCAAGACACATTGTTGTGCCACCTGGGACACCTCTATGTTCCTTCAAGCAAGTATGCCAAGATGATTTTGGAGGCGCACTACAGTTGGATTGTTGAACATTCTATAGTAGTGAAAGTCGTGGAGATGTTGTAGAAGTATTTTTGTTGGCCAAACCTTAGACAAAATGTTGGGAAGTACATCAGATCCTACACTACTTGTGTCATTTCCAAATGTACAATCAATAAGTAAGAGTTGTATACTCCTCTGCCTACACCTAGCTGGCCATGGGAATCTATCTCCATGGATTATATGACGGTCATCCATTCTACCAAGCATGGAAACACCTATATTTTTGTGGTTGTCGACAAATTCTCTAAGATGTCCATTTCGGATGCTTGGAAGAAGTGTATCAAAACAAAAGTCATTGCCAAACCCTTCTTTGAACAAGTATGGGTGTACTTCAAGATCTCATATTCCATCATCAAAGATTGGGATAACACATTCCTAAGTACATTTTGGTCAACCCTCTGGTCATTGTGGATACCAATCTCACTAAGTCGACGACCTTCCACGCCCAAACTGATGGACAAACAAAGTTTGTCAACATAATGGTTTTTCACATCCTACATATATGCAATCCATGCACATGGGATGAAAGCTTCCTCGATGTCCATAACTTGACTATTCATCAAACATTTAAGGTAGGATTGAGATTCCAACCACTTTGTTCGTTTGATCTTGCCATACCACTTGTAGTTATACAAGAAACTTCGGTTGATGTCCAATCTAAAGCTAACAAAGATAACATCTTCATTGAATGCATTCCACAATTCTTCCAAAAGGTCCATTAAATATTGGACAGAGAAAATTTTATGTACAAACAACGTCACAATCAATATTGGGTGCAGCAAAACGTCAATGTGGGTGAAAATTTTTGGTTACATTTGTAGAAGGAGCGCCTCAATGGGTTCCACCATAAGCTTTTGCCACTCATATATGGGACTTACATTATCACCAATGTTGTAGGAGACAATGATTTCAAGCTCAAAATTCCACCATTCCTTGGCTTTCACCTAGTATTCCATGTGGATCACCTGCAACCATACTTTCCCCCATTGTTGGATACATCAGAGATTGTTGAGCACATGACACCAATAGAGACCAACCCAAGTTGTACTGAACAAACCCCTACTGTTAATATCATGGATACAAAAATAAATAACACTGACAAGCAGAATATCCAACTATATTGGGTTGTCAGAGTTGGCCAACTCCACCACCATGGCAAGTGGCTCGCCAGGGCCCAACTTCAGGAGGAGTTTCCCCATCTCATGGAGGAACTCAATGCAATTGGGACCATGTCATCCTAAGAGGGAAGGAATGATTGAGGTGGATATTGGTGGCCACCAACCAATTCCACTAGGAGCCCCACCATTATTTCTTTCAATTTTTAAGTTTTCTTAATTATAGCATAGTTTACAATTTTTGGCAATTTTTTGGGTCCTAAACTTTCGGAGTCATTTTGAGGCCCTAAATGACATCTTTTTAGAAAGCGGGAAAACATTGGTCTTTGACCAATGTTTGCAGTAAAAAATTTTAGTCGGATATATATTTCTAACAACATGTCAAACAGAGATTGTAAGCCAAAGTTATGACCCTGGGAAGTTGATGTACCAATTTACACCAACGGGATGAACAACTTTGTTGCTTAATCTCATAAGGTTAGGTGTTTGGATGTTTATTGTTTTAAATTGTTCCTCAATAATAAATAGGCCTTCAATCCACATTGTAACATAGTTCATAGGCATGTAACCACTACATCTCTTCGCAGAGATAACCTACCATTGCTTGATTCACCTTATTTCCGTTTTGTATGTAAACATCTTTGAGTTCTTTGATATTAATAAAATGAAGATTTATTCTTTTTGCATCTTTGTTTCAATGTTTATATATGTATTATGTTGCATTCCAACATAAGAATATACCAGAATAATAATTACCACAGGAAGTTGGCACTCAAGGAAAGGCTTTGAAGTATCGAGATGTAAAAGAATGAATCAATTCCACAGTATATGAGTAAGTTTACATAGTTTCATGATGAAATTGGGAGTGTCGGTGTTACTTTCTGGAACAAGATTTGGTAGCTCTATGTCTTTTGGGTCTTCCCAATAACTTGGACAATTATCAAGATTTGGTAAATGGTAGAGAGAAACTACCAAGTTGGAGCGGTTATTGTCCTATCTAGTAAGGGAAGAAATAAGGTGGAGCAACAGGGAGAGGACTTCATCCAAGTTTGAGGATGAAAAATAATAGAATACTTGATTGAAAATTTACTAAAGTGGTTTTTCTCTTTCCCCGATATTATCTTTGCTTATTTGCAACTTCTAAGATTCGGGTACACACATACCTTTGAATGTTTCTTTTAAAGGTGTGTCCATGGAAAAGAAATTTTATTCTTTTAATACTTATCCAAAACACAAGAGATGTCACGAGTGTATAGTGACAACTATTCTTCTAGGAAATTTATCGCAATTTTACGGGAAAATGCTTATAAAAGAAGAAAATGAAAAGTAGAATTGAGTGGCAATTCTATACACGTTAACACGATTCATAAACGACAATTACAACTCAGGAATCCCATTTCAGGAATAATAAGTGTCAATTTGCATATTCTCTCCAACAATGAATGAATGGGGCAGATTTTAGTTGCAACCATATTTCAAATGTAGTAAAAGAAACATTAAAACAATCTTCCATTGTTTAAAATCCTGCAACTTCTGGTTAATTGATCTCTTTCTCACAAAACATTTGTAATTAATTTTTAATTCGAAAAAAATAATAACAAAATCTATTTTTTTTCATTTACTCGACAAAATATTCAGATTGTATCCTATTTAAATATCTTTGAATTCGAAATAAAATAACAAAAATATATAATACTCATTCACTATACTATTTAAATATTTTCAAATTAGAAATAAGATAACAAAAATATACAATACTCATTTACTATACAAGAACAGATACATCAAGTGCATAACTATTGCATATTTGTAAGTGGGAAAACTTGGACTATAAAGATTTTGTTTATTAGATGGTATCTTAGCATGTGGGTGTGTTGATTTTGTTTTTGATTTCCTTTGTTTCTAAAGTGGAAATGATTTAGTTGTTTTTAATTCGAAATTTGAATTACATTAGGGATACAATGTCTGAATTTTTTTTACATATGCCATACTAGTGGTGAAACAAGATGATAAGTTTATCTTGTTGATGATTTCAAGTGTCTCCACAAATCAAGGGGAAGGTTTGGATCTTTTTGAAGCTTTTCCTAGCTTTAACTCTTAGAAAGACATGATCATTCACTTCATATCTATGGTTTCTTATATGCAATTCTTTTGAAAATATTGAGTTTCCATTAATATTTTCTTAATTAAAAATACTTTCTCTTCCATTTCGTAAATGAATTTGGGTCCCACTCAATTTCTATCCTTTAATATCTCCTAGCTTAAGGGAGTGCTACAAGGTCTATATTATAGTTCAACAGTTTCCATACCAATATTAATAATAAAATAACCTTATTATGATGGATTAACTGACATAGATCTGTTTCTGGATGAATTTGAGTGTGAATTCCCTGAGGACCACTGGTTTCAAGCACTAGATTTGGTGCTACGTGCTATGCCTGCATGATGGTAAGGTACACACAAAGATAGTTTTGCAAGATAGAGGAATTATAGGTGTGTGATGAAGTTATGGTTTGGGCATCCTAATAGAAGAATGTCTATGGGGAAATCGATCAATTTGTAGGAGGATCCAAACCAACAAAAATTGAACACAGACATAAGGGAGATGCAGTGCTAATATGATGAGGTCAGGATGATCTCGTAGAGCTTAGCACTAGTGTCGTCCCTTGCTAAGTTACAGGAAGGAAAGAAGCTACTGGCATAGGTAGAGGAAGTGCAGAAGAAACAGGCCTTGCTAAAGTCTAGGTTGTAGTCTTTGTTGGAGGAGGCTTATCAAATCACGCTCTCCATTCATGATAACCTTAAGGGACTGCAGTAGATGCAAAAGATGATGAGGTTGGATATAGAAGGACCATATGGTGAAAATTTCGTGGAGGAGGTTAGACAGGTAGTGACACACAGCGTTGCTACAGTTGCAGTGATCCAAGTGGAGCTGGGGGATATTCACAATAAGATCGCGACACCAGCATAGTGACTCGAGGGTGAGTCATGATCTTTGTGTTGGGGGCTTGTTGGGATGGGGTCCCCTGGGTTAGTTTGGAGTTACATAACCCAAATTGGTCCAGGTGGATATTGATGGCCACCTGCCAAGTCCACTAGACCCCCATCATTGTTTTTCTCATCATTTTCAGTTTCCTTAACTGTAGCACAACTTACTATTTTTAGCAGTTTTTCAGGTCCTGAACTTTTGGAGCTGTTTTGAGGCCCTAAACGATGTTTTTTGGGAAATCTGGGGGCAACATGGGTCCATGGACCGATGTTTCCCTTCCCAAAGTGGTAGTGCTCGGATAGATCTTTCTAACGAGCTATTGTACGCGTCAAACGAAGATCGTATGCCAAAGTTACGACCCCGGGAAGTTGATGTACCAATTTACCCAAACGGGGCCCACAGTTTGGCGTTTCATCTCCTAGGGTTAGGTTTTGGAATGTTAAGGGTTTTCCATTGTTTCTCAACAATAAATAGGCCTTCGAGCCTCATTGTAACACAGTTCAGAGGCATGTAGCCACCACATCTCTTCTCAGAGATAAGCTACCATCGCCCTAGCTGGTTTATTTCCATTTCTAGTTGTAAGCATATTTCAGTATTTTCCATTAATGAAATGAAGTATTATTTCCACTACATCTTGGTGTATATGGTTATCTCTGTAATTTGTTGTGTTCCTGTTTAAATCTGGATCAGTGGTATCAGAGCGGTCTGCTTTTTCTCTGTTTTTCTTTGCATGTCCCCAACAAGGTCGGGATATAAGGAGTTAGGGCTTGAACTGGTCGAACCTTTGCAAGACCAGCCTCGCAAATCCTGACGGCCTCCCATGGCGGATGAGAAGAAAGATGAGGGGGCAGGAAATCCCATCAAAATCTTGCTCGAAGAATCCCTCGAGCGACAACGGAACGCGATGATGGACAGCTTTGCCCAGATCCTTCAGCGACTACCCTGAAGCGACGCATCAGCTTCCAACAGCTACTCTGGAAACGCCACACCCTTTAAGGTACAAGTTAATTTTAAAATCCCCATATTCGAGGGTCAGATAGACGCAGATGTCATAGATAAATGGTTAAATCTGCTAGAGGGTTATTTTTCTGTTCATGAATTTTCGAGTCGGGAAAAGATTTTTTTCGCTCTTCTCAAAGCAGCCCCCCACGTCAAGGACTGGTGGGAAACCTACTGCGACCAAAAGGATGAAAGTACTGGCTCATAATTTTCAGCGGCACCCACCTGGAATTCGTTCCAGGATGCCATCAAGGAGCAGTACTACCCTGTCGGAAGTTATGAGGATGAATACATAAAGTGGACCATGCTGCGGTAGGGAAGGGACCAAGATGTGCCGGAGTTCACCAATCTTTTCCATACCCTTCGCACAAAGTTGGGTATCAAGGATTCAGAGCAACATTTGATACTCAAATACCGTGGCTACCTGCACAAGTACATCCAAGAAGAAATACAATTCCTGAACATCTCCTCGCTCGGCGCAGCATACCGATATGCCGTCAAGGTCGAGCAGAAGTTTAAACAAAAGAAGCGAGACTTTGGATCTGTGAATCCAAAGCAGGGGAAAGGTGCCCCTAAACCACAGAACAAAGGACAAAGTCAAGGCGGGACAGCCCAAGACAACCCGTCGAAATTGCAAGCAAAGAACAGTGCCGCGAAGCCGAAAAAGGACACTGGAAAATGGTGTGAGTTCCATAAGAGCTCCACTCACAACACAAGTGAGTGTCGGGCCAAGCAGTCACTGGTGGCTGAGCTAAAGGTTTCAAAATCAGATGCATGTTCCGACTCTGAGTCAGAACCCAATAAGGGGAATGAAAAAGGGAAGCAGATCATTGATGCGGATCCCAACGCCACTGTTGCTACCACCAAGATCCAGAAAAATGAACCCGAAGATCCAGAGGAGGAGGAGCGTCTCTTCCACTCCCAGATGTGGGTAAAGGGCTCCCCGATACAGTTCATTGTTGATAGCGGGAGTCAAAAGAACCTCATTTCGGCAGAGGTCGTGAAGCGGTTGGGCTTACTGACCACATCACATCCACAACCATACACCATTGGGTGGCTTCACCAAGGACGAGATCTTCGCATGAGCCAGCAGTGTCGCCTTTCATACAACATCAAGCCCTTCACGGATGAGGTATTGTGTGACATTGCTCCCCTTGAAGTTTGTGATGTATTATTAGGACAGCCATACTTGTGGAAGCGACATGCTGTGTATGAATCAAGGCCCCGTGCTGTTATTATTACATTGGGAGATAAGTTGTATAGGATACCAGAGGTAGCACCACCTACCGCCATCTCTTTGATTACTGCAAAACAATGCAGTAAGATCATTTCCAAAACCAGGAAATTTGTTTTCCTGATGATACGCCCTCAAGGAAAGAAGAAGACGGTGGTCGCGGCCTCCAGACGGGGTCCCTCTGCACGACAACTACAGATGGACAAGGTTGTGGAGGAGTACGAGGACATCTTCACCTCCCTTGCAAGGGTTCCTTTGCACTGTCAAGTCAAGCACTCCATCGATCTGACCCCAGGTGCACTGCTACCCAATGGACCAATTTATCGGCACTCCGTTCTGGAGAATAATGAAATCAAGAGGCAGATTCAAGAGCTCCTGCAGAAAGGTCACATCCGTCCGAGTTCATCACCTTGTGGGAGCCCGATCGTGTTGGTACAGAAGAAGGATGGGACGTGGAGACTCTGTATTGACTATCGAGCGCTGAACAAGATCACTGTCTGTAATAGGTACCCGATCCCGCGGATTGATGACCTCTTAGACCAACTAAAGGGGGCGAAATATTTTAGCAAGATCGATTTGAAGTCAGGATATCACTAGGTACCAATCGAACCCTCTGATGTGTGGAAGACTGCCTTCAAATCCAAGGAGGGCCTTTTTGAATGGTTGGTTATGCCTTTCGGATTGACGAATGCTCCTGCAACCTTCATGAGGCTAATGGATGACATCTTGCGGCCATTCACCAACTCCTTTGTAGTAGTATACTTGGATGATATTCTGATCTTCAGCCAGAGTTGGGAAGAGCACCTCCACCACATTCGACAGGTTCTCCAAACACTGCGGCAACACAAGCTATGTGCCAATTTGGAGAAATGCACTTTTGGCATGACCCAGGTTCAGTATCTAGGATACATCATTGATGAACAGGGGGTGCATGTCAATCCAACCAAGATCCAAGTCATTCGGGATTGGCCATCTCCAACCACTCTAACAGAGCTCCGCAGCTTTCTAGGTCTTGCCAACTTCTACCGCAGGTTCGTGTTGGGGTTTTCTCATATTACTTGGCCCTTGAGTCAAGTCACCAAGGGAGGGGCGAAAGCAAAATTATTTTGGTCTGAATCTCAACAGAAGGCATTCATGGAGTTGAAGGATCGCCTCTGCACGGCACCAGTGCTCGCGTTACCAGATTTACAACAACCATTTGAGGTCGAGACAGATGCCTCTGACTATGCTATTGGGGCAGTCCTTACTCAACATGGACATCCAGTGGCATATCACAGTGAAACACTTTCAGACACAGTCCGGAAGTACCCCACTTATGATAAAGAGATGTATCCCATTGTACAGGCCTACCGAAAATGGAAGCATTACATTTTGGGGAAGGAAACGGTCATCCACACAGACCACCGACCCCTACAGTTCATACAGACCCAAGGGAAATTGCAGAATGATCGCCATCAGAAGTGGTCTACATACCTGCAACAGTTCCACTTGAATATCAAGTATAAGAAGGGCAGCATCAATAATGTTGCAGATTGCCTCAGTCAACCACCGATCATGGCGTTAACCACCGTGCTCAACTCTTGTGGGCACGAGACTTCTGATTGGCCACTTCTCTACAAAAGCGACCCAGAATTCAGCCACACATACCAGACACTCTTGGAGGGTCGGCATGTTCCAGATTTTCACCTCCAGGATGCCCTGTTATGCCACCTGGGTCACCTTTGTGTTCCTTCAAGCGAGCGTGCCAAGATGATTTGGGAAGCACACTACAGTCGGGCTGCTGGGCATTTCGGGGTCGAGAAAACAGTGGCAGTACTGCAAAATTATTTCTATTTGCCGAATCTTCGACAGGATGTTGGGAAGTACATCAGATCATGTACTGCCTGTGCCATTGCCAAACCGACCATTAAGAAGCACAGCCTCTATACCCCGTTGCATACCCCTAGTTGACCTTGGGAATCCATCTCCATGGATTACATGTCAGGCCTTCCTTCCACTAAGCATGGAAATGATTGTGTTTTTGTGGTCGTCGACAGGTTCTCGAAGATGGCCATTATGGCGGCCTGCAAGAAGAATATCACAGCAGAAACCACTGCTAAACTCTTCTTTGAATGAGTGTGGGTGCACTTTGGGATCCCACAGTCTATCATCTCAGATTGGGATAGTTGGTTTCTCAGCACATTTTGGTCCAGCCTCTGGTCAATGCTGGACACCAAACTCACGAAGTCCACAGCCTTCCATCCTCAAACTGATGGCCAGATAGAGGTTGTCAATAGGATGATTGTGCACATTCTGCGCATGTATAACTCAAAGCGTCCACGCACATGGGACGAGAGCCTCCCCTATGTTCAGCACAGCTACAACCGAGCTCTTCATAGCTCCACTGGCCATAGCCCTTTTCAGGTGGGTTTGGGATTCCAGCCACTATGCCCCATTGATGTGCCCATGCCACTTGTAGCTACTCACATAAATTCAGCTCCTCATGTCCAGTCCGAAACAGATAAGGCCACCAGCTTCATTGAGCGCATCCAGCATATTCGCCAACAGGTCCATGACATTCTTGAGAAATCAAATGCCAAGTACAAGCAGCGACATGATCAACATCGGGTGCCACACAAGTTTCAGGTGGGCGACAAAGTATGGTTGCATTTGCAAAAGGAACGCCTTACTGGAGCCTATCGGAAATTGAGACCACTCTGATATGGTCCTTACACCATTACTAAGGCTATGGGAGACAATGCATTTGAGCTCAGCATTCCCCCATTCCTTGGCCTGCACCCAATGTTCAATGTGGACCACCTTCGGCCATACTTTCCACCATTGCTAGACACATCCGACATTGCAGAACAGCTCAAACCCACAGAATTAAATCCAGATTGCATGGAACAAGCTGCAACTGATCGGATCATGGACACACAAATCAAGAACACTCGCCAACAGAATATCAAAATGTATCGAGTTGTCAAAGCAGGCCAACTCCTTCAGCAGGGCAAGTGGCTCACTAGGGAACAAGTTCAGCAAAAGTTTCCTCATCTCATGGAGGAACTCAATGCAATGGGGACCATTGCTTCCTAAGGGGGGAGGAATGATCCAGGTGGATATTGTTGGCCACCTGCCAAGTCCACCTGGACCCCCATCATTGTTTCTCTCAGTATTTTTAGTTTCCTTAATTGTAGCACAACTTACTATTTTTAGCAGTTTTTTGGGTCCTGAACTTCTGGAGCCTTTTTGAGGCCCTAAACGACGTTTTTTGGGAAATCTGGGGGCAACATGGGTCCATGGACCCATGTTGGCCTTCCCAAAGTGGTAGTGCTCGGATAGATCTTTCTAACGAGCTATTGTACGCGTCAAATGGAGATCATATGCCAAAGTTACGACCCCGGGAAGTTGATGTACCAATTTACCCAAACGGGGCCCACAGTTTGGCGTTTCATCTCCTAGGGTTAGGTTTTGGAATGTTAAGGGTTTTCCATTGTTTCTCAACAATAAATAGGCCTTCGAGCCTCATTGTAACACAGTTCAGAGGCATGTAGCCACCACATCTCTTCTCAGAGATAAGCTACCATCGCCCTAGCTGGTTTATTTCCATTTCTGGTTGTAAGCATATTTCAGTATTTTCCATTAATGAAATGAAGTATTATTTCCGCTGCATCTTGGTGTATATGGTTATCTCTGTAATTTGTTGTGTTCCTGTTTAAATCCGGATCACAAATTTTGGTACAATTTTGTAAAACAATGTAAAGTCTACGCGATTTGTCGATGCAAAGCGCATAGAGGAATAAGAGTAAAAGGGGATTAGCCCCTTGTTTTGGATAATTTTTGAGTTAGTTTTGAGATTCACACATAGTCTGCGGACCATGGTATTATATGGAAAAGTCTATAAATAGTCGAGCCTAAGTGAGTCTAAGAGGTAACTAACTAAGGAAGAAGTTGGAGAACAAGGAGGAGTGGGATAGGGCATTGGGTTAAAGGAGGAGGCTCTGGTTTTGTGCGTAGGTAAAAGGAAAGGCTTCATAACTAAGTGCACAGAGGCCTAGGAAGAGTCTACAGGTGAGTGCGCAGACCCCTACAACTATGTTCACATGTTAATTTGAGTCTGTAATCGGTGAGTTGAGATCAATAAAGACAAGTTTCTGAAGAATTATTGATTATTTATGTTCATGTGTATTTACCTTATATGTCGCTGATGAATGACTTGCTATGTGAAATATTGATTGAATGCTATGTGATTCTCTTGAATAATTCTTAATAATGTACATAATGCATGTTTAACACTCCCATGAAGATTCTGGTAATTTAGCTTATGTGTTCTAACAAATTAAGCTTATATGTGTGAACTCCAATTTATGATTACTCTATGATTCACATAAGTAGACAAATTGACTATTAAATGTCTGCAAGGACTGATCGTCGACCTACGTGAAGTTTTGAAAATTTCTCTAACAAATTTGTAGTAATTTTCGCTAGGGGTGTATTGATGTGTGCGTACGCAGATCCAAGGCATTGGAAGACATCACACTAGTCTCTGGATGCAAATAATTAGTTATTACATTCGCCATACTGATTTGGGTGAGACTGCAGCCTGCGTTATCTGGGTTGTTGCCGAAAGGGCGAGCAGTTTAGGGTTTTGTTGGTTGGTGCAACTAACTTTGAACTTGGGTCAGGACCCCCTAGGCCAACATGTGTCACACTTCAGGATCTTTGGATCATCATTTCACTTTCATGTTTGCAATGAACCAAGGAAAAATCTTGAACAACCAACAGAGTTGGGTATATTTGCGGGGTACGCTAATACACCTCATAACTATCGGGTTTACCCAACATCCCTCAGGAGGGCATATGTTCATAGATATGTGAAGTTTGATGAAGAGAAGGGAACAAGGTGTTCCCTTGAGAGGGAGATGTACTTACATTCAGATGAGGAGATTTTGGCTCCAAAGGAAGAACCATATCCTAAGAAGACCTATACATCCTTACCACTCTCAAAGTAACTAGGCCTTGTGGAGATATCCTTTGATGGGTCCTGGGAAAATGTCTTAAAATAACTCGAGACGTCTTCGAGCAACTGAAAAATCAACCGAGGTAATGGAATTGAGGCTCAAGTGTTTCTCGCAGCATCACCTATAGGGAAAGGGTTCCCTAGATTTTGGCCATTAAAGTACCTGTGTCCCACATGTGAATTCAAGAATTTAGTTTCTTGGTATTTAGTTACAAGTATTGAGCACTAGATGGGTTGAGTAGCCACAAAACATATTACAGGCACTAGACCTAAGATGAACTCCCTCTGGATCGGGTCTCTAGCATTCTCAGGTATTCTTTTCCATGGGATGATTGGAGGATTTTAAGCTCCCTAAAAGGTCCACTGTTATGTTTCAAATATGTAATGTTACCATTGCGGCCTATGGGATACCTACACTGAGTGGTCCTAGCGTGACCTATAAATGTTTTTGTGGCCTTGTGGGGAATTTAGTTGTTTCAATTTATGGTTGCTTTTAAGGGTCTTACTTTTCTTTAGGGTGTGATATGTAAGATAAAATAAACTAAGTAACAAAATCTCTGGAAACTGGATGCTTTCTAATATGAATTTTATAGAAGTTTAGTGTTTGGTCTATAATTGTATGCAAGTTACGAAGTGAGAATGTAAAGTATGAGAAGATGTGTATATTCGATGATTCGTCCAAATATTCTGCTACTTATACTATATTTCAATTGTTCCTTGGATGAAAAAGAAGCGATATGTGCATAATGGGTCGTTTACTCCTTTTCCAATTACATTATGTTAATTTCGAAATACTTAGGTGAGAATTCAAATTCTTTAAGAAATTTTTCATATGCAAGCCCAAGTTCATACAGCATACGCAATCGAAGCATAGATTACTTGCTTTCTTTAATAACACTTGCTCCTAGTCCCATAAAATTAAAGAAATTAAATATTTGGTGAGTAAGAAGATTTGTGGGTAGCGAGCCACTTACTCTTTTGCTAATTAAGCTATGTGAAGGTTGTGAATAAAAACAAAAGATAATCTAATTACTCTACTAATTGTGATTAGTAAAGAAGCTAAGAAATCTAAACTGACTATAAAAAAATTGTAGCGGTGAAGGATATTCACCAAAGGCTACCAGTCACTTGAAAAATGTGACATTATAAGGTATTTTTAGCTTTTTGCATAGCCACGCGCATTTCACAATACACAAATGCGACGACGCATCTATTATAGGAAAATTCATGGACTGTGCGTTTGTCTCAGCATAAGTGATGCGGTCAACTGGATATTGTAAATTAACTTGTTTCTCAGCCCACCACACATTCATAAGGTCCAATAAAACTTCCATATAGGTATTACACACCTTGTAGGCCAACTATGCAGAGAGAATATCTACAAACACAACCTTTAGATTAATCAAAAGACAAATGTATGGTCACCATTTTTGTGGTAGTTTTTTTGTGGAAATGATGTACCAAAAGACACGCCTTAAAAGTTGGTTGTTCCCTGCAAAGGAGCACAAAAATAGTTGATGTTTTTATTGAAAAAACTTAGATAAACAAACCATTGCAAATAAAAAAACCAAACATGAACTAAAACAAATATATAAATACACAAACAATTCACAATGGAGCAAACAAGTCAACAAAATAATGGAAAATCCATCCTTTATTAATTGTTGGTAGTAGAATTTGAATACAATAGATTAATATTAAACTCTTGAAGAGAATTGTTTGACCTATCGTGCTAAACAATACTTAACAAGGTGGTTCTTTTTTATAATATCCTTGCATTCTTCTCCCCTCCCTCAAATAAGTATGAAGACTCTCTGAATGGTGGACTTTTGTCCTCTCACTAAGATGATGGATTTCTTAGAAGAAATATCGCCAAAATGTTAGTGCTCTTACATTCTTTGGTTCCAACAATGAAATATGTTTCCTCTAATAGAAATTTGGCAATCATAACATTATCTCTTATTTTGGTTCTCCCATAGCCTATTTATATTGAATTTTTGAATCCATCTTCCCTTTCCTGGTTTAAGAATGAAAATGACTCATGAGTAGGACAAGATGATTCCATTGAGACCCCAGGGAGACTCGAATTTGATTGTCCTGGATAGAGATCCTGTCATGGAATCACCTCCAAGTATGTGAAGTGATCCCAATTTTTTTAGTCATCCAATTTCTCGATCGCCCAAATTTTGAATGATTTTTTGCGTGTTTCACATTTATCAAAGAAAAAATCATGAAGTCTTCAATTTTTAAATTTTTGAAACTTTGGACCTTTGGAAAAAGTAAAATTTTTAAACTTCATGATGTCTTCAGCCGAAAAATGTTCACTTGTGCATTCTACTAGATGTATTTTAGAATATTCTTTCTTGTGCAAAAATGTGTACTATTTTATAGTGTTAATACACATATCTTTAGCAATTCCATTTGAACATTAAGTACATGAAGGGAAACACAAATAAAATTGCATATTGCCTCATCCAATCGCTAGATGTGGCACTAACCACAGTGCTTGATTCTTGTGGACATGAGGTTTAGGGATTTATGCACCTTTACAAGAGTCATCCAAAATTCGGCACCACATACCAAATGCTCCTTGAAGGCAAGAAAGTTCCAAACTTTCACCTCCAAGACACATTGTTGTGCCACCTAGGATACCTCTATGTTCCTTCAAGAGAGTATGCCAAGATGATTTTTAAGGCACACTACAGTCGGGTTCCTAAACATTTTAGGGTAGAGAAAGCCGTGGAGATGTTGTAGAAGTATTTTTGTTGGCCAAAACATAGAAAAAATGTTGGGAAGTACATCAGGTCCTACACTACATATGTCATTTCCAAATGTACAATCAATAAGTAAGACTTGTATACTCCTCTTCCTACACTTGGCTGACCATGGGAATCTATCTCCATGGAATATATGATGGGCCTCCATTCTACAAAGCATGGAAACAACTGTGTTTTTGTGGTTGTCGACAAATTATCTAAGATGTCCATTCTAGAGGTTTGGAAGAAGAGTATCAGAAAAAAGTCATTGCCAAACCCTTCTTTGAAAAAGTATGGGTGCACTTTGGGATCTCATATTCCATCATCAAATATTGGGATAACACATTCCCAAGTACATTTTGTTCAACCCTCTGGTCTATGTTGGATACCAATCTCACTAAGTCCACGACCTTCCACCCCCAAACTGATGGACAAACCAAGGTTGTCAATGGAATGGTTTTTCACATCCTACATATATACAATCCAAACACATGGGATGAAAGCTTCCCCTATGTACAACACACATACAGTAGGGATCTCCATAACTCGACTATTCGTGAAAAATTTAAGGTAGGATTGAGATTACAACCACTGTGTCCCATTGATCTTGCCATACCACTTGTAGCTATACAAGAAACTTTGGATGATGTCCAATCTAAAGCTAAAAAAGATAACATCCTCATTGAATGCATTCCACAATTCTGCCAAAAGTTTCATGAAATATTGGACAGAGAAAATTTTAAGTACAAACAACGTCACGATCAATATTCGGTGCAACACAATGTCAACGTGGGCGAAAATTTTTGGTTACATTTGTAGAAGGAGCGCCTCACTGGGGTCCACCAAAAGCTTTTGCCACTTGTATATGGGCCTTACATTATCACCAATGTTGTAGGAGACAATGATTTCAAGCTCAACATTCCACCATTCCTTGGATTTCACCTAGTATTCCATGTCGATCGCCTTCAACCATACTTTCCCCCATTGTTGGATACATCAGACATTGTTGAGCACATGACACCAACGGAGCCCAACCCAAGTTGTATTGAACAAACCCCTACTGTTAATATCATGGATACAAAAATAGATAACAATCACAAGTAGAATATCCAACTATATTGGGTTGTCAGAGTTGGCCAACTCCACCACCATGACAAGTGGCTCACCAGGGACCAACTTCAGGAGGAGTTTCCCCATCTCATGGAGGAACTCAACCCAATTGGGACCATTTTGTCCTAAGAGGGAAGGAATGATTGAGGTGGATATCGGTGGCCACCAACCAATTACACTAGGATCCCCACCATTATTTCTTTCAATTTTTAAGTTTCCTTAATTATAGCACAATTTACTATTTTTGGCAGTTTTTTTGGGTCCTAAACTTTCGGAGTCGTTTTGAGGCCCTAAATGACACCTTTTTAGAAAACTAGAAAACATTGGTCTTTGACTAACGTTTGTAGTAAAAAATTGTAGTCGGATATATATTTTTAACAACATATCAAATAGAGATTGTAAGCCAAAGTTATGACCCCGGGAAGTTGATGTACCAATTTACCCCAACAGGACACATAGTTTTGTTGCTTAATCTTGTAAGGTTAGGTTTCTGGATGTTTATGGTTTTAACTTTTTCCTCAATAATAAATAGGCCTTCAATCCACATTGCAACATAGTTCATAGGCATGTAACCACTACATCTCTTCTCAGAGATAACCTACCATTGCTTGAGCTGCCTTATTTCCGTTTTGTATGTAAGCATCTTTGAGTTCTTTGATATTATTGAAATGAAGATTTATTCTTGTTGCATCTTTGTTTCAATGTTTATATATGTATTATGTTGCATTCCAACATAAGATATACCAGAATAATAATTACCACAAGAAGTTGGCACTCAAGGAAAAGCTTTGAAGTATTGAGATGTAAAAGAATGAATCAATTCCATAGTATATGAGTAAGTTTACACAGTTTCGTGATGAAATTGGGAGTGTCGGTGTTACCTTCCTTGAAGAAGATTTGGTAGCTCTATCTCTTTTGGGTCTTCCTAATAACTTGGACATTTATTAAGATTTGGTAAATGGTAGAGAGAAACTACCAAGTGGGGAGAGGTTATTGTCCTATCTAGTAAGGGAACAAATAAGGCGGAGCAATAGGGAGAGGAATTCATCCAAGGTTGAGGATGAAAAATAATAGAATACTTGGTTGAAAATTTACTAAAGTGGTTTTCCTCTTTCCCCAATTTTATCTTTACTTATTCGCAACTTCTAAGATTCAGGTACATACATACCTTTGAATGTTTCTTTTAAAGGTGTGTCCATGGAAGAGAAATGTTATTCATTTAATACTTATCCAAAACATAAGAGATGTCACAAGTGTATAGTGAAAACTCTTCTTGTAGGAAATTTATCGCAATTTACGGGCAAATGCTTATAAAAGAAGAAAATTAAAAGTAGAATTGAGTGGAAATTCTATACACGTTAACATGATTCATAAATGACAACTACTTTAGGAATCACATTTCATGAATAATACGTGCCAATTTGCATATTCTCTCCAATAATGAATGAATGGGGCAGATTGTAGTTTTGACCATATTTCAGATGTATTAAAAGAAATATTAAAACATTTTTCCATTGTTTAAAATCCTGCAACTTCTGGTTAATTGATGTCTTTCTCATAAAACATTTATAATTAATTTTTAGTTCGAAAAAATAACAACAAAATCTATTTTTTTTCATTTACTCTACAAAATATTGAGATTGTATCCTATTTAAATATCTTTGAATTTGTAATAAAATAACAAAAAGATATAATACTCATTTAATATACAAGAACGGATGCCTCAAGTGCATAACTATTTCATATTTTTAAGTGGGAAAAGTTAGACTATATTTTGTTTATTAGATGGTATCTTAGCATGTGGGTGTGATGATTTTGTTTTTTATTTCCTTTGTTGCTAGCTTGGAAATGATTTAGTTGTTTCTAATTCGAAATGTGAGTTACATTAGGGATACAATGTCTACAAACAAATGTACATATGCCGTACTAGTGGTGAAGCAAGATGATAAGTTTATCTTGTTGAAGATTTCAAGTATCCTCAAAAATCAAGGGGAATGTTTGGACCTTTTTGGAGCTTTTCCTAGCTTTAACTCTTAGAAATACATGATCATTCACTTCATAGCTATTGTTTCTTATATGAAATGTAACAGCCCAAAGTAAATATAAAATTAATTTCCTAATGAAAATCAGAATCAACAAATAAGTACATACCTATTACCTGTGATCGATGTCTGCCAGATGACATCAAGGTTTTTGGGATGACTCTCCACCCAACCGTAGGCTCAATTGCGCAGTGCTTTGCTACAATTGGCCACCCCCGAGCCCTCAATCAACGTACTACTGCCAGTGACTCCTAAGTCTTAGTACACCATTCTCTCAAGAGAATGAAAGATAGACTCTCGGAATGATGGAATGCAAGAATGCCTCTCATCTTCCTCACCATCTATTAAATAGAAAAACATTGGAAGAGGAACCACATGCACACACTCCATGTGTCTCATGCAACTTTCTTTTGATTTCTTTCTTTTTGATAGTTTCCTTTTCTTGTTTTATTTCCTTTTTTTTATAGTTTCCTTTTCTTGTTTTATTTCCTTCTTTTTGATAGTTTCCTTATTCTTATCTAGAGCTTTAGTATGGTTATTACTATTTTATTTATTTTCTTTGTATATATTTTTAATCTTATTTATTATTTGATCATTTATGATTTATTATTTTTATTATTATTAAGTGATTTATTTATTATTATTTATAATTTTATTTTTTATTTATTATTTTTATTATTTTTATTTATTATTAAGGGGAGGGATATTACATACTCTCCCACTTTAAGGAACTTCGTCCCGAAGTTAAGTTGAATTATTTATTATTTATTATTTTTATTATTTATTATTTATTATTTAATTTACTTCATGTTGCCAACACCCTCTGTTGAACTAGTATAACCAGTAGGCATTGAAAGTCCCCAACACCCTGGGAAATCTCAAGGAATCTCTGTCCTTTTTCCCACTTTCGGCACCAAGCTAAGCCTGACCCGGTCTATATCCTAGTCCAAGGCTGGCCCCAAGGCTCGCGCCTGACTCAGACGTCATCTGCCCCAAGGCAGGCATCCGGTCCGATACTCAATGACCCCGGGCATCTCACAAGGCTGGCCCACTCCCTCCACAACTACTAAGGCACACAGCCCCAGGCATCGAAGTCCTTTACATCCCTTCCAGACTTCAGTATCCCAATCCAATAATAGGCACCTAGCCTAGAACATCAGGCACTTGGCCTCCTCAAGATGATCCCATAGCTCTTCAAGAGCTATCCATCAAAAGCTATACACAAGACAAAGGAACCACTAGCATATGTAGTGTTGATTGAGTTTTTCCCCAGCCCATATGATGTTACTTATTCTCCCTCGTGCGTATGGGCTCGCATGAGATAATCAGTTAAACTGCCCCTCTCGGCCCATTTGTGGAGTCCTGTCAATCATCACACCTCAACGTGCAACCAAATCATTAGCTATAACATCATAGTACCATATAAAATAATCCACATGCCAAGTCTTGCATGTCATCATGAGAACATTCATCATTATGAATAATAACGAACTGCATGCTTATGCATGTCATAAATTTGTATGAAACTATCACATGCTTCACCTCATGAAATACCATCATAAGTTATGACATCAACATATTTACATCAAAGACATATCATGACTTCACATAATAAATGAACCACATGTCACTAAACCTCATATTATAGCATCATAATTCCTATGCCACGTTATGCATATCATATCCATCATGAGTATTCAACATTAAATACCTATCATCACGTAGTAAATGAATATGTCAATATACCTAGACATAACATCATAATGCCTATGCATATCATCATCATCATAAGTATACATCATCACTATTGTAACAACTATATAAATATGAACCACATGAGCATGATCACCCTCATACCATCATATCATGAAACATCGTTAATCTGAGATACATTTCAATACAAATATAGAATAATATTCTATAAGTATTCTTATCATAATTCATCAATTTCATTTACTTGTACAAACATTCAACATCCATCTAGGATTTATGTTATCTCATTAGTGTTATTAGTGTCATTTTTCCATCAAGATACCAATTACTTTTAGATAATCTTTTCATGTTATTTATATTAGGTATACTCATCTAAGTACATCGTTAAATTTCAAATTAGCCTCACCATCTTCAGTCTTAATCTCTCATCACTTATTCTTCCTTCCCCAATGAAATTTATTGCTAATATGCTACCATTTGTATAATCATTTAAATCATCAATATCAAGTTAAAATTCCATGATCACTATACATATTTTTCTTATCCAAATAGCACACATACAAGAGGTCATCTTATTTAAGTCTTATTTTATGCTTAATCTACCTGCATGAGGGCTTTTTGCCCCCTCATGATTTATTCATTAGTTGCATAATTTTCATTGTTAATCCTAAAAAGATTTGCTTTTCTCATCAAGTTTCCACTTGATCTCTATTATCATAGATTCACCCATGTTCAAGTTGGAATAGGGATTCTTCCACTTTAATTTTCACTCATTAAATATTCAGTTTAGACTTGAATGATTGGAACCACTACCATCATTATCATCTATGAATGATTTGGTATGCCCATTGTATTTTGGCAATAACTTCTTTCAATACTAATGACGCGCACTAGTAAGTTGTTTTGTATGAGGTAACAATATATGATCAATCCACTCGTGAGTGACATTTATTCAATTGCACCCTTTATTAGTTGAATCTCACTTCTTTTGCCAATTTATATGTAATCCTTATCAAATTCTCATTATATAATTTCCAACTATATTTCCAACAATATTTCTTCCTACACTTCATGCTCAATGTTTTCTCATTAGTCTACATCATGTATTTCTTTTTCAAAAAGTTAAACAATTATTATCCTTGGAACATTTTCCTAGTTTATCATTTGTCATTTCTCACCAATTACAAGTGCTTAGAACTTCCTATAATGACACTTCTATAGGCCATCACTTTGACCCTTACCTATCATGTTGACCAATCCACTCCATGTCTACTAGCTTCAAAGATAGAAATATTATTAAATTGGCCTTGTTTTCTCACCTTTAGTCATACTAGTTTATTTTCCTCCTCTCTCTGAAATGTATAAAATTGTTACAATAGGAAATATTGTTACTATCACATAACTTATCTTCTCAAATTGATGAATTTTATTATGGATTCACTTCTTTAATTCAATGTTATCATACCCTTCAGGCCCTTGACAATGACCCTTTTTATTATTCAACTGCGTTAGTTGATCATTAATGTTGCTTCCACTTCTTAAGGTTGTTGTCTATATATTTTTCCATCACCTTATTCTAATAATAGGTTTGTTGTTCTCCCAAGGCTAGTATCTTGTTATCTTAGGTTTATATTTATTAGTTCCCTGAAATTACACCACTATTTTCTCACACCTTCGCCAAATAGCTAGTGTCTCTTTAATTTACATATTAACTAAACTAGTTTTGCATGTATGCCACTTCATATTTAATGGTCTCTTTTACAAGTTCATTCCAAGCTTTTAATTTTACATTATCAAGTAGATAAGATGCATATTGATTTCTTTGTGGACTCATTAATACCACCATAATTTTATTATCATCTTTGTGAAAATAGGTGTGTTGCAAGGAGCATATAAAGAGGTGTTATCCTCATATGAAATTTCTTAATGTTATGAATTGCTTGTTATATCTTCTTTACCTAACCACAAAATTTTCTTCAGGCTATAGTTTATGAAATATAAAAAGATATCAAAAGAATTGATTCCACTTTTGATTAATGCATGGAAAAGGAGATGCAACCATAACTATAAACTTGCAGAAAATTGGACAAGAAAAATAATCTTCACTAAGTGAAGATTCACATTAATTTCAAAGGCCACCTAATAGCTAACATAATTCTATGTTAAAACATGACTACAAGGAAAAAGGGGAAAAACATTCTAATAGAAATAAAATTAAAACAGGGTCAATATTTCAAAATAATTATACCATGAATATTTTCTTACAATTAATCACCAAAATAAAAGAGGAAAAGAGTAGACAGGTTATTACCCATTACTATTTCATGTTCTATAATTTTCCATTTTCATATCTAAATTCCTTTTTAATATAATGAAATGTCGCTTATATAAATTCATTAATAACTTCTATTACTTTAATAGATTATACAATTTACATACAAATACTAAACATACAACTGTAACATTTCACCAATTTCATTTTTCCTAATCCATAATCATCCTTCATGATTAAATTGATTTTGAAAATATCCATGTAAAGTCTATCTCCATATAAAATTTATTTTGACTTCTATGATATTGACTATTTGTATATTGTATATTTTAATTTCAACACTAAAATATGTGGAATTTAAGAAAAACCAATGTCACTGTCATTGTAAATCATTGTAAAAATGGATATTTTCAAAAATGATATTTTGAATTTTAGTTATACTTCAAACTTTTTAATACAAACCTTTATACTATACATATACATATAAGTGTATAAGGATAATTCTTAATATTTCTCCATTTTCACTTCAGAATGCTAAATGCAAATTTCATTTTCCAATTTATTTATTTCTCTTAAATTGTATTAAGTTTCATAATCATTAGCTATTATAATTTAGTTGAGATTACGGATTTTCATTATATTGTATTAAGATAGAAAATTTTTGCAATCCTAATGAGGAAAATATTTTTCCAGATTTTAAAGAACATGCCAACTATGATCATGTTGCTGAAAATTCTTGCTGAAAATTCTACTTTAGTCTAGAAGAACTTTTTGGTACCCTCTTTTTGAAGACAAAAGACTATGGTTTGATGTTTCTTTTAGGATGGATGGGAATAGAAAAGATGACATAGTTTTGAGCTCCTGTAATGAAGAAAAATAAAATCATTTCCAGCTCAGATTTAAATGATTAGTTGCCAGTTTTAGATTCAAGCTTTGAAGAGTATCCTTGTAGGCCTGGGTTTGAAGAGGAAACCAGAGGAGAGAATTTCCAGCCTTATTCATGGAAATAACAACACATAATTAAAGAATTACACTTTTGGCTAATTCAGTCCAAACAAAACCGAATGGGAGGATAGCAGAAAACGGAGGCTGGCAGGTTGATTTGACAAAGAAACTCAGTCAGCTAGCCAGTCTGCCAACATAATCTTGACTTTTTTGAGAAATGTTTTCCTAATCCATTCTGTTTTGCTATTGATGAACCAGTTAAAAGTGTTTGCATTCCAAGAGATGACGTCTACAATGTGTTCAGAGTCTCATTCAAAATCAATGGATCGTTGTTTTAGAGGCACATTTTAGTACCTTCTATGACTGGAATCAACTGAGCCTGGCTATTTACTTTCATGCCATTATTCTATAGAAACACTACCTTCATTAGGCCATTCTAACTGCTGATATGAAACAAAATCTCTGCTATAAGGAACAATATTTGCATCTATTGAAAGTAATTTTAACTTTAAAAACACTGGCTGGAAATTATGTAATATGTAAGGAGACCAACCATGCAGGTATAGTGCTCTAACCTAGGGCTGATGCCCTAATCTCGATGCATTGAATAAAAATAGTAATGTCCTTCCTCAGTTAAACCGATATGAGCACATGCAAACAATATGCCAACAAAGGTCACTTCGTCTGACTTAAAACCTGCTAACTGCATTTGTTTATATAGTGTGAAAACTACCTTGCTACGCCCATGTTGGGCACATCCTACAATCATTGCATTCCATGACACTAAATTCTGGTGACGTAATTCATCAAAAAGCTGGCAAGCATCTTCTATGCTTCGACATTTTGAATGCATGTCTAAGAGGGCGCTGCCCACGTAAGTATTGCTTTCAAAGCCAGTTTTGATGGCACAAGCATGGAACTGCTTGCCCTTTTCCAGAACTGCTAAATTAGCACATGCTCTAAGAACACTCGAGAAGGAAAACTCATTAACCCCATTACATGTTTCTTGCATTCCCCTAAATAGTCTCAGAGCCTCTTCCCCATGCCCATTTTGTGTATATCCTGAAATCATGCTACTCCACAGGACTGCACTGTTTTTCGTCATTTTTTCAACCAGTTTGCGTTCATCCTCCATAAGATCACATTTTGCATACATATCGACAATGGCAGTTCCTGCAAATACACAAGACTCAAATCCAAATTTAAGGATCTCGGCATGAAGCATATTACCATGTTCCAAAGCTGCTAAACTGGCAGAAGCCTTGAGAACACTGGCCAATGTGAATTCGTTTGGTTTCATGCTAGTTCGCCTCATCAGGGAGAACATCTTAAGAGCTTCCCCAGCAAGCGTATTTTGAGCAAAACCTGAGATAACCACAGTCCACGAAACCAGGTCCCGCTCCGGCATTTGCTAAAACAACTCAAGGGCTTCTTTGCCACTTCCCATTTGGATATATCCTGCAATTAATATAGTCCAAGGAACTACACTTGATTGAGTGATTTTGTCAAACAGTTGGCGTGCATACTCCATTCATAAATTGATAACCGTGTAGGTGCGCAATCTCAATGTCATCTCCGAAAAGCAAATTCACGGCCACGGTGATTCTTTGTAGACTGCTAAGATTCCAAAGCCCTAAGAAGGATTTGTGAGCTGAACTGTGAGACAGAGTGGAGTTTGAACTGGGTGGCCAAGTGAACTGTGCGGCGGAGTTAATCATGCTCAAAGCTGAAAGGGAATGCATCATGCGCCTGGTAGATATATGTAACACTTAAATACAACTGAATGTAATAGATATATGTAGGGATTTTGTTTTATAGTGTAGACAACTCAGGTATATGTTCTGTTAAGAGTCATTTAACTGTACGTTTAAGAGTGAAAATAAGGTAGTTAGTCACTGTATAGGATGGAGTCTTACTTGCAGAAACCTTTAATAAATATCAAACAACCCAAGAACTCAAAAAGACCACCGTTACTACTACACTCACTACACGGCATGTTTAACTAACTACAAGAAAAACTTAAAATGACATGGGGTAAACGAGCAGTGACCACTTAGATCCAGTGCAAACTCCACTTTTAGGCAAAAAAAAAAAATTACAGTTTTAAAGAGGTCAGAAGCCTTAAGCTATGAAGCTCGAAGAGACAAATGTGAAAAATAATAGAAAAATTAAGAACCTTGGGGAAGCAAATGTGAAAAATGACAAAAATGATCTGAACGAAGGAAGGGCTATAGCAGTAAGAGAAAATTTGATGATTTGTAAGTCGACCCTGATTTGCATACGATCTAACCTCCTCTTGTACAAACCTCTCCAAGCCTAATGAAGAATCAGATCAAGGCAATTTCGGTGGAAGTTTGGTATTTGAATGTCGTGAGTTTGAAATAAAAATGTCTAGCGCAAACCTGGGGTGATTTTGGCATAAGTATACTATTAACTGGCGTAATTTTTCAAGGGCTTGTATTGAATGAGAGCGTGCAAGGGTCTCATAGTTTTGTCAAATGTCTACTTTTTAAATAGAATGAGTTTTGGTTTCAAAGAGATGACGCCATATGAAAATCTGATTTTACCAAAATGGAATGAGCTTCAAGGGATGATGCTAGGTGCAAATCCGAGTGATGTTCGCTATAATTTTTGATTCGAATGGCTTGAATTTTGAAAGGGCTGATGTCCAAGGCAAGTTTGGGGAAAGTTGGCACAAGTCTTCTATTTGAATAGAATCGTATTTTCTTGGATGCACGTTTCTTGACACACTTACAGAAGAAATAAATCCTCATTCTATACAAAACATTTTTATTTCAATAATCCTCTGTGGATAGAATCATTAGGATGTGAGTATAATAAAAATAAAATAAAAATCATTTAGATCGAAGTTTTGTACATTAAAATGTCTATAGGTCCTAAGTGTTGAATCCAGCTCTGATACCATATGTAACAGCCCAAAGTAAATATAAAATTAATTTCCTAATTAAAATCAGAATCAACAAATAAGTACATACCTATTACCTGTGATCGATGTCTGCTAGATGACAACAAGGTTTTTGGGATGACTCTCCACCCAACCGTAGGCTCAATTGCGCAAGGCTTTGCTACAACTGGCCACCCCCGAGCCCTCAATCAACGTACTACTTCCAGTGACTCCTAAGTCTTAGTACACCATTCTCTCAAGAGAATGAAAGATAGACTCTCGGAATGATGGAATGCAAGAATGCCTCTCATCTTCCTCACCATCTATTAAATAGAACAACATTGGAAGAGGAACCACATGCACACACTCCATGTGTCTCATGCAACTTTCTTTTGATTTCTTTCTTTTTGATAGTTTCATTTTCTTCTTTTATTTCCTTCTTTTTGATAGTTTCCTTATTCTTATCTAGAGCTTTAGTTGGTTATTACTATTTTATTTATTTTCTTTGTATATATTTTTAATCTTATTTATTATTTAATCGTTTATGATTTATTATTTTTATTATTATTAAGTGATTTATTTATTATTATTTATAATTTTATTTATTATTTATTATTTTTGTTATTTTTATTTATTATTAAGGGGAGGGATATTACATGCAATTCTTTTAAAAATTTTGAATTTCCTTTCATCTTTGCTTAATTAAAAATATTTCCTCTTCCATTTCCTAAATGAATTTGGGTCTCACTTAATTTCTATCCCTTAACGTCTCCTAGCCTAAGGGAGTGCTACAGGGTCCAGTTCCCATACCAATATCTCCCACCTTAAGAGAGTCCTAAATTTTTTATCTAAATGATTCAAAAGTTGCAAGCCAATATGTCTTTGCTAGCTATTATTATATGTGAATTTTGCTAATAAATGTGGTATTCATAATTATTTTATTTTCCATGACATATACATTATGAAAGATGTGTTTTAAAAATTGGCTGAAGCTTTTAGTTTAATCATAGTTATTAATCTAATTTGCTAAAATTAAAATAAATATAAAACATAATCACTAATTCAATAAACTTTATAATTCAAATAAGACATAGTGTTTCTTAATGTAAGTTTCCACTCTTGTCTTTATGAGACCAATAAACTTGCATCAAAAAGTTTTTAAAATTCTTATTATACCACACCTTTGAAAACCTTAAAAAATATTTAAAAATAAAATAAAATTTAAAACTTATATATATATATATATATATATATATAAAGTAGAATGTACTTCTTACTACAATTTGATTATTTAATAAAATTTAAACTTCATATATATAAAATCATACTCTTTATTCAAATAAAAATTAATTGATTAAATTTAAAAATGCATTGTTTTACTTATTTTCACCCTAACCCATAAGTTGAATATATATATATATATATATATATATATATATATATATATATATATATATATATATATATATATATTTATATATATATATATATATATATATTATATATAATATATATATATATATACAAACCAACAGAGATGGGCATATTTGTGGAGTACGCTGATACACCTCATAACTATCGGGTGTACCTAACATCCCTCAGGATGGCATATGTTCATAGATATGTGAAGTTTGATGAAGAGAAGGGAACAAGGTGTTCCCTTGAGAGGGAGATTTACTTGCATTCAGATGAGGAGATTTTGGCTCCAAAGGAAGAACCATATCCTAAGAATACCTATACATCCTTACCACTCTCAAAGTAACTAGGCCTTGTGGAGATATCCTTTGATGGGTCCTGGGACAATGTCCTAAAATAACTCATGACGTCTTTGAGTAGCAAGAAAATCGACCAAGGTAATGGAAATGAGGCTCAAGTGTTTCTCGCACCATCGCCTATGGGGAAAGGGTTCCCTAGATTTTGGCGATTAAAGTACCTGTGTCCCACATGAGAATTTGAGAATTTAGTTTCTTGGTATTTAGTTATGAGTATTGAGCACTATATGGGTTGAGTAGCCCCAAAAAATACTGCAAGCACTAGACCTAAGACGAACTCCCTCTGGATCGGGTCTCTAACATGCTCAGGTATTCTTTTCCATTGGATGATTAAAGGATTTTAAGCTCCCTACCATTGCGGCCTATGGGATACCTACACCGAGTGGTCCTAGCCTGAGCTATAAATGTTTTGGTGGCCTTGTGGGGAATTTAGTTGGTTCAATTTATGGTTGCTTTTAAGGGTCTTACTTTTCTTTAGGGTGTGATATGTAAGATGAAATAAACTAAGTATCAAAATCTCTGGAAACTGGATGCTTTATAATATGAATTTTATAGAAGCTTAGTGTCTGGTGTATAATTGTATGCTAGTGAAGAAGTGAGAATGTAAAGTGCGAGAAGATGTCGATATTTAGTAATTCCTCCAAATATTCTGCTACTTATACTATATTTCAATTGTTCCTCGGATCAAAAAGAAGCAATATGCGCATAATGGGTCGTTTACTCCTTTTCCAATTACATTATGTTAATTTCGAAATACGTAGGTGAGAATTCAAATTCTTTAAGAAAGTTTTCATATGCAAGCCCAAGTTCATACAACATATGAAATAGAAGCATATATTACTTGCTTTCTTTCATAACACTTTCTCCTAGTCCCATAAAATGAAAGAAATTAATTCTTTGGTGAGTAAGAAGATTTGTGGGTAGTGGGCCACTTACTCTTTTGCTAATTAAGCTATGTGAAGGTTGTAAATAAAAACAAAAGATAATCTAATTACTCTACTAATTGTGATTAGTAAAGAAGCTAAGAAATCTAAACTGACTGTAAAAAAATTGCAGAGGTGAAGGATATTCACCAAAGGCTGCCAGTCACTTGAAAAATGTGACATTACAAGGTATTTTTAACTTCTTGGAAAACCACATGCATTTCACAATACACAAACGTGGCGACACATCTGTCATAGTAAAATCCATGGAGTGTGCGTTTGTCTGAGCATAAGTGATGCTGTCAACTTGATATTGTAAATTAACTTGTTTCTCAGCCCACCACACGTTCATAAGGTCCTATAAAACTTGCATATAGGTATTACACACCTTGTAGGCCAACTATGCAGAGATAATATATGTGAACACAACATTTAGATTAAGCAAAAGAAAAATGTATGGTCACCATTTTTGTGGTAGTTTTTTTGTGGAAATGATGTACCAAAAGACACCGCTTTAAAAGTTGTTTGTTCCCTGCAAAGGAGCACAAACATAGTTTATGTTTTTATTGAACATACTTAGATAAACAAATCATTGCAAATAATGAAACCAAACATGAACTAAAACAAAGATATAAATACACAAACAATGCACAATGGAGCGAACAAGTCAACAAAATAATGGAAAATCCTCCCTTTATTGACTGTTGGTAGTAGAATTTGAATACAATATATTAATATTAAACACTTGAAGGGAATTATTTGACCTATCGTGCTAAACAATATTTAACAAGGTGGCTCTTTTCGATAATATCCTTACATTCTTCTCCTCTCCCTCAAATAAGTATGAAGACTCTCTTAATGGTGGACTTTTGTCCTCTCACTAAGATGATGGATTTCTTAGAAGAAATATGGCCAACATGTTACTGCTCTTACTTTCTTTGGTTTCAAAAATGAAATATATGTTTTCTCTGATAGAAATTTGGCAATCATAACATCATCTCTTATTTTGTTTCTCCCACGGCCTATTTATATAGAATTTTTGAATCCATCTTCGCTCTCTTGGTTTATGAGTAGGACAAGATGATTCCATTGAGGGCTGGATGTCTCTAGGGCGACTCTTATTTGACTGTCCTGGACTAAGATCTTGTCTTGGAATCACCTCCAAGTGTGTGAAGTGATACCAAATTTTTTTAGTCATCCAATTTCTCAATCGCATAAATTTTGAATGATTTTTTGCGCGTTCCACATTTATCGAAGAAAAAATCATGAAGTCTTCAATTTTTAATTTTTTTAAACTTTGGACCTTTGGGAAAAGTAAAATTTTTAAACTTCATGATGTCCTCAGTCGAAAAATGTTCACTTGTGCATTCCACTAGATGTATTTTAGAATATTCTTTCTTGTGCAAAAATGTGTACTATTTTATAGTCTTAATACACATATCTTTAACAATTCCATTTGAACATTAAGTACATGAATGGAAACATAAATAAAATTGCATATTGCCTCATCCAATCGCTGGCTATGGCACTAACCACAGTGCTCGATTCTTGTGGACATGAGATTTAGGGATTTATGCACCTTTACAAGAGTCATCCAAAATTTGGCACCACATACCAGATGCTCCTTGAAGGCAAGAAAGTTCCAAACTTTTGCCTCCAAGAGACATTGTTGGGCCACCTGGAACACCTCTATGTTCCTTTAAGAAAGTATGCCAAGATGATTTTGGAGGCGCACTACAATCAGGTTGCTGAACATTTTAGGGTAGAGAAAGTCATGGAGATGTTGTAGAAGTATTTTTGTTGGCAAAACCTTAGACAAAATGTTGGGAAGTACATCAGCTCCTACACTACCTGTGTCATTTTCAAACGTACAATCAATAATTAAGACTTGTATACTCCTCTACTTACACCTATCCAACCATGGGAATCTATCTCCATGGATTATATGACAAGCCTCCATTCTACCAAGCATGGAAACAACTGTGGTTTTGTGGTTGTCGACGAATTCTCTAAGATGTCCATTCCAGAGGCTTGGAAGAAGAGTATCAGAACAATAGTCATTGCCAAACCCTTCTTTAAACAAGTATGGGTGCACTTTGGGATCTCATATTCCATCATCGAAGATTGGGATAACACATTACGAAGTACATTTTGGTCAACCCTCTGGTCGTTGTTGGATACCAATCTCACTAAGTCCATGACCTTCCACCCCCAAACTGATGGATAAACCAAGGTTGTCAACAGAATGGCTTTTCACATCCTACATATATACAATCCATACACATGGGATGAAAGCTTCCCCTATGTCCAACACATATACAATAGGGATCTCCATAACTCGACTATTCGTCAAACATTTAAAGTAGGATTGAGATTCCAACCAATATGTCCCATTGATCTTGCCATACCACTTGTAGTTATACAAGAAACTTCGGCTGATGTCCAATCTAAAGCTAAAAATGATAACATCTTCATTGAATGCATTCCACAATTCTGCCAAAAGGTCCATGAAATATTGGACAGAGAAAATTTTAAGTACAAACAACGTCACGATCAATATTGGGTGCCACACAACGTCAACGTGGGTGAAAATTTTTGGTTACATTTGTAGAAGGAGAGCCTCACTAGGGTCCACCACAAGCTTTTTCCACTCGTATCTGGGCCTTACATTATCACCAATGTTGTAGGAGACAATGATTTCAAGCTCAACAATCCACCATTCCTTGGCCTTCACCTAGTATTCCATGTGGATCGCTTGCAACCATACTTTCCCCCATTGTTGGATACATCAGACATTGTTGAGCACATGACACCAACAGAGCCCAACCCAAGTTGTATTGAACAAATCCCTACTGTTAATATCATGGATACAAAAATAAATAACACTCACAAGTAGAATATCCAACTATATTTGGTTATCAGAGTTGGCCAACTCCACCACCATGGCAAGTGGCTCACCAGGGACCAACTTCAGGAGGAGTTTCCCCATCTCATGGATGAACTCAATGCAATTGGGACCATTTAATCCTAAGAGGGAAGGAATTATCGAGGTGGATATTGGTGGCCACCAACCAATTACACTAGGATCCCCACCATTATTTCTTTCAATTTTTAAGTTTACTTAATTATAGAATAGTTTACTATTTTTGGCAGTTTTTTCAGGTCCTAAACTTTCAGAGTCATTTTGAGGCCCTAAATGACATATTTTTAGAAAACGGGAAAACATTGGCAGTCAAAAATTGTAGTCGAATATATATTTCTAACAACATATCAAACAGAGATTGTAAGCCAATGTTATGACCCCGGGAAGTTGATGTACCAATTTACCCCAACGGGACGCACAGTTTTGTTGCTTAATCTCCTAAGGTTAGGTGTTTGGATGTTTATGGTTTTAACTTGTTTCTCAATAATAAATAGGCCTTCAATCCACATTGTAACATAGTTCATAGGCATGTAACCACTACATCTCTTCTCAGAGATAACCTACCATTGCTTGAGCTGCCTTATTTCCATTTTGTATGTAAGCATCTTTGAGTTCTTTGATATTATTGAAATGAAGATTTATTCTTGTTGCATCTTTGTTTCAATGTTTATATATGTATTATGTTGCGTTCCAACATAAGAATATACCAGAATAATAATTACCACAGGAAGTTGGCACTCGAGGAAAAGCTTTGAAGTATTGAGATGTAAAAGAATGAATCAATTCCACAATATATTAGTAAGTTTACACAGTTTCATGATGAAATTGGGAGTCTCAGTGTTACTTTCCTTGAAGAAGATTTGGTAGCTCTATCTCTTTTGGGTCTTCCCAATAACTTGGATAGTTATCAAGATTTGGTAAATGGTAGAGAGAAACTACCAAGTGGGGAGTGGTTATTCTCCTATCTAGTAAGGGAACAAATCAGGCGAAGCAACAGGGAGAGGACTTCATCCAAGTTTGAGGATGAAAAATAATAGAATACTTGGTTGAAACTTTACTAAAGTGGTTTTCCTCTTTCCCCAATTTTTTTCTTTTCTTATTCGCAACTTCTAAGATTCAGGTACACACATACCTTTGAATGTTTCTTTTAAAGGTGTGTCCATGGAAGAGAAATGTTATTCTTTTAATACTTATCCAAAACACAAGAGATGTCACGAGTGTATAGTGACAACTATCACTACTACACTGAGGGAAATTTTAAGACATTTTTTTAAGACAAAAGAAATCTTTTTTCTTAAAAAGGCACTTTTTATTTTAATTATTTTACATTAAAATTTAACATCAATTTAATTGTCTTAAATATAAAATTTAGGACAAAAACAGTTTAAGACGAAATTATTTTAAGACAAAACTTTATATTTAATACAAAAATAACTTAAAACAAATGTATTTTAAGATACAATTTCAAATTTAAGACAAAAACAGTTTAAGACAAAACTTTATATTTAAGACAAAAATAGTTTAAGACAAAAATATTTGAAGACAAAAATAGTTTGAGACAAGAATATTTTAAGACAAAAACAGTTTAAGACAAAATTATTTTAAGACAAAACTTTATATTTAAGACAAAAACCTTTGAGACAAAAATATTTTAAGACAACTTTATATTTAAGACAATGGCCACTTAAGACGAAACCCATTTAAGACAATTAACAATTAAGACATAACATATCAATTTAAGAAAATATTATCTAACAACTACGAAATTGACTCTCACAGTGCACCCTAAGTCTGCCAGCTTGTAGGCTACTACTGTATCACGCCTATACCAATGCTACTATTTCACTTTCCATTCACGTTATCTTATATAAAGACATCCACTTGTTGGGCTCTTCATTTTGTGGGAGTAGTCGACTGTGAAGAACGCGAAAACTTTCCATGGAAAGATTTCCCACACTTTAATTACTCTTTTGTCCCTTCGATCTCTGTTGAGATTAGAGACAACTTGTATGTCGATGCATTCGACACTACTACATGGAAGGGAATTTTAACACAAAATAAATCTTTTGTCTTAAAATTTTCAATATGAGGCACTAGTAAAAAAGGTAAAGGATTAGGGGTTCGTCTTTACGCTATTGATGGGTTCTTCAGGAAGTAGAGCAATGGAGGCTAACAACAACTAATGGGATTTAGGGCGATGGAGGCCAACAATGGGGGTGTGCATCGTGAGAGGAGCGATGGAGGCACTTTCGATGAACTTGGATAGGTGGTAACATAGTTGGAGTACTTTTCGGGGTCTCCATCGATTGTGTTTTAATATGTTTTTTTTTACTGTTTTATTTATTTTGAATGCTACTTATATCCGTTGGTTGGTTTTATTAGCACATTGTTGTGTTGGATTGGCAACATGGATTAGATTCACTTGAAGGATTGTTGAAAAATGAAGCAAGAAATTCTCAATTTGATTTTGCCTTGATTAAATTGAGAAAATTTGAATTTCCACATCAGCAGACAACTTGGATGCAATTAACTTGTATGACATGGCTTGTGTCACCCATTTTACTCAATAAATTCGAGTTGGAGGAGTTAGAGTTTAGTTAAGCATGTGTGATTGCTAATTTGTAGCAATCAAAGTCAATTATCTCAAGTTGTTTTCAGTTAAACTAGTTCTAACTGTTGGAGGAACTAGTGGAAGGCCAGTTGTGCAGTGGGACTTCAGTCAAATGTAGTGATCATCTAGTTATTGATCAATCAGCCCAAAATAGCTAGTGCATGCAAATAATTCAAGTTCCCCAACTATGGTGGAGATTCTAAGGAAGTGTAACATTAGTTGTAGACTAGTCTTGAGCGTACAGGTGTTGCATGCAGTCACATGATCAACCTTAGGAATTGCGCAATTGATCCAGGTGGATGTTGGTGGCCACCCACCTATCCCATTTGGACCCCCACAACTGTCTCTTTCAGTTTTTCTGTTTCCTTAATTATAGCACAGTTTACTATTTTTAGTAGTTTTTCAGGTCCTAAACTTCCGGAGCCGTTTTGAGGCCCTAAACGACGTTTTTTGGGAAATCCACCAGCTAGTGATTTTTCTATCTAGAAATCGTCCTTTTTGTCGTAGTCCTCAGAGAGATCTTTCTAACGGGCTATCATGCGCATCAAACGGAGATAGTACGACCAATTCGTGACCCCAGGAAGTTGATGTACCAACTTACCCAAAAGCGGGGCCCACAATTTGGCGTTTCATCTTCTAGGGTTAGGTTTTGGAATTTGAAGGGTTTTCCATTGTTTCTCAACAATAAATAGGCCCTCGAGCCTCATTGTAACACAGTTCTTTGGAGAACAGTTCAGAGGCATGTAGTCGACACATCTCTTCTCAGAGATAAGCTACCATCACCCTAGCTAGGTTATTTCCATTTCTATTTGTAAGCATATTTCAGTATTTTACAGTAATGAAATGAAGTATTATTTCCGCTGCATATTTGTCTTTATGGTTATCTCTATATTTTATTACGTTCCTGTTTAAATCTGGATCAGCAATCCATTTTGGAAAAATTCGTAAATAATAAGGGCCTAATTTCTCAAGAAATTGCCCAAGGAAATGGGGGCTCAAGCAGAGGAAAGAATTGACAAAGTTTGGGTTTGAGCTTCTTAGTGAGCAGGGAGATAGGTTATTCACTTACAGGTTGTACACAGTTGAGATCTGTATTCATCAGATTGATGCAAGAAGTCATTAGAGTTTTTATCATATTGCTTTCCCCGAGAAAAATATTTTGTGCATGTGTTTTATTTCTTATTGCATGCCTAAATTTTTTGTTATAAATTGTGACTTAACTTCCATAGAGCAGTAGAGTAGTTTTGTGTCTTGTGATTTTGAAAAAACTTCATGAGCAGTTGCATATCTATACCATAATTTCTACATCGTATCATAGCAGGAATTTCAAACTTGTTTCTTAGGTGGTTCAAATTTGCAGTTAAGTGTAGCAAAATCTCTTAAGAGCTGAGAAGATGACCTTCAATGGGATGAGGCTAGAGTGTGCCTTGGAAGGAAACTTTAATTTCATTGAATGGAAGGATCACATGGAGGAGGTATTTGATGACAATGGATTGCTAGAATACATCAAGAGAGATGTTACAAAGCCAACAGAATTTGATGCCCAAAACCTTTCTCAGTGGAAGAAAGATGTAGCCAAGGTGTGGAGAATAATATTGGAGGGAGTACAGGACCACATTGTCAGCAATCTCCATGGGAAAGAAAATCCTTATGTAATGTGGTAGGCACTGTAAAATCTATTCTAGAATAGTAGTGGCCACAAATATATGGTGCTCAAGGATAAACTTTGAAATATCAAGATGTAGAAGAATGACTTTATCCTGCAATATCTGAGGAGGTTCACACAAGTTCATGATGAGCTTGAAGGAGTTTTTATTACTATTTTAAAGGATGACTTAGTAAGCATATCCCTTCTGGGCCTTCCCAAGAGTTGGCATAGCTATAAGGATTAAGTGAAATGGAGGGAGAAAATATTAAATTGGAAACACTTATGGTATGATTTGGTACAAGAGGAAACAAGGAAGAATACCAGAGATGGGACCTCATCCAAGTAAAAGGATGAATAAAAATTTTCATTTGTTGGAAATGGAAACAAGGGAAAAGGGAAGAAATCTCAAACCAAACCAAAATCTAGCCAAGGGGGAAAGAAGAAATATTTGTCAAAAAAAAATGCTTCCATTGTCATGAATACAGACATTATGCCACAAAGTGCCCACAGAAAAGGGAAAGCAAGATGACCTTAGGAGGAGTAGCAGGTGAAGCCTCAGCTTCAGACTTCGACCTTGACTTTACCCTTATCACATGCATGTCCAACATAGTGATGGGGAGCATGTGGTACTTGGACTTAGGTGCATTTTTCCACATGACAGGGTGTAGAGATTTTTTCAGTGACCTAGAGGAGAAAGATCTCCAGATGCACATCAAGATAGGGGATGACAGAAGGTACAACATGACTGGTATTAGTACAGTCACCTTTCAGAGGGAGTCAGGCTCCCCTTCCAGGCTCAAGGATGTCATGTTTGTTCTAGGCCTAAAGAAAAATCTCATGTCTATTGGAGTTTTGGAAGACTGTGGTTATGATGTGATCTTCAACAAAAGGAATAGAATTCATGAGATACATAGCCACGGGACAGGTGAAGAAGATTGGGGTTTGTGTGAAGAATCTATATAAGTTAGATGTGAATGATTGTGCTACATTGAGCACTAAGGAAGAGAAAGTGCAAGGCTACGATGTAGGTGAACTTTAGCACATAAGACTTGGCCATTTGCATCATGGCACCTTGAATATTATACAACGAATAGCCACTAGCCTCCCTAAAGGAGCACTTGAGCAGTAGGATGTATGCAAATGATGTACCTTGGGGAAGTAAATAAAATCCACATTCCATGATCGGGACAACAAAGTGCGTGCAGTCCAAGAAAGGATCCACTATGATGTCTATGGACCTTTCTTGATAGCCTCCATTGCCAGACAAAAATATTTTGTCCTTTTTCTTGATGACTTCTCACATAAGTGTTGGATCTCTTCATGCGGAAGAAAGATGAGACATTCTCCAAGTTTGTAGAATTCAAGGCACTGGTTGAGAAAGAAACCAACAAGAAGGTGAAGGCTCCCGGCAGCAATAATGGAGGTGAGTATGTGTTGAATGAATTTAAAAATTTATGTGTGAAAGAAGACATTCAACAAGAGTTGACAACACCTCACAACCCACATCAAAATGGGGTGGTTGAGAGAAAAAATCGTAGCATTTTGGGAGCAATGAGGGTGATGTTGCATGACCAAGGTCTACCTCTGCATTTGTGGGTTGAGGCATGCAATACAACATTTTGTTTGTAGAACTGAAGTCCTCATTGGATTCTTGGCATGATTACACCAGAGGAGGCTTTCTTGGGAAGAAAGCGGGATGTGTCATACTTCAAGATTTTTGGAGCCTCTGTTTACTACCATGTCTCCAAAGAACCAAGGAATAAGCTTGAGTCTACCGTAGAATTGGGGGTATTTGTGGGTTACACCTAAAATCCCCAAAACTACCATGTGTACTTGCCATCACTCAGAATGATAGTTATGTGAAGGGATGTAAATTTTGATGAGGAGAAAGCTATGTGGTGCTCCCTTGAGAAGGAGCTTTAGATCCCACAAAAAGATGAGCTTTTAGCTCCAAATGAGGAACCTTAGGAAGTTGTATAGCAGCCACAAATAGAGGAGCAGAGAGTGGAGACATTCACTCAAGAAAAACGATCCAGAGAAGGTAGAAAAATAACTAAGGAAGTTGATAGACTTGTGCAGGAAGCGAGGGAGAATGTGGGATATCCTTCAAATTTGTGTAAGAAAAGGAGGTCACCTAAGAGGTACACTAGCTACATGGCTCTTATGACTAAACTTATAGAGATTGAGCCATCATATTTTGAGGAAGAAATAGAGAAAAATTTTGGGTTGATGCAATGGTGGAGGAATATGAATCCATTGCAAGGAACAATGTTTGGTAAAAGGTCCCAAGACCAACATATAAATCAATAGTGGGTTTGAGATGGATCTTCAAGGTGAAGCAAGAAATTGACGAAAGCATAGAGAAGTATAAGGCCATATTTGTGGCCAAGGGGTACTCTCAAGTTAAGGGAATTGACTGTGAGGAGACCTTTTCTCTTGTAGCAAGGTACTCATCCATTAGATCAATTCTTGCTCTGGCTACATAGATGGGGTATAATATCCACCAGATGGGTGTAAAAACAACATTTCTTAATGGGGTTATTAAGGAGGTGGTGTACATAGAGCAACACAAAGGTTTTGAGACATTTGATCAAGAGTCTCATGTGTGCAGACTCAAGTGAGCGTTGTATGATCTCAAACAAGCACCTCGTGCTTGGTACACCAAGATCGATAGCTATCTCACTGGTTTGGGCTTCACCATAAGTGAAAGAGTCACTCCCTCCTTCATACACCTAGAACTCACTGACACTCCCTGTCACACACTCTTATTCATTCATTTCCATGCATTTTAAACTAGTACTCCCTTGTGTTTCCGTGGAACTCCCTAACAATCCCTAGCATACGTTGGCACACCCTAGCACCTAGCACATCTTGGCATGTTTCCCTGGCCTTTAGCATGCCTTAGAACTACCTAGAATATCTTGTCTCTCCCTCCTTAGCACACCTAGGACTCACTGACACTTTCTGTCACAAAATCTTATTCATTCATTTCCATGCATTATGTTGACCTAGTGCTCCCTTGTGTTTCCCTGGCACTTTTTAACACTTCCAAGCATGCATTGGCACAGCCTGGCACCTGGCACATATTGGATTCATGTTTCCTTGTCACTCTAACATGCGTTAGCATTGCCTAACATACCATGTCACTCCCTCCTTAACACACCTAGAACTCGCTCACACTCTCTATCACACACTCTTATTCATTTATTCCATGCATTTTGACCTAGTTCTCCTTTGTGTTTCCCTAACACTCACTAACACTCCTCACTAGTCATTGGCACACTCTGGCACTTGGTACATCTTGGCACGATTCTCTAGCACTCTAACATGCCTTGGCACTACCTAGCATGCCTAATCACTCCCTCCTCACCACACATGGAACTTGCTAACACTCCCTATCACACACTCTTATTCATTAATTTCCATGCAATTGAAACTAGTGCTCCCTTGTGTTTCCTAACATTCCCTAACACTCCCTATAATGCATTGGCACCACACCCTAACACCTGGCACAACTTGCCATGCCATGCCTTAGCACTTGGCATGTCATGGCATCCATAACATGCCTTGTGTCTGTTTATCATGTGTTAGAATGTCTTGGCATTCCCTGGCACACATTTCCACTCCCTAGTTGTTATGCCCTTATAGATAGCCTTACATTTTTTGCGACATGGTAAACCAACCAAGTCATTGAAAAAATAATGTTGTGCCTAGCCCAAAGTCTCCCTTTGTTTGAAACTGCTTTGATCATTCCCTTATCACAATCATAGGCTTCCCTCCTGCAAGTCATATTCTAAAATTTTCCTAACACACTTCATCCTTAGGACACTTGAATTCGTTGACACTCCCTGACACACACTCTTATTCATTCATCTCCATGCATTTTGACCTAGTTATCCATTTTTATGCCCTGACACTCCCCATTAACACTCCTTGGCATGCATTAACAATGTCTGGCATGTGTTAGCATGTCTTTTCATTCCTTAGCATGCCCTGGCACTCCTTAGTTATCATGCTCTCACAACTACCCTTACTTTTTTTGCAACATGGGAACCCAACCAAATCCTACCTCGACTACAACAACTTGACCAAGTTATAGTTACTACAACTAGACTATGCCTCGTTCACCTAAGAACTTCCTATAACTCATCTTGGGCTACTCATGTTAAATCTCAACTCATACAACTTAACATGTTACAAAGACAAGGCTCACATCCAACTGTGGTCGTATTTTAACTAGTTCTCCCTTGTGTTTTTGTGGCACTCCCTAACACTCCTTTGCACACATTGGCACACTCTCACACCTGGGACATCTTGGCATGTCACCCTGGCACTCTAGC
The DNA here is from genome assembly GCA_031772625.1 of Pinus tabuliformis. NCBI lineage: Eukaryota > Viridiplantae > Streptophyta > Pinopsida > Pinales > Pinaceae > Pinus > Pinus tabuliformis. The sequence continues at coordinate 233,557,273 of CM062818.1, forward strand.
ATTCCTTGGCACTACCTAGCATACCTCGTCACTCCCACCTTAGCACACCTAGAACTCGTTGACACTCCCTGTCACACACTCTTATTCATTCATTTCCATCCATTTTAAACTAGCACTCCCTTGTGTTTCCCTGATACTCCATAACACTCCCTAGCATGCATTGACACACCCTAGCACCTGGCATATCTTTGCATGTTTCCCCGACCTTTAGCATGCCTTAACATTGCCTAACATACCTTGTCACTCCCTCCTTAGCTCACATGTAACATCAAGCTTGACCAAATCCACTACATTCCATCCCTAGATTGATAAACAAAAATTAGTAGTCAATAGGATTATTATAGATGTCTTTAGAGTATACAATTACGAGCATCCATATACATGTGTTGAAATCCTCTATATTGTTAACAGAAATTTGACATAACTCTTCATATTTCTATTGGCCACAAGACTTTTCAGGTGTGCTTGGGGTCCCAACAATTGGAACAAATTGATGTAGCTATCTTCATGGTATAACACATGAATATACCTCCTATACTTGGAACGCGATAAGTAAAACAACCAATTTTGAGGAATGTATCTAACAAATTAAGCAATGATTTCATGATATTTTGTAGGAAGTTGCCAACTCCAAGTACAAGTAATACACAATCCATTGTGTTCCAAATAAGTTTCAGTTTGTTGATGAGTTATGGTTTGACTTGCATAAAGGGAAATTGAAAAACTCCCATAAGAAGCACATACCACTTTGACACAAGCCTTAGACGTTACCTCTAAAAAGCTATGCATATTTTGCTTCTTTCTATTGTTGCATACCTCTAGGTAGGTTAGCGTAAAATTCCAAAATTTAATGGTAAAAAAATTAAATTTTGGGGTCTGTCAAAATGAAACCTTTTCTTTGATGTAAATAATTGATTGATCATCGGTCTAATAACCAATATGAGGAAGTATGTGATGCCTTAGTATTGGATCTTATAAAACATGCATTGGATGATAAGTCCTTGTGCAAGGTAGAAACAACTACATCTTCCTAGGAAGCATGGAAGACCTCAGAAGTAGAATTTAGTATAAAGGAAAGTGACATAAAGCAACAATTTTGTTACAATTCCCTTAACTTGAATGGGCCTTTTCCATCAGTTGGGTTGTCATATGAACCGATGTGAAGCAATATGGAATCAAATTTCATTTAAAAACTAATGTTATGAACATAATTGGGTGTTTTGAACATAAAAAAATATTTGTTTGGTCCTTGTCATCCTTTTAGAGACACTTCTTTGGGAATCTACTTGAATATGCATGAAAAATATGAAAACAAGTGATGTTAAATTTCACTTTCAATAATGGTGAAGTCGATAAATGAGTAAATTTCTAGAATACTAGATGAAGAGGTCCAAGGATCAATAAGTGATCATCCAGGCATCAATAATTTGTAGAGAATGCTAGTCAAATATTGTATCTCTAAAGTTTGGAATTTCTACAATGCTAATGAGTCCAACCAGCATGGGGAAAAAGGACTTCTACAAAGTAGAAGATGGAACAAAAGAACTTCTACAAAGTAGAAGGTTGTTCCATTTCCGTGGCCACATTTCGATGAAAAGCTCTACACTTATAAGGATGTAAGACATCATATCCTTCCTAAGAGAATGATAAGAAATATACATTTTATGGGTGTCAAAACATGTTGAAACATTTAATAGGACGTTGCATGCAAATCTATAACATGAAAGACACACATAACTTTCTTCTCTCTCCTAATGTTCTACTCTATATTCATCTTGTATAAAGTGTTGGATAAATGAATGAAATATGAAGTCATTGCAGAGCTTTTGGTGAATGTCTTGTGTTGATATTTTATAATTGAGGTGTAATTCCATTAATGGTATCAATGTATGTGAAGCTATGTTCCCTTGTTGAGTGTCATAGTTTTTTTTGTGCTTGTATATTGAACTCATGTTGAGTGGTTACTTTGTTGATTATGCAATGTCTTTACACTTAACCAATGTGCGTTGTAGTTCATTAGGGATATTATAACACACAATATGAATGTAATTCCTTTTAAATGGTTATATCAACAATGTATGACAAATTCCATAGTTTAGGTGTATCATTTGGAATTGAAGTCATCTCTACATGCCCTTTCCCCTTCAAAACCTTCAAATGTTCTTGCAAACCCATCAACATATCTTGGGTGAGACCTCACCTGTTTGCAAATTTTGAAAAATGCTAATGTCTAAGGGAGTTTTTCTGGCTTAGCTCTGAACCCTAGGTCACCCCTATGTGCCAACAAGTGTTTGAAAGCCTTCAATTAAGACTAAGAAGTCTTTGTTTACTTAGTCCTTTATTCCTAGGGCCTTGGCTATTGGTAGCACATTCGTGCACTTTGGCATCCTATAACCCATTGTCCTTTCTATGGTTGCCTTAAATCTTAAGCTTCTATTTTAAATTTATGCATATGTCGAGTCACTTTGGAATTAGGTTACAAAATTTCACAACCAATTTATTTGAGTGGGACCCAAATTCATTTACGAAATGGAAGAGAAAGTATTTTTAATTAAGAAAATATTGAAGGAAACTCAATATTTTCAAAATAATTGCATATAAGAAACCATAGATATGAAGTGAATGACCATGTCTTTCTAAGAGTTAAACCTAGGAAAAGCTCCAAAAAGATCCAAACCTTCCCCTTGATTTGTGGGGACACTTGAAATCTTCAACAAGATAAACTTATCATCTTGTTTCACCACTAGTATCGCATATGTACATTTTTTTCACAGACATTGTATCCCTACTCTAACTCACATTTCGAAGTAGAAACAACTAAATCATTTCCATGTTAGCAACAAAGTAAATCAAAACAAAATCATCACACCCACATGCTAAGATACCATCTAATAAACAAAATATTTATAGTCCAAGTTTTGCCACTTAAAAATTTGCAATAGTTATGCACTTGAGGTATCTCTTCTTGTATAGTACATGAGTATTATATATTTTTGTTATCTTATTTTTGATTCAAAAATATTTAAATAGTATAGTGAATGAGTATTATATATTTTTGTTATTTTACTTCGAATTCAAAGATATTTAAATAGGATACAATCTAAATATTTTGTCGATTAAATGAAAAAAAATAGATTTTGTTATTATTTTTTTCGAATTAAAAATTAATTAGAAATGTCTTGTGAGAAAGAGTTAAATTAACCAGAAGTTGGGGGATTTTTGAGAGAAGTTTAGTATTTTGCATTAGGTTAATATTTTTACACCATGGCCTATTATTTTAATATTTCTATTTATAAATATGAAATATGGCCGCAATGACAACTGCAATCTACCCTATTCACTCATTATTGGAGAGAATATGCAAGTTGACACTTCTTATTCCCGAAATGGGATTCCTTAGTTGTAGTTGTTGTTTATGAATCGTGTTAAGGTGTACAAAATTTCCACTAAATTCTACTATTCATTTTCTTCTGGTAAATTGTCGTAAATTTCCTACAAGAGCTACAAACAGTTGTCACTATGCACAAATCTCATCTTTTAGATAATTATTAGAGGAATAAAATTTCTCTTCCATGGACAGAGCTTTAAAAGAAACATTCGAATGTATGTCTGTACCTGAATCTTAGAAGTTGCAAATAAGAAGAGATAAAATTGGGGAAAGAGGAAAACCAGCTTGTAATTTTTCAACCATGTATTTTATTATTTTTTATTACCATGTTTGTAATTAATAAAAAAATTTAAAAAATCAACACAAGATTCCGTTCGAGCTTGATAAGCCCAGAGCCTAATATATATATAAGTGTAGTGTTTTAATTAATACATATTTATGATAAACATTCATCATCAACATTTTGGTATAGTTGTAATTTGTATCCATTATATATTATATAATTTTTTTTAAATCTACGGCGCAAATTGAAATTTTCATTGTTTATTAAAAAATTAATTATTTTAATATTTTTGTAAACAAATATTTTAATAATTTTATTATCCGAATATTATTTTTAAATTAATTCTTTCTACATTCATGGATCTAATTCCAAAGTATCAGTTGGAATAGGAATGATGATTCAAAGAATGCTCTGAATAGAAGATTAATCCACATCAGCACGTAGTTCCACATCAGCATAATTAACTCAAATTATACTCCACATCATCAAGAGTTGCATTGGATGGTGGTTTATGCATTTGAATACGAATGCACGAAATAAATTCAAACGGTGACTCAAAGTATGCTCTGAATTAACTCAAATTATACGGTAGTTTCTGTGCTTGAGGTGGCAGCGCATGCATGCATGATGATGATTCAATTCGAATATGCATGATGATTCAAAGTATGCTCTGAATAGAAGGTTAATTCCACCCACCTCATGTAGTTCCACAATAAGTTGGAATTGCACTCGACTGGAGTTCACTTAAGCTTGACATCAATAATAGGGTATTCATGGAATTGTAGAGGGAGAGTTATACTCCAAATATCAGGCAACAGAGGGAGAGTTAAGTGGGGTGTTGAATCAACTGCAACTATGAAATAGAGCAATAAAAGGAGCGTCAATTGGATTTCCAATTCCAGTAAGCAAGCAAAATTCGGATGGGTGGTAACTTGTAGAGAATTTTTGTTTTCCCTAAATCTGAAGCCTCATGATGGACAACTGCAATCTGCGGCTGATGACATCCCCAACATTTCTTCGCTCATTATTCCAACGACTAAACAAATGATGAGGATGTTGTCATGCCAGAGATATGCAAGTTGAAAAGTATGTATGATGACTCTTCGCAAACAAGAACTGCGGCTAAATTGCAAACAATTGTTACCATGCACGGGTGACAACTCTTTGCTTTGGGTAAGAATGAGAGGAATAAAAGTTCTGGATCTTAGAATTGTTAATATGCAAAGTTAAAATTGGGGAAAGAGGAAAACCACTTTCCTAATTTTTCAACCAAGTATTTTATTATGTTTTATTACAAGAAGATAGCCAAATTTGTAATTAATAAAGAAAACTTAAATTTAAATATATTTATCAAGTATTTTAACCAAAAACCTCTCTAGTGGATTCTAATCATAGATAATTTGATGGTGAATTCCAACAATCTGTTATGCACAAGTGTAGTTATACTCACAACAACAACGTGTTTGTTTTTAGTTGCATTGTTTTCCAAGAATTGTTTTCCAATGACGGCGAAACACAAACGATTTCCACAGGTTACGATGCCATCGATCAACGATTCCGGTTACTTGACGACGACATTATTTCACCATTTCCACTTTGCCGTTAGTGTCGCGTCGGCCCTTTATGTAAGGCCTTCGGGAGAAGAGTACGACAGGCACCGGCGAGTTGTGCACGAGAGCGGGCGCGCGAGCGGGCACACGGGCCTGTGGAGGAAATGTGCGACGGGTGCGACACTTTGGGCGAAGGAATGCGACAATATATGCGACGTTAGAAAAAGCACTTATGCGACTAAGTGTTGGACTAACGCATATATATATATATATATATATATATATATATATATATATATATATATATATATATATATATATATATATATATATATATATATATATATATATATATCGATATATATAGATATATATATATATATATATATATATATATATATATATATATATATATATATATATATATATATATATATATATATATATATATATATATATATATATATATATATATATATATATATATATATATATATATATATATATATATATATATATATATATATATATATATATATATATATATATATATATATATAAATGATGATTAAAGAATGTGCAAAGCCGACTTGAAAACATAACATGTGGGTGTGCGTTGACAACTTTGGGGGTCGGCCATGGGGCTGCACACCCCTTGAAACCTACGCAAGGATTGGTATATATTTGTGGAGCTTGAGGCTCATTTCATCATCAAACAAACTCTCATCACTCCTACGTATAAAGAGGAGGGGTAAAATCTACGCAAGGAGAGATAGGAGATGCGCATATCTCATGCGCTTTATCTAAGTGCAGATTTGGTATATTCTTGTGCCAGTTGAGGTGTAGGCAAGTGTGTCGGGGTTCGGTTTGTGTTCAGATTTGTGCAGGACTTGGTGAGGAGGATTAAGTGACTCGGGTGAGTTCTACTCTTCGTGCAAGGGTGCACATGTATTGTAAAGGCAGGTTGCCTATGTTGTAAATTATTCTAAGTATTGGCTTGGAGCTTGCCAAGCATTACTTGTATTGTATTATTGAAGAAAGACTGAATATAATATATTGTCGAGCAGACCTGTTTGGGAGTTGCCCCTCCCCTTTATACTTGTTGCAATTGTTGATGTTCTTGTTATAATTGCTATGGATAATGAATGAGTATGGGCTTCATTAAGTATAAAGGATAATTGCATTTTACTTGGTTGCAAAACACAAACTAAGTAAGGACAAGTGAATTAGGCGTAGTCCACGAAGGTGAGTATTGGTGAAAAGAAAGCGTTCGGTGGTGCTGCACCTCGCTATAAGCAGTTGGAAGACTACCGCAAGTGTAGGGGCGTGACAGTTGGTATCAGAGCAGCTGATCTGGATATTGAAGCTGCTACACAACTTCACTGAAGTGAAGTTGGTATCAGAGCTCGGTCTAGAGCTGTTGAGCAGGGTTGCTCGTGTCAAGTACTTACAGGTGAAGGAAGCCGTTTCACACGAAGTGGAACAAGGGTTGGTTCTCATTGCAGGTGACTTGGTGAAGCTGTTGAATGGTCGAAACTAAATTGCAAAGGAGAAAGAAGCTGTTAGAGATGGCAGTCGAATCTCAGGCTAGGTCTAGTCACATTATGAAGGACACTACTATTGGGTTCATTGAAAAAGTGTTGGAAAAGATGGAAGACATGGAGACTTCTTGGGATAAGAAGATGGACTTGTTTGCTAAAGAACAAGAAGCCAACTTGAAGACAGAGGAATAGCTCGATGAACTCCGAACACAACATGATGAACTCCGGACACAGTATGAGTACATTGTTCTTATGTGTACACAACTTGAAGTAAGGGTCAAGGAGGTTGAAGAAGCAAGGGATTAGGGTCTCACAGAGATCGTGAACTTGAAGAAGACTCTTGATGAAGCCAAGGATGAGATAGCGGTGTTGAAGAAGGCCGTGAGGCATAACTTAGGTGGAGGAGTGCCTCATGTGAAGGTCAAGGAACCAGAGTCTTATGATGGCACAAGGAATGCAAAAACTCTTGGCAACTTTCTATGGGATATGGAGCAATACTTGGAATGATTCGTTCTATCTGATGATGAGACAAAAGTCAAGGTAGCTGCTCAGTTCTTAACAAAGGATGCTAAGATGTGGTGGCGAAGGAGGTTGGATTAGATTGCCAATGGTAGTGCTGGTAACATCACTTCGTGGGTTGACATGAAGAAGGCTTTGCAGGCTCATTTTAGTCCTCAGGATGAAACATGGGAAGCAAGGACGAAGATTAAGTACATAAAGCAGACCGGAAGCCTACAAGAATATCAGCGAGAGTTTGCAAGTGCAGCTTTGGAACTTCCTGACATGTCGGAGAGGGACAAGGTGTTCAACTTCATTATTGGGTTGAAGCCTTGGGCACGCAATGAAGTGAAGAGGCAGAAGATTAGGACACTTGAAGAATCTTTTGTTGCTGTTGACAGGTTGGTGGAGCATTATGATGAGACTTCTGATGATAGGAAGAAGAAGTCCGATAAACCAAAAGATAAGAAGAAGGAAGATACTTCAAAATCGGATGATAGTTTGAAGACGAAGAAAGCCTTGAAGTGTTGGATATGTGCTGGACCACACACGGTGAAGAATTGTCCTTCTAAACCAAAGGTGGCTGCTATCACACAATCTGATGTAAGGAATGAAGGTGCTTCTGTGGGGATGATGCAGATACTTGGTGCTTCTGCTACTACGGAGGTGGTCTCTAGAAGGGATCCTGAAAGGAACAAGTTGGAGTATGTTCGAATGAAGGTTAGAGGTGCTGATGTGCTCACTATGGTGGATAGTGGGTCTTCTCACAACTTCATGGGTGAAGATACTGTGAGAAGAATTGGGCTGAAATTTGTACCGGAAAAGGCACAAATGAAGACAGTGAATTATCCTCCTATTGAGATTCTTGGTATAGCTGAGAGGGTGGACACTACACTTGGTGAATGGACTGGGAAGGTGGACTTCACTATAGTGCGGATTGATGACTATGAGGCTGTATTGGGGATGGAGTTTATGAAACAATTTGATGCTATGATTGTTCCACATTTGAAGAAGCTCTACATTTATGATGGAAGGGAAGATGTACCCATTGGTGTGCCAACCATTGGTGTGACAAGGCCTGATTGTAAACTAGGAGTGATGCAAATAGAGGATAAGGAGAAGATGAGTAAGTGATTGTCTACTATTGAGGCAAAGCTTACCGCGCAGTCATTGGTCATTAGATCACTTTCAGATAGCATCTTGGATTTGTTAAGAAGGCTAGAGTTGGTTGAGGATGATGATGATGACGAGGAGGTATATGTGAGGCCGGATGTCCAGAAGGAAGACCAGGTTGCTTATCTACAAAGGATGGAGGTTGAGGATCCTGATAGATGGATCAAGTTGATCAGTGAGGGAGAGCCTTCAGGTTCTACTCCCTCTACATCTTCTTAGATGGATGAAGAAGATGGGGCTCATTATTAGCTGCTCATGGCAGTGAGTCCTTAAAACATGTTAGAGTAGGTATGATTGATGGTGCAGGGATGGCTTGGCATCAAGCATCATGACATGTTGCAGATCGATGGGGTTTCCATGGACCTAAGGATGGATTATGAATTCTTGATGAGTCGAGGATGTGGCAGATGTATTGAGGAACAACTGATGATGGCAAGAGGATGTTCACTCTCATGATTTGAGCGTGATGGTTGGATTAGCTACCCAACTAGTTCAGACATGGGGTCGCAAAGTGTGCAGAAATGTGTTAGCATTTTGTTGGAGTATCATGACAGAGGTTCACATGGAGACACATGATGAGGTTGACACGAGATGTTGCAGTGGAGATTGTGGTAGAAGGGTCAATGATCATGGATCAAGATGATATCTAATGAAGAGCATACCGTTGAGGTGCATACCTTGGTATGGTGGACTTGGTGGCAGTTGGTCACTAAGGCGAGGCATGATGGAGACAGAGTTTTACATATGTTGCAAGGATGTTTTGTGAGGAGGAGTCAACATCATGGATGATGATGATCTTGGCGAATGGCTACCAGGATGGTATGTTTTCGAGGACGACAACGATTTTAGGTGGAGGAGGATGTAAGGCCTTCGGGAGAAGAGTGCGACGGGCAGCGGTGAGTCATGCACGAGAGCAAGCGTGTGGGCAGGCACACGAGCACACAGAGGAAATGTGCGACGGGTGCAACACTTTGTGCAAAGGAATGCGACAATATATGCGACGTTAGAAAAAGCACTTATGCGACTAAGTGTTGGACTAACGCATATATATATATATATATATATATATATATATATATATATATATATATATATATATATATATATAGATATATATATATATATATATATGATGATTAAAGAATGTGCAAAGCCGACTTGAAAACATAACATGTGGGCATGCGTTGACAACTTTGGGGGTCGGCCATGGGGCTGCACACCCCTTGAAACCTACGCAAGGATTGGTATATATTACTGGAGCTTGAGGCTCATTTAATCATCAAACAAACTCTCATCACTTCTACGCATAAAGAAGAGGGGTAAAATTTGCGCAAGGAGAGATAGGAGATGTGAATATCTCATGCACTTTTTTTTTTTTTCTCCGTAAAACTGATCTATTTATATTACAAAAAAGTCAAAAATGTTACAAAAATTACAGCTAGGCCAAAGCCCTGTTTCTTCAACGAAGATCATATACATTACTTCCATGCTGAGAGGAGCGACACATAACAAACTGAGACCGACACGTAACATGCTGTGACCGACACGAAGAGTTCCAGAGATGACACGGTGGATGATGGACAACATGGTGAACATGATGGACGACGCGTGGACTGAAACTATGGCGATATGGACAGAGATTACCGTCCTGAGCTAGATGACAGAAATGCAAAGAACTGAAAATGAAAAGGTCAGAGGAATTCATCCCTTGCTTCCCAGACTTGGCGAGTGCAGCGCTAATCTTCATCCGTGGAATGCGGCTCATCAGAAGCAGGTCCCTTGAGATTTTCCGCAGCTCCCTTGCCCTTGTCTGAGCTTCGTTTCACAGGCTCCCTACCCGGACTCGAGCTTCTGCGAACAGGTTCGCTGGGGCCAGCTTCATCCTTCTGGACCGGGCGCGTGAAATCCACAGTGGGAGTCTCCATATCGACCCGCGGAACTGTCACCGTGTCCATGCGCCCCCGAACACTGCTGCAATGCTCCACAGTAACAGACACTATGAGAGTATTGTTAGCAAAGGCACAGGGAATTCTGTAGCGAATGGCCGGATGTTCCGCATGGCCACACTCCGGCATACCCCAACAATTGCCTCTGGCATTACGGCCTGGAGGCCTGTTTTGCTCAGAGGTGATTTCAAGTGAAGACGAAGGAGAGATTTCAGGCCTCTGGGAGCCTGAGCGCCCTCGAGACATGCCTCTGCGACTGCACATCCTAAGTCTCTCCCTCGGCATATGGCTATGGCCTGCCTCTCCAGCAATACCTCCAGAATCCCAAGCAATTACCCACTCCTCTGGATTGTCAGAATCCCAAGCAATTACCCACTCGACTGGTTTGTGATTCATCTGAGCGGTAAGGATGGCCTCCTTAATAACCGCCTTGCTCCTCGTATGTTGCAGCGCATTGAATGGCGCCTGCAACTCCCTGTACATTCCTCCAACGCTCCTCTGCTCCAGACGAGACAGCCAAACGACATTCCCATCCCCCCGAGACATTGCGAAAATACCAATTGCATCGCCTTCCGGCGAATTTAAGGTTCGAGCAGTTTGGCATGGCGTGGCTTGTCCGGGCTGCCAGAGGCCCATGTGACAAGCCACATGCCTCTTAACTGCCTCAACACGCGGCATAGGCGGTGATGTCACCCGCATCCGGGAGAAGGAGATCTTTCTGCACCAGAGAGATGCAATCTTTCTTAAGTTGATCATCTTCAATCAAGTCCAGTGCTCCTGAGAAATACAGGGTCGACTGAGTCGCTCCTTGATTGGCCAGCCGATCTGCTACCTGGTTTGCTGATCTCCTGACATGCTTGAAGGTTATGTTGCGGGGAGTGAGAAGCAGTTCCTCCAGGGATTCCAAGCGGCTTAGCAACCTCCAACTTTTTGCTATTTTGTCTGCTTTCGCACCTGCTTGTATCCTTTTGGCTGCCTCTATAAGAATGAGCGAGTCCCCTTCAACTTCAAGGGGAGAGAGGTTATGTTCCTCAGCCAAACATAGTCCTTTCCAGAGAGCTTCCATCTCAGCCACATTATTGGTGTTTTTGCCTAGAGAGCCATAGAATAAGAATTGCACAGCTCCTGAGTGATTTCTTATAACTCCTCCGTAACCTGCAGCTCCGGGATTGCCTTTGGCTGCCCCATCAAAGTTGATCTTGTAGGAATTTGAGGCAGGAGGGGACCAGGAAGATGGAGAGTCCGAGATAGAGTTGGGAGCCGATTTGGCTTTGACCAAGGGCTTGAGATCTAGATCCCATGCTTTCAGTATTCGACATTCTAGTGGAAGATCAGGCCAGTCTGTATCATCCCAGATTCGAATGGCCAAGGTTTCTTGAATATTTTGCTTGAACATAAGCCAAAGATCATCCATGGATCGATAAGTGTTGTTGAAGATACGGTGGTTGCGCTCTTTCCACAGAGTCCAATACATGAAGCCAGGAATGATATCCCATAGGGCGTTTAGAATTTGACACTTGAATGGATTTTTAACCCAGTTTCTTATGTTTTCCGTAATGTCCATATGTCTAGGTATTGCTTTCATATTACAATATTCAACTTTCTCCCAGATTTTTTTTGCTAGTGGGCAATCTTCCATTAGATGACTTATTGTTTCATTATTGACATTGCAGTTTGGGCAGCGGGAGGGCCCAATGAATCCTCTTTTAGAAGATTGTCCCAAGTAAGGATGCGCCTTTTGCTTAAAAGCCAGATGAAGGTGGAGATCTTGGGCCAGAGTCCTTTGTGCCAGACTTGTTTCCAAATTTGGTCTCTTTCCTCTTGAAGATTAGAATAACGCAGATGGTAAGCTTCTTTGGTAGTGAAGGTACCTCTGGTTGTGTATCCCCAACGTAATTTATCCTGCTGGTTAGAGAGACGAATTCTCCTGTCTTTGAGTTCCTGTTCTATTTCTATGTATGTTTCTCCCTTCCAATCGGTTTGCCATTGTTGCGCTGGTTTCCATGTGTGAAGATCGTGATATGAGGAGGCCAGCCAGAACTGATTCACCTTGGTGTGACCTGTTTGCTTCATGTGTGCCTGCCAAAGTGGTTTGTGAAACAAGTTTGCAAGTTTTGGGAGCTGTTGCCAAGAGTCCTCCCAAAATCTAGCATCAGTTCCTGAGTGTATCTCCCAAAAGCTGTGTTCTTGTATGAAACGGCTTTGCTTTTTTGCATTATTCCAAATGAGTGAACCTTGCACCATTGGGTTGATTCTAATGAGATCACTCCAGCTGCTGCCTCTGGCATATTTTGCTTGCCATAGTTGAGCCCATGGGGAGTTTGGTTTGGAAACCCAGTTCCACCATACTTTGGCACTCATTGTATTATTGCTATGTAGCGGATCACGAAGTCCTAGCCCTCCTTCTGCCTTGGTTTTGCATACCTCTGTCCATTTGACAAGTGCCCATTTTCTGTTTAAAGCAGTTGAACCCCAGAGGAAGTTCCGTTGCAGAGTTCGGATGGCCTTTAATATCCCTTTTGGAGCTGCCAGAATGGAAAAGAGATAGAGCGGCATTGCTTGTAGAACAGATTTTATGAGGACAAGCCTACCAGCTAGATTAAGAGCCCTGTAGGTCCATGAGGAAAGCTTTGATTCAAGTTTGTCCAGAAGTGCTCTCCAGGACACTTGTTTGATCGTGGAATCGGATAAAGGGGCTCCTAGATATTTAGCGGGTAGATGAGAAATAGTGAATCCCAGAGATCTAGCTATGGACCGTTGCGTGGAGGGGGGGGTATTGAAGAAAAAGAGCTGCGATTTGGAGGCGTTAATAGAGGTACCAGAAGCTTCCGCAAAGATGTTTAGAAGGGATTTGAAAGTGGCTGCTTCTTTAACAGAGGGATGCCCGAAGAGCAGAGTGTCATCAACAAATTGTTGATGTGTCTGAGGAGGGCGGCCGTGGAGGGATAGACCTTTGAGCGCCTGGGTGGAAACAGCAGAATTGAGAAGCCTACTTAGACCTTCGGCCATCAGGACAAAGAGAAAAGGCGAGAGAGGATCCCCTTGCCTTATGCCCCGAGAGGAATAGAAGGGAGGAGAGGGAGATCCATTCAATAAGACTGAAAAATTTGGAGAAGAAATAAGGCTCATGATCCATCTGGTCCAAGTTGCATTAAAACCAAAAGCTAAGAGCATTTTATTTATATAATCCCAGCTCAGATTGTCGAAGGCCTTTGAGAGATCAAGCTTGAGAAGCATACCTGGTTTTTTTAGGATCTTTAGAGAATGTATGACTTCATTTGAGAGTATTATACCATCTGTGATTTGTCTTCCTTTGACATATCCTGTTTGCTCTGGGGAGATTAGCATAGGTAGAAGAGGCTTAAGACGATTTGCAATGACCTTTGAAATGAGTTTGTAGATTACATTGCATAACGCTATTGGTCTGAAGTTCTCAGGTTTGTTGGAGGCTGCTTCTTTGGGCACCAGGGCTATAAAAGTGGAGTTGAGGGCAGGGAGGACCCAGTGCATACAACGGGATTCATCCACTAGATTCCATACTTCAACTTTGATGAGCTCCCAGAATTCATGAAAGAAGTTGGCTGTAAATCCGTCTGGCCCCGGTGCTTTGCCATCTTTGAGTTGAGCCATGGCTTCTTCAACTTCCTTCAGAGAGACAGGTTGGAGAAGCTGCTTGTTGTGTTCCTCATTGATAATTTTGGGGATGTGTTGAGTTATGGAGCTAATTGCTTCATCCCGATTGACTTCAGGTTCTTTTAAAATTTCTTTGAAGTAGCCGGAGAATTCTTTTTCCATTTCTTCATGAACTTCAATTCTCTCACCCTGTTGGTTATTGACGAAGGTTATTTTGTTGAACATTCGCCTTTGTATTGTTGTTCTGTGAAAGAACTTAGTGTTTTTTTCCCCTTCTTTCAGCCAGCTTATTCGAGATTTTTGTTTCCAGAATACTTCCTCTTGTTGTTGGCGCTCTTCTATCTGTCTCCATAGGCTCTGCTCTTGTTGAGTCTGTTCTTCAGTGCGTCCTACCAAAATGAATTTTTGTTGAAGTTCTTTCATTTGCTGTTCTAACTTCTGTTTGCTTTCCTGTATGTTGCCAAAGTGAGTGCGATTCCACCTTTTTAATATCTGTTTCAGATGTTTTAACTTTTCTTGGAACTGATACATCTTGGCTCCCACAGGTGGAATGTATGCTGTCCAAGCTTGGGTTACTACATCCTTTAAATTGCTATGTTGCAGCCAGAAGGCTTCAAAGCGAAAGGGTCGGTTGCAGCCATGACCTGGTCTTGACCAATGAAGCATTATAGGCCAGTGATCCGAGCCACATTGTGGAATGATTGAAGTACTGAAATCTCCTCCTAGCTGGATTGCATTGTCAGAGATAAGAAAACGATCCAGTTTTGAGGCTATATGGTGGACTCCTTTTCGCTTGTTGGACCAGGTAAAAATACCATTGGATGTAGGTATGTCCATGAGTCGATTATTCTGAATGAATTTCTTGAAGCCCGAACTATCGCTGTCGAGACGGACTCTGCCACCTTGTTTTTCCTCCATTGCCTTTATGATATTGAAATCTCCTCCTCCGATCCACAAAGGGAAGCGTCTGTTTGAGTTGAGGAAGGAGATCGTATCCAAGAGATCCAATTTTTGCTGAATGGATTGAGGGAAATATACATTGGTGAGATGCCCATGGATGTTGGTGCCTATAAGATGGAAAGTGGCTTGAATGAGATGGAGAGTGGCATGAAAGTTGTCCAACGTTACTATCTGTGGGTTCCATAGAATAGCCAAGCCGCCTGACGCCCCAGAAGCATCGACCGCAATTGACCTGCTGCCTGCCCACAATTTGTTGCCGAGTTTTTCTATCATTGAACTGCTACTTTTAGTTTCTTGGAGGAAAACTACTGCTGGTTGTTCTTGCATAATCAATTTTTTTATCATTCTGTGTTTTGAGGGACTGTTGAGTCCTCTAACATTCCAGGATGTGAGCTTCATGGAGATTTCGTTGAGGGTTTGAAGAACTGTGTCAGCTTGGGGAATAGCCCAGAATCCATTAGTATTTCCCCAACTTCTATTGTTCTTTGAAGGTCTGATTTCCGGCCTCTTTTCTTTGAGTCTTTTATGATTTTTTTTCCATCCCAATGGCTGCCACCTTGAATACCCAGACTCTTGTGGTGATGTACTCGTGACAGGACTCCTTCAATTTTATCAATTTGCCAGGGGGGAATTGATTCATATTCTTTTTGTTTGCATGCATTTTCCAATTTAGAGATATCCAGCTTGGAAATATCAAACTCTTTTAAATTTACATCTTCTCTGTTTTCCTCCATAATGACCGAGATACTTTTCTCCATTTCCTCAACATTGTCATGAAGACTTAAGGCGAGAGCGGCGTCGAGATCCATATCTGAAGCAATTTGATTTTCATTCAATTTGGATTTCCCCTTAGAGGGGATAGGGGTTTCGAGACCAGAGACCAATTTGGTTAGCACCAAAGGGGAAGCTTCAGCGAGTTGGGAGAAGGAGGGAGCCGAGGTGGTCGGGGAGGTGGGGTGGATGGAGGGGACATCGTTGGGATTTTGATGAGTCAGGTTTTCAGTTTGGGATGAAATTGGTGAGTCCTGAGAGGCTAGAACAGAGAATCGGTTCTGGATGTTCATCTTGGGTCCTAGATCAGGAATGGTTTGATTTTTCTTGGCATGCCTGCGTCTAGAGGGGACTTTGATGTAACCATCTTGATCCTTATTTGTCTCATGTAAAGGGATAGACGGCTGAACATTTAAGGGACAGTCACGGAAGAGATGACCGTGCTCATGACATTTTCTACAGCGGAAAGGGATGTGTTCATAATCTAAAGACTGATTCCATTCATAATCATCATGAAATAGACTTACCGTATCTGCAAGCGTTTTGGTAAGGTGCATCTTGACGCAAATCCTGGCATAGGAGGTGTATTTGCGAGATTTTGTTTCGGATGCAACTTTGATGAATGTCCCCAGCTTGTTGCCGATATCAGCCAGAGTCTCTTCTTTCCAATACTCCACAGGAAGTGAGTACATTCTGATCCAAACAGGGGCCCAGCTAAAGTCTTCTTTATCTGGGTTGAATCTTGGCTTCCATTCAGTTAGATACAGCCCGGAGGAGTTGAAGAAGTACGGGCCGCCTTCAAATACTTTTGTTTTGTCTTCGAGACAGTTGAAGATAGCTGTGAAGAAACCCTTTGGGCCAAGCTGCAAAGTCACTTGTCCTTTGGGTTTCCATTTGGAAGCTATCCAGCCTTGTAAGGCTTTCTCTGTGGGCCAGAATCCCAGAAATTTTCCAATGAGAGCGTAGTCCTGCATGTATTGTATTTCGCTGTTGATACGGTGGCTGGGAAGTTCCACTTTGATTGATTCAGCCGCTTTGGGTATGCAAGTTCTGGAGGTCGCTTTGACCTTGGAGGATTGCGCATTGGTATCTTTGTCCTTGTTTTCTGTGTCTTTCGTAGTCTGGTCTGCATGCTGCTGTTCTATCTGCGTCCTTTGCTGTAAGTCCTCTGTATCTGAGCCTGTGCCTGCCGTGGTCTGGAGTACAGGCTTTTGCTTATTGTCAGTCGTATGAGTATCCTGAGGAGGGGAAGCAGAGCTTTCCCCTCCTACGTCTGGTGCCATGTGCGGCCTTCTATGGAAATACCTGCAGATATAATGGCAGGTCAAAAATGGCGGCTAGGTTAAAAGTTGTTCTTCTAGCGATTCACATCAGAGCGCTTCCATATTTCAATGTAATATCTCATGCACTTTATCTGAGTGCAGATTTGGTATATTCTTGTGCCAGTTGAGGTGTAGGAAAGTGTGCCGGGGTTTGGTTTGTGTGCAGATTTGTGCAGGACTTGGTGAGGAGGATTAAGTGACTCGAGTGAGTTCTACTCTTCGTGCAAGGGTGCACATGTATTGTAAAGGCAGGTTGCTTATGTTGTAAATTATTCTAAGTATTGGCTTGGAGCTTGCCAAGCATTACTTGTATTGTATTATTGAAGAAAGACTGAATATAATATATTGTCGGGCAGACTTGTTTGGGAGTTTCCCCTCCCCTTTATACTTGTTGCAATTGTTGATGTTCTTGTTATAATTGCTATGGATAATGAATGAGTATGGGCTTCATTAAGTATAAAGGATAATTGCATTTTACTTGGTTGCGAAACACAAACTAAGTAAGGACAAGTGAATTAGGCGTAGTCCACGAAGGTGAGAATTGGTGAAAAGAAAGTGTTCGGTGGTGCCACACCTCGCTATAAGCGGTTGGAAGACTACCACAAGTGTAGGGGCGTGACACTTTAGGTGGAGCTTCAAATTTCATTATCGTCGCGCCCATCTTAAATTATTCAAAAACTCCCATTACTGCGCATCTGATTTTGATTTTGAATCTCTGTTCTGTTTGTGCCCAAAATATACATGAACCAGAAAGATGCGGCGATGGGAACGTCGTGAGCCAAAGTTTGCAACAGTCAGGAAAGAATCATTTCGAAATGGCAGATTAATTGTACTAACCCTCTCCATCATTCACACAGCAATTGCAGCTGCTGCGTTCAGTGGGAAGATATGTGCACACCCATCATCTAGAGAAGAAGCCTCTAGAAGGATTGAGAAAAAGAGCGTCGTGTGGCCCTGGAGAAAACGAGCGTCAAAATTGGTGCAGAGGATGTGATGTACCACCATGTCAGAGGCGACAACGGGAGGCTGCGCACCGCTGTGCAAAGAAAGTTGCCGATGAGGAAGTGACGATCTACTCAAGCAGCCGTGAGACACCTCTGCAATATCTCATGCCTCCCGTCACACAAGATTCATCACTCTTTCTGCACCACCCCCTTTGAAGTATTGCAATGCCACAGAAGAAAGAGCGAGGCAGAACAATATACTATTGCCTCTATCGGGGATTCAAAGTTAGTCCATGAGATTATAGTCACTTTCTGTGTATTTGTGAAAGGTCAGCAAGGAAGAAGAGTTATAGTGAATGACAAGGATAAAAAATGTACATAGTGTGCCAACGAACTAGGGTTTACATAATTTAAGTCTATAAAAATTGTACGTAGTGTGCCAACGAACTAGGGTTTACATAATTTAAGTCTCTAATTTTGAAAAGTTCGCAAACAAGAACTGCAAACAATTGTCACCATGCACGTTGACAACTCTTCGCTTTTTCGCCTTGTGCTTTGGGTAAGTTTTAGAGGAATAAAAGTTCTGGATCTTAGAAGTTGTTAATAAGCAAAGTTAAAATTGGGGAAAGAGGAAAACCATTTTCTAATCTTTCAACCAAGTATTTTATTATGTTTTCTTACAAGAAGATAGCCAAATTTATAATTAATAAAAAAAATTAAAAAATCAACAACATTACAATTATCATTATTTTTTATAATAAATTATATAAATTTAAATAAATAAAATATAATATATTTAAAATAAATGAAATTTTGTTATTTCCAACTTTAAGAAAAAGATAAAATAATTAAAATTTAAAATATATATATATATATATATATATATATATATAGATATATAGATATATATGTTTGTATAATTCAATTTATGCGTTAGGGTGAAAATAAGTAAAACAATGTATTTTTAAATTTTATTAGATAACATTTCTTTGAATAAAGAGTATGATTTTATATATATGAAGTTTAAATTTTATTAAATAACCAAATTTTAGTAAGAAGTACATTCTACTTCTATATGTATATATATATATATATATATATATATGTATATATATATATATATGTATATATATATATATATATATATATATATGTATATATATATATATATATATATATATGTATATATATATATATATATATGTATATATATATATATATATATATGTAGATATATATATATATATATAGATATATATATATATATATGTATATATATATATATATATATATATATATATATATATATATATATATATATATATCTATATATATATATATATAAAAGTTTTAATTCTTTTTTTTAAATATCTTTTAAGGTTTTTAAAGGTGTGGAATAATAAGAATTTTAAAAACTTTTTGATGCAAGTTCATTGGTCTCATAAAGACAAGACTGGAATCTTACATTAAGAAACACTATGACTTATTTGAATTATAAAGTTTATTGAATTAGTGATTATGCTTTAGATTTATTTTAATTTTAGCAAATTAGATTAATAACTATGATTAAACTAAAAGCTTCACCCAATTTTTAAAACACATCTTTCATAATGCATATGTCATGGAAAATAAACTAATTATGAATACCACATTTATTAGCAAAATTCACATATAATAATAGCTAGCAAAGACATATTGGCTTGCAACATTTGAATCATTTAGACAAACATTTTAGGACTCTCTTAAGGAGGGAGATATTGGTATGGGAACCGGATGTTGTAGCACTCCCTTAAGCTAGGAGACGTTAAGCGATAGAAATTGAGTGGGACCCAAATTCGTTTACGAAATGGAATAGAAAGTATTTTTAATTAAGCAAAGATTAAAGGAAATTCAAAATTTTCAAAAGAATTGCATATAAGAAACCATAGCTATGAAGTGAATGATCATGCCTTTCTAAGAGTTAAAGCTAGGAAAAGCTCCAAAAAGGTCCAAACTTTCCCCTCTATTTGTGAGGATACTTGAAACCTTCAATAAGATAAACTTATCATCTTGCTTCACCACTAGTATGGCATATGTACATTAGTTTTCAGACATTGTATCCCTAATGTAACTCACATTTCGAATTAGAAACAACTAAATCATTTCCAAGCTAGCAAAAAAGGAAAAAAAATAAAAAAAAAAATCATCACACCCACATGCTAAGATACCATCTGATAAACAAAATATAGTCCAAGCTTTCCCACTTAAAAAATGAAATAGTTATGCACTTGAGGTATCTTTTCTTGTATAGTAACTGAATATTATATATTTTTGTTATTTTATTTCGAATTCAAAGATATTTAAATAGGATACGATCTCAATATTTTGTAGAGTAAATGAAAAAAAATTGATTTTGTTGTTATTTCTTTTCGAACTAAAAATTAATTATAAATGTTTTGTGAGAAAGAGATCAATAACTAGAAGTTGCGGGATTTTAAACAATGGATGATAGTTTTAATATTTCTTTTAATACATCTGAAATATGGTCGCAACTGCAATCTTCCCCATTCATTCATTATTGGATAGAATATACAAATTGACACTTATTATTCCTGAAATGGGATTCCTGAGTTGCAGTTGTCGTTTATGAATCCTGTTAACGTGTACAGAATTTCCACTCAATTCTACTTTTCATTTTCTTCTTTTATAAGCATTTTCTCGTAAATTGCGATAAATTTCCTACATGAATAGTTGTCAGTATACACTCGTGACATCTATTGTGTTTTGGATAAGTATTAAATGAATAAAATCTCTCTTCCATGGACACACCTTTAAAAGAAACATTCAAAGGTATGTTTGTGCCCATTCTTAGAAGTTACGAATAAGCAAAGATAAAATGGGGGAAAGAGAAAAACCACTTTAGTAAATTTTCAACCAAGTATTCTATTATTTTTCATCCTCAACCTTGGATGAAGTCCTCTCCCTATTTCTCCGCCTTATTTCTTCCCTTACTAGATAGGACAATAACCGCTCCAAATTTGGAGGTTTCTTTCTACCATTTACCAAATATTGATAACTGTCCAAGTTATTGGGAGGACCCAAAATATATAGAGCTACCAAATCTTCTTCAAGGCGAGTAACACTGACACTCCCAATTTCATCACAAAATTGTCTAAACTTACTCGTATACTATGGAATTGATTCATTCTTTTACATCTTGATACTTCAAAGCTTTTCCTTGAGGGCCAACTTCCTGTGGTAATTATTATTCTCGTATATTCTTATGTTGTAATGCAACATAATACATATATAAACATTGAAACAAAGATGCAACAAGAATAAATCTCCATTTCAATAATATCAAAGAACTCAAAGATGCTTAGGTACAAAACGGAAATAAGGCAACGCAAGCAATGGTAGGTTATCTCTGAGAAGAGATGTAGTGGTTACATGCTTATGAACTATGTTACAATGTGATGAAGGCCTATTTATTATTGAGGAACAATTTGAAACCATAAACATCCAAACACCTAACCTTAGTGCATTAAGCAACAAAACTCTGCGTCCTGTTGGGGTAAATTGGTACATCAACTTCCGGGGTCATAACTTTGGCTTACAATCTCTGTTTGATATGTTGTTAGAAATATATATCCGACTACAATTTTTGATTGCAAACATTGGTCAAACACCAATGTTTTCCCGTTTTCTAAAAAGATGTCATTCAGGGCCTCAAAACGACTCCAAAAGTTTAGGACCCGAAAAAACTACCAAAAATAGTAAACTAAGCTATAATTAAGGAAACTTAAAAATTGAAAGAAATAATGGTGGAGGTCCTAGTGGAATTGATTGGCGGACACCAATATCCACCTCGATCATTCCTTCCCTCTTAGGACAAAATGGTCCCAATTGCATTGAGTTCCTCCATGAGATGGGGAAACTCCTCCTGAAGTTGGTCCTTGGTGAGCCACTTGCCATGGTGGTGGAGTTGGCCAACTATGACAACCCAATATAGTTGGATATTCTTCTTTTGAGTGCTGTTTATTTTTGTATCCATGATATTAACAGTAGGGGTTTTTTCAATACAACTTGGGTTGGTCTCTATTGGTGTCATGCACTCAACAATGTCTGATGTATCCAACAATGGGGGAAAGTATGGTTGCAAGGAAAGAATACCCGAGCATGCTAGAGACTCGATCCAGAGGGAGTTTGTCTTAGGTCTAGTGCCTGTAGTATTTTTTGTGGCTACTCAAACCATCTAGTGCTCAATAATCGTAACTAAATACCAAGAAACTAAATTCTCAAATTCTCATGTGGAACACAAGTACTTTGATGGCCAAAATCTAGGGAACTCTTTCCCTATAGGTGATGGTGAGAAAAACACTTGAGCCTCATTTCCATTACCTTGGTTGATTTTTCGGCTGCTTGAAGACGTCGCGAGTTATTTTAGGACATTGTCCCAGGACGCATCAAAGGATATCTCCACAAGGCCTAGTTACTTTGAGAGAGGTAAGGATGTATAGGTCTTCTTAGGATATGGTTCTTCCTCTGGAGCCAAAATCTCCTCATCTGAATGCAAGTAAATCTCCCTCTCAAGGGAATACCTTGTTCCCTTCTCCTCATCAAACTTCACATATCTATGAACATATTCCATCCTGAGGGATGTGAGGTACACCCGATAGTTATGAGGTGTATCAGCATACACCACAAATATGCCCAACTCTGTTGGTTGTTCAATATTTTTCATTGATTCCTTGCAAACATGAGAGCAAAATGATGATCCAAAGATCCTAAAGTGTGACACATGTTGGCTTAGGGGGTCCTGACCCAGGTTTAAAGTTGGTTGCACCAACCAACAAAACCTTACACTGCTAGCATTTTCGGCAACAACACACATAGGGCAGGCCGCAGTCTCACCCAAATCTGTATGGGGGATGTAAGAACTAAGTATTTTCATCTAGAGACTAGTGTGATGTCTTTCAATGCCTTGGATCTACCTACGCACAGATAAATACACCCCTGGGGAACATTACTGCAAATTTATTAGAGCAATTTTCAAACCTTCACATAGGTCCATGATCGGTCCTTATAGACCTTTAACAGTCAATTTGTCTACTTATGTGAATCGTAGAGTAATCATAAATTGCAGTTCACACATATATGCTTAATTTGTTAGAACACATAAGATAAATTACCAGAATCTTCGAGGGAGTGTTAAACATGCATTGTGTACACTATTAAGACTTATTCAAGAGAATCACATAGCATTCAATCAATATTTCATAGAACAAATCATTCATCAGCGGCATATAAGATAAATAGACATGAACATAAATACTCAATAATTCTTCAAAAACTTGTCATTATTGATCTTAACTCACCGATTACAGACTCAAATTAACCTGCGAACATAGCTGCAGGGGTCCACGCACTCACCTACGGACTCTTCCTAGGCCTCCGAGCACTCAACTATGGAGCCTTTCCTTCTACCTACACACAAAAAGCAGAGCCTCCTTCTTTAACCCAATGCCTAATCCCACTCCTCCTTGTTCTCCAACTTCTTCAGTAGTTTGTTACCTCTTAGACTCACTCAGACTCGACTATTTATAGACTTTTCCATATAATACCATGGTCCGCGAACTATGGGTGAATCTAAAAACTGACTCAAAAATTATCCAAAACAAGGAGTTAATCCCATTTGGCTCTTATTCCTCTATGCACTTTGCATCCACAAATCGCATAGACTTTACATTGTTTTACAAAATTGT
The DNA here is from genome assembly GCA_031772625.1 of Pinus tabuliformis. NCBI lineage: Eukaryota > Viridiplantae > Streptophyta > Pinopsida > Pinales > Pinaceae > Pinus > Pinus tabuliformis. The sequence goes on from CM062818.1 coordinate 233,581,026, forward strand.
ACCAAAACTTGGGTTATCTAACTCCAAACTAATCCAGGGGACCCCATACTAACAAGCCCCCAACACAAAGATCATGACTCACCCTCGAGTCACTCTGCTGATGCTGCGATCTTATTGTGAATATTCCCCAGCTTCACTTTGATCACTACAACTGTAGCAATGCTCTATGTCACTACCTGTCTAACCTCCTCGATCAAATTTTCACTAGTTGGTCCTTCTACATCCAGCCTCATCATCCATTGTGTCTACTACAGTCGCTTAAGGTTATCATGAATGGAGAGCGTGATTTGATAAGCCTCCTCCAACAAAGATTACAACCTAGACTTTAGCAAGGCTTGTTTCTTCTGCACTTCATCTACCTATGCCAGTAGCTTCTTTCCTTCCCGTAACATAGTAAGGGGCGGTGCTGGTGCTAAGGTGTAGGCGGTCACCTTGACCTCATTTTATTGGTATTGCATCTCCCTTACCTTAGTGTTCAATTTTTGCTGGTTCGGATCCTCTTGCAAATTTATCGATTTACCCATAGACATTCTTCTATTAGGATGCCCAAACCGTAAATTCATCACACACCTGTAATCCCTCTATCTTATAAAACTATCTTTGTACGTACCCTACCATCATGGAGGCATAGCACGTAGCGCCAAATCTAGTGCTTGAAACCAGTGGTCCTTAGGGAATTCACACTCAAATTCATCCATAAACAGATCTACGTTAGTTTAGCCATCATAATAAGGTAATTCTATTATTAATATTGGTATGGATACTGTTGAACTATAATATAGACCTTGTAGCACTCCTTTAAGCTAGGAGATGTTAAAGGATAGAAATTGAGTGGGACCCAAAGTCATTTACGAAATGGAAGAGAAAGTATTTTTAATTAAGAAAATATTAAAGGAAACTCAATATTTTCAAAAGAATTGCATATAAGAAACCATAGATATGAGGTGAATCTAAGAGTTAAACCTGGGAAAAGCTTCAAAAAGATCCAAACCTTCCCCTTGATTTGTGGGGACACTTGAAATCTTCAACAAGATAAACTTATCATCTTGTTTCACCACTAGTATGGCATATGTACATTTTGTTCAAACATTGTATCGCTAATCTAACTCACATTTAGAAGTAGAGACAACTAAATCATTTCCATGTTAGCAACAAAGTAAATCAAAAACAAAATCATCACACCCACATGCTAAGATACCATCTAATAAACAAAATCTTTACAGTCCAAGTTTTGCCACTTAAAAATCTGCAATAGTTATGCACTTGAGGTATCTCTTCTTGTATAGTAAATGAGTATTATATATTTTTGTTATCTTATTTCTGATTCAAAAATATTTAAATAGTATAGTGAATGAGTATTATATATTTTTGTTATTTTATTTTGAATTCAAAGATATTTAAATAGGATACAATCTAAATATTTTGTCGATTAAATGAAAAAAAAAATAGATTTTGTTATTATTTTTTTTCAAATTAAAAATTAATTAGAAATGTTTTGTGAGAAAGAGTTAAATTAACCAGAAGTTGGGGGATTTTTGAGAGAAGTTTAGTATTTTGCATTAGGTTAATATTTTTACACCATGGCCTATTATTTTAATATTTCTATTAATAAATATGAAATATAGCCGCAATGACAACTGCAATCTACCCCATTCACTCATTACTGGAGAGAATATGCAAGTTGACACTTATTATTCCCGGAATGGGATTCCTCAGTTGCAGTTGTTGTTTATGAATGTGTTAAGATGTACAAAATTGCCACTAAATTCTACTATTCATTTTCTTCTTTTATAAGCATTTTCTGGTAATTGGGGTAAATTTCCTACAAGAGCTACAAACAGTTGTCACTATGCACAAATATCATCTTTTAGATAATTATTAGAGGAATAAAATTTCTCTTCCATGAACAAACCTTTAAAAGAAACATTCATATGTATGTGTGTACCTGAATATTAGAAGTTGCAAATAAGAAGAGATAAAATTGGGGAAAGAGGAGAACCAACTTGTAATTTTTCAACCAAGTATTTTATTATTTTTTATTACCAGATTTGTAATTAATAAAAAAATTTAAAAAATCAGCACAATATTCCGTTCGAGTTTTTTTTTTTTTTTTCCAGTGGAAAAATCTGTAACCTTTTATTTAAAAAATGAAAAGTTACAATTGCAGATGCATGATGCATTTCCATAAGCTGCCCAATGGCTCAAGTGCCATGGCACCCGACGCAACGTTACATGACTAACGTGCAAAAAATGATGAGAAAAGAATAGAGAGAGAGAGAGGGAAAGTAGTGAAAGCAAGAAAAACTGAATTACATATGTGAGTTCACGCTTCAGGTTTTTCTTCCTTTTTTCTTTTCGACCTTGCGCCACTCTCCTTGGGTGGGCGCAATCGAGGCTATGACTAACTGTGTTTCAGCTTTCTGCGAGCCTGATTCCTTGTCTGAATCTGATGTGTCTGATTGGTGGTGCCGCTTTATCCCTCCCATGTTCTGGTCATCGTTTATCTTCTCTGCCTGATTTGGGTGAAGCTGTGGAGCCTTGTTGTCTGATGTGGTTTCCTTCTGATTCCCTGTTTCAGCTTCCTCTATGATGGTATCATCCTCTTCAGCTTCTGATTCTTCGTCTTCTGATATCGGAGGGGCTTTCTTTTCAGAATCTCTCTTCTTTACGACATCATCTATATTCTGCCATCCTTTGGGCTTCCTTTGTTGTGGCTTGCTCTTGTTGAGACTTTTACATGCATTGTACAGATGACCTGTTTGTTGACATCCCCTGCATCTGAAAGCTGTATTCTCATAGTCCAAAGATTGTTTCCACTGTGAATTGTTGAAGTTCAGAATTATACTTTCAGGTAATCCTTGGCTAAGATCTACCTCGACACATATTCTAGCAAAAGTAAAGATTCCCTTTATATGTCTCGCTGCATCAATCTTTAACATTTTCCCGAGGGTATTCCCAATAACTGTTAAGGCCTTGGAATGCCAGAAATGTAACGGGAGGTTATGCAGCCTAACCCATACTGGCATCCTTGATACCACCATAGTGTTGGCATCAAACTCCGGGAACCATGGAGTAACAAAAAGTCCAGCACTGCCCCAGAACCATGGCCCTTGATTGAGAATTTTTTCCTTTTCTTCTTCTAAGTGGAAAATTACTATGAAGAAACCCTTAGAGCATAGGTGTATTTGGCAGTTTTTTGTCCAAACCGTGTGGATCCATTGGTAAGCCCAGAGCCTAATATATATATCTATATATATATATATATATATATATATATATATATATATATATATATATATATATATATATATATATATATATATATATATATAGATATAGATATATTTAAGTGTAGTGTTTTAATTAATACATATTTATGATTAACATTCATCATTAACATTTTGGTATAGTTGTAATTTGTATCCATTATATATTATATAACTTTTTTTTAAAATCTAGGGCACAAATTAAAATTTTCATTGTTTATTAAAAAATTAATTATTTTAATATTTTTGTAAACAAATATTTCAATAATTTTATTATCCGAATATTATTTTTAAATTGATTCCTTCTACATGCATGGAACTAATTCCAAAGTATCAGTTGGAATTCGAATGATGATTCAAAGAATGCTCTGAATAGAAGATTAATCCACATTAGCATAATTAACTCAAATTATACTCCACATCATCAAGAGTTGCATTGGACGGTAGTTTATGCATTCGAATACGAATGCACACAATAAATTCAAATGGTGACTCAAAGTATGCTCTGAATTAACTCAAATTATATGGTAGTTTCTGTGCTTGAGGTGGCAACGCATGCATGCATGATGATGATTCAATTCGAATATGCATGATGATTCAAATTATGCTCTGAATAGAAGGTTAATTCCACCCACAGCACGTAGTTCCACAATAAGTTGGAATTGCACTCAACTGGAGTTCACTTAAGCTTGACATCAATAATAGGGTATGCATGGAGTCGTAGAGGGAGAGTTATACTCCAAATATCAAGCAACAGAGGGAGAGTTAAGTGGGTTGCTGAATCAACTGCAACTATGAAATATAGCAATAAAAGAAGCGTCAATTGGATTTCCAATTCCAGTAAGCAAGCAAAAGTCGGATGGGTGGTAACTTGTAGAGAATTTTTGTTTTCCCTAAATCTGAAGCCTCATGATGGACAACTACAATCTGCGGCTGATGACATCCCAGCATTTCTTAGCTCATTATTCCAATGACTAAACAAATGATGAGGATGTTGTCATGCCAGAGATATGCAAGTTGAAAAGTATGCATGACGACTCTTCGCAAACAAGAACTGTGGCTAAATTGCAAACAGTTGTTACCATGCAAGGGTGACAACTCTTCGCTTTGGGTAAGTATGAGAGGAATAAAAGTTCTGGTTCTTAGAATCGTTAATAAGCAAAGATAAAATTGGGGAAAGAGGAAAACCACTTTCCTAATTTTTCAACCAAGTATTTTATTATGTTTTATTACAAGAAGATAGCCAAATTTGTAATTAATAAAGAAAAGTTAAATTTAAATATATTAATCAAGTATTTTAACCAAAAACCTCTCTAGTGGATTTAAGCATAGATAATTTGATGGTGAATTCCAACAATCTGTTATGCACAAGTGTAGTTATACTCACAACAACAACGTGTTTGTTTTTAGTGTTAGTGTAATTATAACAGTGATTCTATATGCGAAATAAAAAATTAAAGAATCATAAAACTGGAATGAAGGTTTAATGCCCAGTAAAAATAAATTACCTCGAGCCATTGATAACGCTCTTTCTGCAAACCACGGTCCACTTGCTTTCTTTACTGAAAACAACACTCCAGCTTCAATCCAAGCAAAAAAGAAAAGAATACGGAAAGTCTGAAGGCACTTCCAAGCTCTGTTCTCTCAGCTAGATGGTGTAAAAACTGAAGGGAATTGAGATACCAGCTTGGGGACCAAACAGATAAATTTATAGCCAAGCTTCCATCAAGCTTCTGATGGCTATGTATCAGGTGTTCCACAGATCAAGGTAGAGAACTCCAGATGGAGTAATGGACCACTTCAGAAGCTCCCAACAAGAAAATTAATTAACTGTAGTTGATTTCCTTAATTTAAGGAAATTACTACAGTTGGTTTCTAGAAATTAAGGAAAAAATGCAGTTGGCTTCCATAATTGTAGGCAGCAGTTGGTAAAAAAATTAATGGAGCTTAACATTCTCCCACTTGGTCCATACTTCCAAAATTAATTTCTCAACTTAAAACCCATTGATAATCTGTATTAAGTAATAGATACATGAATCATGGTGATAAGTCCTCTAATGACGAGTATTATCTTCCATGTATTACTATGTATTTATTCTTATTATAATTTATGTGGCAACAATTTCTTAATGAATAAACCTTATGTTTATTCTTGGTCCTTCTTAAATGAATTTTCTCAAATCAACTTAAGGTGCACATAAATATGATATAAAACATCACAATAATTAAGAATTTCATTAAAATAACATTGTCCATACAATGAGAAACTACATAATGGAACCAAGTCCCATATTCATTACATGATCCTTGAATTTAAATGGTGGCATGCCCTTAGTCAAAGGATCAGCGATCATTAACTCAGTGCTGACGTGCTCAATGACCACTTTCTTTTCTTTAACACATTCCCTTATAGCTAAATACTTAATGTCGATGTGTTTTTTTCGACTCCCACTTTTGTCATTTTTAGCCATAAAAATAGTAGTTGAATTATCACAATATATTCTCAATGGCTTAGAGATAGAATCCATAATTCTAAGCCCAGAAATGAAACTCTTAAGCCATACACCATGTAAAGTAGCCTCAAAATAGGAGACGAACTCGGCTTCCATAGTGGAAGTGGCAATCAAGGTCTGCTTGGCACTCCTCCATGATACAGCTCCACCGGCCATCATAAAAATGTAACCTGATGTTGATTTGCGTGAATCAACACATCCAGCAAAGTCAGAATCTGAGTAGCCAATTACTTCCAAGTTGTCCGTCCGTCTATACATAAGCATGTAGTTTTTGGTTCCTTGAAGGTACCTCATTACTTTCTTTGTAGCTCTCCAGTGGTCTAAACCTGGATCACTCTGATATCAACCCAACATTCCCACAACAAATGCAATGTCAAGTCTTGTGCAGACTTGAGCATACATTAGGCTTTCGACAGCAGAAGCATATGGAATGTTCTTCATTTGTTCCCTTTCAAGGTTGTTCTTCGAGCATTGGTTCAAATTGAACCTATCACCCTTCACAATGGGAGCTACACTTGGTGAACAATCCTTCATCCGAAATCTCTCTAAAATTTTATTAATATAGGTTTTCTGTGACAGACCCAAGATGCCTCGAAATCTATCTCTATGGATCTTAATTCCAATGACATAAGATGCCTCACCCATATCCTTCATATCAAAATTTTTAGAGAGGAATTGTTTCACCTCATGTAGCAAACCCTTATCATTGGTTGCTAGCAAAATGTCATCCACATATAAAACAAGAAAACAAATTTTACTCCCACTAACTTTTAGGTATATACATTGATCCATAATGTTTTCTACAAAACCAAAAGAAGAAATTACATTATGGAATTTCAAATACCATTGGCGGGATGCTTGTTTTAAACCATATAATGACTTCTTGAGCTTGCAAACCAATTGCTCACCATCACTAGAGGGGAATCCTTCAAGTTGTTTCATGTAAACCTCCTCCTCTAGATCTCCATTAAGAAAAGTCGTTTTCACATCCATTTGTTGCAACTCCAAGTCAAAATGGGCTACTAATTCCATAATAACGCGCAAGGAATCTTTCTTAGATACAGGAGAAAAAGTCTCCGTGTAGTCAATTCCTTCTTTCTGAGTGAATCCCTTAGCAAAAAGTCTTGCCTTGTATCTCTCAACGTTGCCCAATGACTCTTTCTTTGTCTTAAAGACCCATTTACATCCAATGGCTTTTGCACCATTAGGTAACTCAACAAGATCCCAGACTTTGTTACTCTTTATGGAATTCATCTCTTCCTTCATGGCATTGTACCATAGTTCTGATTCTTTGCAACTCATGGCTTGTGAAAATGACTCGGGATCATTTTCGGCTCCAATGTTGTAGTCCGATTCTTGTAGATACACAACATAATCATTAGGAATTGCTGATCTCTTTTGTCTAGTAGATCTTCTTAATGTTGTACCATCATCTTCCTGAGAAGTATGTGGTTCAACTTGTTGTTCAAAAATTCTTGGCAACTCTTGAACTCCTTGATCTACTGGAATATCGTCAGCAGCTTGTGGAACTTCAAAAATTGGTTGTTCAACACCAGTTTGTACTTGAGGGGTGTTATGAACAATAACCAATCTATCACTTGAAGTGGAAGGTTGAGATTCTGAATGATCCTTCTCAGAAACTATGTTTCTGGTTTGATCGCTCCCACTGATCAAGTCATTTTCAAGAAACTTTTCATTTCTTGATTCCACAATCCTAGTGTTGTGAGATGGACAATAAAATCTATAACCTTTAGACCTTTTAGCATATCCAATGAAATACCCACTAATGGTCCTTGGGTCCAGCTTCTTCTCTTGTGGATTATAAATTCTCACTTCAGACGGGCATCCCCAAACGCGCATATGTCGCAAACTCGGTTTCCAACCTTTCCATAATTCAAATGGCATTTTAGGAACCACCTTGGTTTGAACTCGGTTTAATATATACACTGTCGTCTTAAGTGCTTTAGTCCACAAGGATTTAGGAAGATTGGAGATGCTAAGGATACTCCGCACCATGTCCAATAATGTTCGATTTCTTCCTTCTACTACACCATTTTGGTCGGGTGAACCAGGCATGGTGTATTGGGCAACAATCCCATGCTCTTGAAGAAATTTAGCAAATGGCTTAGGTGCTTGTCCACCTTCTGTGTATCTACCATAATATTCTCCACCTCTATCTGATCTCACGATATTAATTTGCTTGTTGCATTATTTCTCTACTTCAGCCTTAAAGATCTTAAAGGCATCTAATGCTTCGCTCTTTTTATGAAGCATGTAGAGATACATATATTGTGAGTAATCATCTATAAAGGAGATGAAGTATCTCTGACCATGTGAGTCCATGTCTGGACTACATATATCAGTATGTATGATTTCTAATATGTTTGAACTCCTATTGGCACCTTACTTTGACTTGTTGGTCTGCTTTCCCTTTATGCAGTCCACACAAGTCTCAAAATCAGTAAAATCCAGAGTATTAAGTACCCCTTCATTTACCAATATTTTAATTCTTTCTATGGAGATATGACCTAGTCTCTGGTGCCATAATTTAGAGGAATCTTCATTAATAACACATCTTTTAGTGCCAGTGTGAACATGCATTGAATCATAAGTGACATTGTTTTGTAAATTAATGCAGTAAAGACCATTAGACAAAATACCATTCCCAACATAATCAGATTTATAGAATAGACTGAAAGATTTTTCTAAAAAGTTTAAGGAATATCCAAAAGGTACAAGCCTTGAAGCTGAAATCAAGTTTCTAGAAAAACTTGGAACATAAAAGGTCTTTTATAATTCTAAAACAAAGCCACTACAGTTAAATAACATGTTCCTATAGCTTCCACATGCGAGCCCATCTTGTTTCCTGATAAGATGCTTTGCTCACTTCCCACTGGCGTCCTTAGGTTTTGCAAACCCTGCAAGGAATTCGAAATGTGAATTGTTGATCCAGAATCAATCCACCATGTGTTAATATTAATGTTAACCATATTATATTCATAACAAACAAATGAGATTAAATTACCTTTGTCCGCAAGCCATTTTTGAAATTTGGCACATTCCTTCTTCATGTGTCCCTTCGTTTTATAGAAGAAACACTTGGAATCCTTCTTGATATCGGCTCGGGGAGGTACTTTACCTTTCCCTTTCCGATTGGCTTGAGATTTTCCCTTTCCACGTGTTGCCAGCATTGCACTCTCTCCCAATTCCATCACCAGTCTCTCTTCCTCTTGAACACACATGGTCATGAGTTCATTAATTGACCATTTATCCTTATGTGTGTTGTATGAGATTTTGAAAGGTCCATATTGGTGCGGAAGGGTGTTCAGGATGTAGTGCACTAGGAAGGACTTCGATATATCAACCTCGAGTTTCTTCAATTGAGCCACAGTGTCCCTCATCTGCATGATGTGCTCGCGCACACCTTTCACACTGGTGAGCCTTAGGGATGATAACTTCATGATTAGGGTGCTTGCTAGTGCCTTGTCTGAAGTGACGAATTGATCATCAATGGCCTTCAACAAGTCTCGGACCTTTTCATGCTGATCAACGGAACCACGAATACCAGCTGAAATTTTAGTCTTAATGAACATCATGCTTAGACGATTGGATCGCTCCCATCGTTCATAAAGTGTGATGTCCACTGTAGTGCTGTTATTAGTGAGTGCCGGTGGTTCATCTTTCCTAATGGCATAGTCTATGTCCATCCACCCCAAATGAAGGAGAACCCTCTCCTTCCAAACCTTATAGTTCTCTCCCTTAAGTTCGGGAATGTCACAATGAATTTCAGAGAAATTTGCAGGTTCTACAGCTGCATCAAAATTAAAAATCACATGCTTATGTTAAAATTGAGGCTTAGATAAAATTTCATGTTTTACCAATGTAAATCATGCTCAAAATTGAATCTAATGACATAAAAATTGCCTGTGGGCTAAATTTTCAAACAGATTCAATAAAACTTTATGATAAAACTTATTAATTTATAACTCCTGTGGGTAGGTTATGAAATTTTATCCTAATTAATTACATAAATATAATAAAATTCCTGTGGGATAAAATTTATTATATTTAATCTAATTAATTACAATTTAATGTCTAAATAATCTTTATGTGATCCGACCAATCATAATATATAATTTTATTTAATTAAAGATGTTGTGGCTATTCTCTAATTAATTAAAATTATATGGATCACTAGACATTATCCATTATAAATTGGATAAACAAAAATATATAAATATGGAAAATGGAAACAATTACCGCACTAATCAAACTCTTTAAAAAACTACAAAAGCTGCAATAAAATTGATCATGAGACACCATATTTTTATTAAGTAAACTTGTGTGAAGGATTGGCTGTTCGAGCGTTAGTGGTCCGCTAACCCTCTTATTAATGTGCGGCGGTCGTCACATATGCGTTTCTAACAACAACAATTACAGGGGAGAAGTTGCATAAACACAAAAATTAGCAGTTGCAATGAAGATTACGGAAAGACGTTGTTAATGGAACGATGGAGCAAGTTTAAGATGAGTGTCTCTTTTTGTTAATAATCGCATACGATTACTTTAACTGTAATATAGACAGCAAGTAAATTAGTCGTGCTAGATGATTCAAGTGTAGAACTTAACCATACTTAATTCAATTGCCCTGTGGTCATAGTAATAAGACTTTCCGTAATAAGTCAAACGGCTTGCTTGCTTGACTTGTCGAAATTTATATGCTCACACATCAATTCTTGAAGGATTCTTAAAAAAAATAATATGAACTAATTGAATACATAATACTGTTCACCTACGTAGCTACTGCAAGCTTACCAAAACAAAACCCAGAGTGGCATATGCCTAGCTAATGATTTTGTTCTCTGTTCTAAGGAACAATAAAAATAGTTTTACCATTCTTATCCAACATTCAACATATATTTACAGTACAGAAGCTTTGATAATTGACTCAATACATCAACCAATCCGAACTGTACTTGCCGTCAGTTTTGACTAATTTCCATATAATCATTAACGCGCACAAAAATTACAAATACAAAGCACTTCAAAGTATTCAAATCACACACCAAGGCAGAGGTAAATTTATCTCTGATACCAATGTTAGTTTAATTATAACAGCGATTCTATATGCGGAGTAAAAACTTAAAGAATCGTAAAACTGGAATGAATGTTTAATGCCCAGTAAAAATAAATTACCTCCAGCCATTGATAATGCACTTGCTGCAAACCACAGTCCACTTGCTTTCTTTACTGAAAACAATGCTCCAGCTTCAATCCAAGCAAAAGAGAAAAGAATACAGAAAGTCTGAAGGCACCTCCAAGCACTGCTCTCTCAGCTAGATGGTGTAAAAACTGAAGGGAATTGAGATACCAGCTTGGGGACCAAACAGATAAATTTATAGCCAAGCTTCCATCAAGCGTCTGATGGCTATGTGTAAGGTGTTCCACAGATCAAGGTAGAGAACTCCAGATGGAGTAATGGACCACTTCAAAAGCTCCCAACAAGAAAATTAATTAACTGCAGTTGATTTCCTTAATTTAAGGAAATTACTGAAGTTGGTTTCCAAAAATTAAGGAAAAACTGCAGTTGGCTTCCATAATTGTAGGCAGAAGTTCATAAAAAAATTAATGGAGCTTAACATTTAGTTGCATAAGGAGTGGTCTACCAGGTGACTAATTTTCCCAAGAATTGTTTTCCAATGACGACGAAACACAAACGATTTCCACAGGTTACGACGCCATCGATCAACGATTCTGGTTACTTGACGATGACGTTATTTCAAAGGTTTCCACTTTGCTGTTAGTGTCACGTCTGCCCTTTAGGTGGAGCTTCAAATTTCATTACCGCCATGCCCATTTTAAATTATTCAAAAACTTCCATTACTGCGAATTTGATTTTGAATTTGAATCTCTATTCTGTTTGTTCCCAAAATATACATGAACCAGAAAGATGCGGCGATGGGAATGTCGTGAGCCAGAGTTTGCAACAGTCAGGAAAGAATCATTTCAAAATGGTAGATTAATTATACTGACCCTCTCCATCATTCACACAACGATTGCAGCTGCTGCGTTCAGTGGGAAGATATGTGCACACAACAGTGTGCACACCCATCATGTAGAGAAGAAGCCTCTAGATGGATTGAAAAAAAGAGCATCGTGTGGCCCTGGAGAAAACGAGCATCAAAACTGGTGCAGAGGAGGTGAAGTACCACCATGTCAAAGGCGACAACAGGAGGCTGCGCACCGCTGTGCAAAGAGCGTTGCCGACGAGGAAGTGACGATCTACTCAAGCATGCGACATAAAAGGTTTAGGCGCTGTGAGACACCTCTGCAATATCTCATGGCTCCCGTCAAACAAGATTCATCACTCTTTCTGCACCACCCCCTTTGAAGTATTGCAACACCACAAAAGAAGGAGCGAGGCAGAACAATATACTATCACCTCTATCGGGGATTCAAAGTTAGTCCATGAGATTATAGTCACTTTCTGTGTATTTGTGAAAGGTCAGCAAGGAAGAAGAGTTACAGTGAATGACAAGGATAGAAAATGTACATAGTGTGCCAACGAACTAGGTTTACATAATTTAAGTCTGTAAAAAATGTACGTAGTGTGCCAACGAACTAGGGTTTACATAATTTAAGTCTCTAATTTTGAAAAGTTCGCAAACAAGAATTGCAAACAATTGTCACCATGCACCTTGACAACTCTTCGCTTTTTCGCCTTGTGCTTTGGGTAAGTTTTAGAGGAATAAAAGTTATGGATCTTAGAAGTTTTTAATAAGCAAAGTTAAAATTGGGGAAAGAGGAAAACCATTTTTCTAATATTTCAACAAAGTATTTTATTATGTTTTCTTACAAGAAGATAGCCAAATTTATAATTAATAAAAAAACTTAAAAAATGAACACAGCATTACAATTATCATTATTTTTTATAATAAATCATATAAATTTAAATAAATAAAATATAATATATTTAAAATAAATGAAATTTTGTTATTTCCAACTTTAAGAAAAATATGAAATAATTAAAATTTAAAATATTTAATATATGTATATATATGTGTGTGTGTGTGTGTGTGTGTGTGTTTGTATAATTCAATTTATGGGTTAGGGTGAAAATAAGTAAAACAATGTATTTTTAAATTTAATTTGATAACTTTTATTTGAATAAAGAGTATGAGTTTATATATATGAAGTTTACATTTTATTAAATAACCAAATTTTAGTAAGAAGTACATTCTACTTTCATATATATATATATATATACGTTTTAATTTTTTTTTTTAATATCTTTTAAGGTTTTCAAAGGTGTGGAATACTAAGAATTTTAAAAAGTTTCTAATGCAAGTTTATTGGTCTCATAAAGACAAGAGTGGAATCTTACATTAAGAAACACTATGACTTATTTGAATTATAAAGTTTATTGAATTAGTGATTATGTTTTAGATTTATTTTAATTTTAGCGAATTAAATTAATAACTATGATTAAACTAAAAGCTTCACCCAATTTTTAAAATAAATCTTTCATAATGTATATGTCATGGAAAATAAATTAATTATGAATACCACATTTATTAGCAAAATTCACATATAATAATAGCTAGAAAAGAAATATTGGCTTGCAACTTTTGAATCATTTAGATAAACATTTTAGGACTCTCTTAAGGAGGGAGATATTGGTATGGGAACTGGACGTTGTAGCACTCCCTTAAGCTAGGAGACGTTAAGGGATAGAAATTGAGTGGGACCCAAATTCGTTTACGAAATGGAATAGAAAGTATTTTTAATTAAGCAAAGATTAAAGGAAATTCAAAATTTTCAAAAGAATTGCATATAAGAAACCATAGCTATGAAGTGAATGATCATTCCTTTCTAAGAGTTAAAGCTAGGAAAAGCTCCAAAAAGGACCAAACATTCCGCTTGATTTGTGAGGATACTTTAAATCTTCAACAAGATAAATTTATCATCTTGCTTCACCACTAGTATGGCATATGTACATTTGTTTTCAAACATTGTATCCCTAATGTAACTCACATTTCGAATTAGAAACAACTAAATCATTTCCAAGCTAGCAAAAACGGAAAAAAACAAAAATCATCACACCCACATGCTAAGATACCATCTAATAAAGAAAATATAGTCCAAGTTTTCCCACTTAAAAATATGAAATAGTTATGCACTTGAGGTATCTGTTCTTGTATAGTAAATGAGTATTATATATTTTTGTTATTTTATTTTGAATTCAAAGATATTTAAATAGGATACAATCTCAATATTTTGTAGAGTAAATGAAAAAAAATAGATTTTGTTGTTATTTTTTTTCGAACTAAAAATTAATTATAAATGTTTTGTGAGAAAGAAATCAATAACCAGAAGTTGCGGGATTTTAAACAATGGACGATAGTTTTAATATTTCTTTTAATACATCTGAAATATGGCCGCAACTGCAATCTGCCCCATTCATTCATTATTGGATAGAATATACAAATTGACACTTATTATTCCCGAAATGGGATTCCTGAGTTGTAGTTGTCGTTTATGAATCGTGTTAACGTGTACAAAATTTCCACTCAATTCCACTTTTCATTTTCTTCTTTTATAAGCATTTGCCCGTAGATTGCGATAAATTTTCTACACGAATAGTTGTCAGTATACACTTGTGACATGTCTTGTTTTTTGGATAAGTATTAAATGAATAAAATTTCTCTTCCATGGACACACCTTTAAAAGAAACATTCAAAGGTATGTTTGTGCCCATTCTTAGAAGTTGCGAATAAGCAAAGATAAAATTGGGGAAAGAGAAAAACCACTTAAGTAAATTTTCAACCAAGTATTCTATTATTTTTCATCCTCAACCTTGGATGAAGTCCTCTCCCTGTTTCTCCGCCTTATTTCTTCCCTTACTAGATAGGACAATAACCGCTCCAAACTTGGTAGTTTCTCTCTACCATTTACCAAATATTGATAACTGTCCAAGTTATTGGGAGGACCCAAAAGAGATAGAGCTACCAAATCTTCTTCAAGTAGAGTAACACCGACACTCCCAATTTCATCACGAAATTGTGTAAACTTACTCATATACTGTGGAATTGATTCATTTTTTTACATCTCGATACTTCAAAGCTTTTCCTTGAGGGCCAACTTCCTGCGGTAATTATTATTCTGGTATATTCTTATGTTAGAATGCAACATAATACATATATAAACATTGAAACAAAGATGCAACAAGAATAAATCTCCATTTCAATAATATCAAAGAACTCAAAGATGCTTACCTACAAAATGGAAATAAGGCAACGCAATCAATGGTAGGTTATCTCTGAGAAGAGATGTAGTGCTTACATGCTTATGAACTATGTTATAATGTGGAATGAAGGCCTATTTATTATTGAGGAACAATTTAAAACCATAAACATCCAAATACCTAACCTCAGTACATTAAGCAATAAAACTGTGTGTCCCGTTGGGGTAAATTGGTACATCAACTTCCCGGGGTCATAACTTTGTCTTACAATCTCTGTTTGATATGTTGTTAGAAATATATATCCAACTACAATTTTTGACTGCAAACATTGATCAAACACCAATGTTCTCTCGTTTTCTAAAAATATGTCATTCAGGGCCTCAAAACGACTCCAAAAGTTTAGGACCCGAAAAAACTACCAAAATAGTAAACTGAGCTATAATTAAGGAAACTTAAAAATTGAAAGAAATAATGGTGGGGGTCCTAGTGGAATTGGTTGGTGGCCACCAATATCCACCTCGATCATTCCTTCCCTCTTAAGATGAAATGGTCCCAATTGCGTTGAGTTCCTCCATGAGATGGGGAATCTCCTCCTGAAGTTGGTCCCTGGTGAGCCACTTGCCATGGTGGTGGAGTTGGACAACTATGACAACCCAATAAAGTTGGATATTCTTCTTGTGAGTGTTATTTATTTTTGTCTCCTTGATATTAACAGTAGGGGTTCTTTCAATACAAATTGGGTTGGGCTCTGTTGGTGTCATGTGCTCAACAATGTCTGATGTATCCAACAATGGGGGAAAGTATGGTTGCAGGGAAAGAATACCCGAGCATGATAGAGACCTGATCCAGAGGGAGTTCGTCTTAGGTCTAGTGCCTGTAGTATTTCTTGGGGCTACTCAAACCATCTAATGATCAATACTCGTAACTAAATACCAAGAATCTAAATTCTCGAATTCTCATGTGGGACACAGGTACTTTAATGGCCAAAATCTAGGGAACCCTTTCCCTATATGTGATGGTGAGAAAAACACCTGAGCCTCATTTCCATTACCTTGGTTGATTTTTCGGCTGCTCGAAGACGTCACGAGTTATTTTAGGACATTGTCCCAGGATGCATCAAACGATATCTCCACAAGGCCTAGTTACTTTGAGAGTGGTAAGGATGTATAGGTCTTCTTAGGATATGGTTCTTCCTTTGGAGCCAAAATCCCCTCATTTGAATGCAAGTAAATCTCCCTCTCAAGGGAACACCTTGTTCCCTTCTCTTCATCAAACTTCACATATCTATGAACATATGCCATCCTGATGGATGTCAGGTACACCCGATAGTTATGAGGTGTATCAGCGTACGCCACAAATATGCCCAACTCTGTTGGTTGTTCAAGACTTTTCCTTGATTCCTTGCAAACATGAGAGTTAAATGATGATCCAAAGATCCTGAAGTGTGACACATGCTGGCTTAGGGGGTCCTGACCCAGGTTCAAAGTTAGTTGCACCAACCAACAAAACCTTACACTGCTAGCACTTTCGGCAACAACACACATAGCGCAGGCTGCAGTCTCACCCAAATCAGTATGGGGGATGTAAGAACTAAGTATTTTCATCCAGAGACAAGTGTGATATCTTTCAATGCCTTGGATCTACCTACGCACAGATCAATGCACCCCTAGGGAACATTACTGAAAATTTGTTACAGCAATTCTCAAACCTTCGCATAGGTCCACGATCAGTCCTTATAGACCTTTAACAATCAATTTGTCTACTTATGTGAATTGTAGAGTAATCATAAATTGGATTTCACACATATATGCTTAATTTGTTAGAACACATAAGATAAATTACCAGAATCTTCATGGGAGTGTTAAACATGCATTGTGTAAATTATTAAGACTTATTCAAGAGAATCACATAGCATTCAATCAATATTTCATAGAACAAATCATTCATCAGCGGCATATAAGATAAATAGACATGAACATAAATACTCAATAATTCTTCATAAACTTGTCATTATTGATCTTAACTCACCGATTACAGACTCAAATTAACCTGCGAACATAGCTGCAGGGGTCCACGCACTCACCTACGGACTCTTCCTAGGCCTTTGTGCACTCAGCTATGGAGCCTTTCCTTCTACCTACATGCAAAAAGCAGAGCCTCCTTCTTTAACCCAATGCCCTATCCCACTCCTCCTTCTTCTCCAACTTCTTTCTTAGTTAGTTACCTCTTAGAATCGCTCAGACTCAACTATTTATAGACTTTTCCATATAATACAATGGTCCGCGAACTATGGGTGAATCTCAAAACTGACTCAAAACTTATCCAAAACAAGGAGTTAATCCCCTTTGGCTCTTATTCCTCTATGCACTCTGCATCCACAAATCGCGTAGACTTTACATTGTTTTACAAAATTGTACCAAAACTTGGGTTATCTAACTCCAAACTAACCCAGGGGACCCCATCCTAACAAGCCCCCAACACAAAGATCACGACTCACCCTCGAGTCACTCTGCTGATGTCGCGATCTTATTGTGAATATCCCCCAGCTTCACTTGGATCACTGTAACTGTAGCAATGCTCTATGTCACTACCTGTTTAACCTCCTCAATCAAGTTTTCACCAGTTGGTCCTTCTACATCCAGCCTCATCAATCATTGCATCTACTGCAGTCGCTTAAGGTTATCATGAATGGAGAGCGTGATTTGATAAGCCTCCTCCAACAAAGATTACAACCTAGACTTTAGCAAGGCTTGTTTCTTCTGCACTTCCTCTACCTACGCCAGTAGCTTCTTTCCTTCTCGTAACTTAGCAAGGGATGGTGCTAGTGCTAAGGTGTAGGCGGTCACCTTGACCTCATTGTATTGGCACTGCATCTCCCTTACCTCTGTGTTCAATTTTTGCTGGTTCGGATCCTCCTGCAAATTGATTGATTTACCCATAGACATTCTTCTATTAGGATGCCCAAACCGTAACTTCATCACACACCTGTAATCCCTCTATCTTGTAAAAATATCTTTGTGTGTACCCTACCATCATGGAGGCATAGCACATAGTGCCAAATCCAGTGCTTGAAACGAGTGGTCCTTAGGGAATTCACACTCAAATTCATCCATAAAAAAATCTACGTTAGTCAAGCCATTGTAATAAGGTAATTCTATTATTAATATTGGTATGGAAACTGTTGAACTATAATATAGACCTTGTAGCACTCCTTTAAGCTAGGAGATGTTAAAGGATAGAAATTGAGTGGGACCCAAATTCATTTACGAAATGGAAGAGAAAGTATTTTTAAATAAGAAAATATTAAAGGAAACTCAATATTTTCAAAAGAATTGCATATAAGAAACCATAGATATGAAGTGAATCTAAGAGTTAAACCTAGGAAAAGCTCCAAAAAGATCCAAACCTTCCCCTTGATTTGTGGGGACTCTTGAAATCTTCAACAAGATAAACTTATCATCTTGTTTCACCACTAGTATGGCATATGTACATTTTTTTTCAAACATTGTATCCCTAATCTAACTCACATTTCGAAGTAGAAACAACTAAATCATTTCCATGTTAGCAACAAAGTAAAATCAAAAACAAAATGATCACACCCACATGCTAAGATACCATCTAATAAACAAAATCTTTATAGTCCAAGTTTTGCCACTTAAAAATCTACAATAGTTATGCACTTGAGGTATCTCTTCTTGTATAGTAAATGAGTATTATATATTTTTGTTATCTTATTTCTGATTCAAACATATTTAAAAAGTATAGTGAATGAGTATTATATATTTTCGTTCGAAGATATTTAAATAGGATACAGTCTGACTATTTTGTCAATTAAATGAAAAAAAAATAGATTTTGTTATTATTTTTTTTCGAATTAAAAATTATTAGAAATGTTTTGTGAGAAAGAGTTAAATTAACTAGAAGTTGGGGGATTTTTGAGAGAAGTTTAGTATTTTGCATTAGGTTAATATTTTTACACCATGGCCTATTATTTTAATATTTCCATTAATAAATATGAAATATGGCCGCAATGACAACTGCAATCTACCCCATTCACTCATTATTGGAGAGAATATCCAAGTTGACACTTATTATTCCCGAAATGGGATTCCTCAGTTGCAGTTGTTGTTTATGAATCGTGTTAAGGTGTACAAAATTGCCACTAAATTCTACTATTAATTTTCTTCATTTATAAGCATTTTCTTGTAAATTGCGGTAAATTTCCTATAAGAGCTACAAACTGTTGTCACTATGCACAAATCTCGTCTTTTAGATAATTATTAGAGGAATAAAATTTCTCTTCCATGGATAGACCTTTAAAAGAAACATTTGAATGTATGTGTATACATGAATCTTAGAAGTTGTAAATAAGAATAGATAAAATTAGGGAAAGAGGAAAACCAACTTGTAATTTTTCAACCAAGTATTTTATTATTTTATATTACAAAGTTTGTAATTAATAAAAAATTTAAAAAATCAACACAAGATTCTGTTCGAGCTTGATAAGCCCAGAGCCTAATATTAATATATATATATATATATATATATAAAAGTGTAGTGTTTTAATTAATACATATTTATGATCAACATTCATCATCAACATTTTGGTATAGTTGTAATTTGTATCCATTATATATTATATAACTTTTTTTTTAATCTACGCACAATTTGAAATTTTCATTGTTTATTAAAAAATAAATGAATTATTTAAATATTTTTGTAAACAAATATTTTAATAATTTTATTATCCGAATATTATTTTTAAATTGATTCTTCCTACATGCATGGAACTAATTCCAAAGTATCAGTTGGAATTCGAATGATGATTCAAAGAATGCTCTGAATAGAAGATTAATGCACATCAGCACGTAGTTCCACATCAGCATAATTAACTCAAATTATACTCCACATCATCCAAAGTCGCATTGGACGGTAGTTTATGCATTCGAATATGAATGCACGAAATAAATTCAAATTCTGACTCAAGGTATGCTCTGAATTAACTCAAATTATACGATAGTTTCTGTGGTTGAGGTGGCAGCGCATGCATGCATCATGATGATTCAATTCGAATATCCATGATAATTCAAAAAATGATTCAAAGTATGCTCTGAATAGAAGATTAATTCCACCCACAGCACGTAGTTCCACAATAAGTTGGAATTGCACTCGACTGGAGTTCACTTAAGCTTGACATCAATAATAGGGTATGCATGGAATCGCAGAGGGAGAGTTATACTCCAAATATCAGGCAGCAGAGGGAGAGTTAAGTGGGGTGCTGAATCAACTGCAACTATGAAATATAGCAATAAAACGAGCGTCAATTGAATTTCCAATTCCAGTAAGCAAGTAAAAGTCGGATGGGTGGTAACTTGTAGAGAATTTTTGTTTTCCCTAAATCTGAAGCCCCATGATGGACAACTACAATCTGCGGCTGATGACATCCCCAACATTTCTTCGCTCATTATTCCAATGACTAAACAAATGATGAGGATGTTGCCATGCCAGAGATATGCAACTTGAAAAGTATGTATGATGACTCTTTGCAAACAAGAACTGCGGCTAAATTGCAAACAGTTGTTACCATGCACGGGTGACAACTCTTTGCTTTGGGTAAGTATGAGAGGAATAAAAGTTATAGATCTTAGAATCGTTAATAAGAAAAAATATAATAATTTGTTGGAATATTAATTCCAACTGCAGGCAGAGTTTGCGGACGCGGACCGGGACGGCGACGGCAACAGGAAAACGACTTCAGCAAAACCACCTGACACTCATCGGACTGCCTTTTGCTGTGAAGCTGTTTCCATACACACAAGCCTGATGCAATAAGATTTCTCCACACGTCCTCTGTACGTTTGCAAAACCACTGATCCATCGGAACGTAAAGGTTGATCATGTAAGGGCTTCCGATATTTAACACAACCGTCTGATTGAGTTCTTCGTTATCCACTGTCGATTGCAATCAAGCTGCCAGAATTTGACGTGCCGTAAAAGCTTTGAGTTTGACCTCCGTATCACTGTTGAAGCCGTATGCAACGCTGACTAAATTAATTGACCGCCATGCTGAAATAGTTAATGAAATTAATTGAGGTCATAGAATGTCGATAAATGTTTTTAATTATATTGTTTTTTATCCACGGTAGTATGGCATAAGAAATGGTATTGTCATGTAATTTTTATTATTCATCGAATATGCAATGAAACGCACTGCAGTGTGCAGAACGAAGAAGAACAGGCGGCAGAGTAAAAAGAAGGAGGGCAATACGCATACCATGTAATTTGTAACCATAGCATAGTGTGAGTATTTTTTTATGGTTGAATGAAAATGGGGACAGCACGCAGCAGCATAGGTAATGTCCTATCCAGTTTTTTTTGATATTTTATTGGTAATGAAACGCTGGAAAATGCACAGCTCATGCAAACAAAAAAAAATTAGTCAGAGTCTATGGTCAGTGTGATGCACAACGGTGCATAAGAAATATATGTTTTTTTGGTTTTGACCATTCGAAAAATGAAAAGGTGAAAACACACAACAGTGCAAAGAAAATGAAACTCGAGTAGCTTGCAAATGGAGCATAGGTTTTTCACACAGCAGTGTGAATGGAAATTCACAGTGTGGTAATTTTTGTGGAGTTCATGCATTGGAATGCATAGCAGTTTTATGTGATGTGAAGAACGGATTTGTAAGTTTTTATTTTTACAGTAGTATATGTAAAAAAAATTTACAGCAGTAAATGTAAACAAAAATTTACACACAGCTGTGTAAATTTTTTTAGAAAGGAGACAGAGTAATTTTGCTGAAATGTTTTTGGTGAATCCCTCTGAGTGAAAGAGGATGAATCTTGTATCAGGAATTTTGTTTTAATGAATACAAAGCTTTTTATGGGTGTGTAATACTCTGTTCTCATAAATTTATTAAAGCTTTCCTCTGCTAAGATCCTGGAGTAAAACAGAGCATTGTCTCTGTGTTCAGTTTTTATTTGTTTTTGGGATTTTACCATAAAAATACCCAACAGTGGTATCAGAGCTAGTCCAGGCTCTTTGATAATGACAGAGCTAGTCCAGGCTCTTTGAAGACGTCAAAGAAGCTGAAGGAAGGTTTCTTTTGTTGCAGCAGTAAGTCTTCTCCAGCAGAGTGAAGTCTTAGCCAAAAGAATCCAGGTATTTCTCAAAGTTTTTTTTGTGTAGCTGCTGAAGATAATCAGTTGTTTTTTAAATATAGTCAAGTATTTGAAGCATAGTTTAAAGTGCAAGAAATGGCCAGTGCCAGCACTAGCGTGGGTATGTTTAATACTCAGCTCCCACTATTAAATGAAAATAACTATGACTATTGGGCAATAGTTATGAGAGCTTTTCTTTTCTCAGAAGATTTATGGGAATTTGTTGAAGATGGTTTTGAAAAACTAGCAGATGAAGAAGAGTTTAACAGTTTGACACAGGCAGAGAGAGATCTGCTGAAGAGCAATAGGAAGAAGGATGCAAAAGCCATTGTATTTTTGTATCAAACAGTGGACCAGAGTGTGTTTCAAAGGATAGCAGCAGCTAAGACATCCAAAGAAGCATGGCAAACCCTCAAGACAGCCTATCAAGGCATGGAGAAAGTGAAGACAACAAAACTACAGTTGCTGAGGAGAGATTTTGAGAATTTGTGCATGAAGGAGTCAGACAATATTGACTCATTCTTCACACATGTGATTGGTCTGGTCACACAAATGAGAACTCATGGAGAAACCCTTGAAGAAAAGAGGATTGTGGAGAAACTATTGAGGGTCCTACCCTCAAAGTTTGATGTGATTGTCACCACCATAGAAGAGACAAAGGATCTCTCAAAATTTTCAGTTGATGAGCTTCATGCATCACTGATAACACATGAGCAGAGGTTGAGTAGGAATGAAAACTCATCTCTAGAACAAGCCTTCAAGACCCAGATGTCCTTTGGAAGAGGAAGAGGTCAAGGCAGAGGAAACAAGAGAGGAAGAGGCAGAAGCCAAAACAGAGGTGGAAGGAACAGCCCAGCAAATGCTCAAGGAAGAGGCAGCAATCCAAATTAGAACCAAGGCCAAGGCAGCAGCCAACAAAGAGGACAACATCATGCTCAAGGACAAAGGTATGAAAAATCCAATGTCCAATGTTATTACTATAAAAAATATGGGCATTATGCCAATGAATGTAAAAAGAAGCAGCATGACGTAAAAGCATGTTAATGTGTCTCATTATATGGCAAAAGCAAAAAAGTACTCAAATGAAAAAATATTAAAAAAATAATATAAAAATATCAATTAAATGAGTTGAGTTTCATACTTGTTAATTATAAAAAATAAATGCTAAATTTGTAACAAAGCTAACTCACAATAAATTTTGGTAAAAGCCATACTAAACCTATTTAATGGGTTTAGAAAATATAAATAATGTTATAAAAAGTAAATACTAAATTTTCAAATAAGTCAACTGATAGTAAATATTGGTAAATACTATGGTTAATCACTCACAAAATATAAATAACTTTATGTAAAGTTAAATGAAATGCTAAAACTCTTTAAAAATATATATAAAAATAGAAGTAGAATTTCTAAACAAATAATTTTATATATTATATTTTGAATAATATAAAATACGTTATTATAATCATAATTAAAAATTTTAATATAAAAAATATAAAATATGTTTTAAAAATTTTCAAAAAATAATTTTAACATTTTCTTATATGTTATTTTCAAATTTCTATTAAAAAAATTTGATTTTAGAAACTTGAAAGGGTAGTTTCTTGGGTCGCGGTTTTATATATACGAAAATATGAACATTTTTACTAGTATTTTAATAATAATTAAAAAATATGCTTACTTTTTATTTTTAAATTTGTTTAGCAATCTTTAGAATGTTTACAACACATCTCTTAAAGAAATTGGAATTAAAAAACATAAATCAATAGAGAAATGGGGGTCGCGGTTTTGTCACTACTTAAAAATTTATGTAAAATATTAATGATATCTTTTGAAGAAAATGAATAAATTAGATAAAAATTATATATTAAATTTTAGAAAAAATATGACATGAAGTTGAATTTAAATTGACATGTTTTGTCTTCTTTTGCCACCACCTAATTTTTGATGATTTTGCAAATTTAAGAGTAAACATTCCAACTCCATTTATTTTTATAAAACTTCTTTGCCACAAAAGGGAAAAAGTGATACACATTAACATGCTTTTACAATTTACTAGAGAAAATATCAGCCAAGATAATGTATTGTTAGCTTGTAACATGGCTGAAACAAACAGTGAAGACATATGGTTTTTAGACTCAGGCTGCAGCAACCATATGAGAGGAAACATAGCCCTCTTTTCTGCTTTAGATCAAAATGTGAAATCACAAGTTACACTTGGCACTGATAGCAAAATTTCTGTTATGGGAAAAGGAGAGGTAAAAATATTTACAAAGAAGGGTGAGAAGAAAACCATAGCAGATGTCTACTATGTCCCTCGAATGAGGTGTAACCTCTTGAGTATTGGACAACTTGTTCAAAAGGGTTATAATGTTTTCTTTGAGAATGATGTGTGCACCATCATGGATATAGCACCCAACAAACGATGCATTGTTGAAGTGAAGATGACAAGGAACAGGATGTTCCCTCTTAGAATAAGGGCAGATTTGAAAAATAAAGGAGAAATTGTAGCAGTCACCCAAGAGGCTTTCTAAAGCGTGCCAAAGGATGAAAATTGGTTGTGGCACTTGAGATTTGGGCATATCAACTTTGGAGGTCTTAACTTGTTGAGTAGAAAAGGAATGGTAAGAGGATTACCACTGATAGAGAAACCGGACAGCCTTTGTGAAGGTTGCATATTAGGGAAACAACATAGAGAAAGTTTTCCATCAGGGAAAAGCAAAAGGGCAAAGGCACCCTTAGAGATTATCCACTCAGATTTATGTGGACCAATGCAAGCTCCATCATTAGTAGAAAGCCAATATTTCCTAACATTCATTGATGACTTTACAAGAAAAACTTGGGTATACTTCCTTAAAAACAAAAGTGAAGTGTTTGAAAAATTTAGAAATTACAAAGCACTTGTGGAAAACCAAAGTGGGCTGCATATCAAAGTTTTAAGAACTGATAGAGGAGGTGAATATATCTCCAAGGAATTCCTATGATTCTGTAGAGAAAATGGAATTCACAAACAGTTTACAGCTAGGTACACCCCACAACAAAATGGAGTTGCTAAAAGGAAGAACAGGACCATCATGGATATGGCGAGGAGCATGTTGAAGGCAAAGCATTTGCCAAATGATTATTGGGCTGAAGCTGTAAATTATGCAGTTTACATTTTCAACAGGTGTCCTACAAAAGCAGTGATGAACAAAGTGCCAGAAGAAGCATGGAGTGGGAGAAAGCAAGGAGTCACCCACATGAAAGTTTTTGGTGTTGTGGCCTATGCACACATTCTAGATCAGCTAAGGAGGAAGTTGGACAGCAAAGGGGAGAAATGTATTTTCATTGGATACAGTGAGGAATCCAAAGCTTACAGGTTGTATATCCCATCTACCAAGAAGTTTTTTGTCAGCAGAGATGTTCAATTCATTGAGGAGGAAGCTTGGGATGGAAGCATAGAGAAAACAGTGAATGTTAAAAACTGTTTGTCTCATGATGAAGATGATGAGGAGATGGCTGAAATGCATCCCCAAACAGCAGCGCCAACACAAGGACAGCAAGAGACACCCTTGAGGAGAAATGAACAAGAGGCAACAAATGAATGTATGAATTCTTTGTTTGCTTTATCCAGTCATGTTGATGACCCTGTTCATTTAGAAGATGGAGTTAAAAATAAGAAATGGACAGAACCCATGAATGGGAGAAAGGAATTAAAGTTCCTTGAAGATCTATTTAAAGAATATAGAGTTCGATATGTAACTCGTGCCAAGAAGGTTGAGATGGGCTTCACTGCCAACACCCTTATCAATATGACAAAAGTAGAGATTGAAGATTTGATGAAGACCCTGGTAGAACTCTATCATATGGATCATCTTATAGGGGAGAGATATGAAATTAAAACTCCCATGAGAGTAGAGAAGGAGCAGGTAGCAGATATACTAACCAAACCATTGGATCAGAAAAGTTTTGAATTTTTGATGAAATGTCTGGGTATGTCTAAATGCCCAGCAGTTGAAATTAAGGGGGAGTGTTGGAATATTAATTCCAACTGCAGGCAGAGTTTGCGGACGCGGACCAGGACAACAACGGCAATAGGAAAACGACTTCAGCAAAACCACCTGACACTCATCGGACCGCCTTTTGCTGTGAAGCTATCTCTGTACACACAAGCCCGATGCAATAGATTTCTCCACGTGTCCTCTGTACGTTTGCAAAACCACTGCTCCATCGAAACGTAAAGGTTGATCAAGTAAGGGCTTCTGATATTTAACACAACCGTCTGATTGAGTTCTTCATTATCCACCGTCGATTGCAATCAAGCTGCCAGAATTTGACGTGCTGTAAAAGCTTTGAGTTTGACCTCCGTATCACTGTTGAAGCCGTATGCAAGGTTGACTAAATTAATTGACCGCCATGCTGAAATAGTTAATTCAATTAATTGAGGTCATAGAATGTCGGTAAATGTTTTTAATTATATTGTTTTTTATCCACGGCAGTATGGCATAAGAAATGGTATTGTCATGTAATTTTTATTATTCATCGAATATGCAATGAAACGCACTGCAGTGTGTAGAACGAAGAAGAACAAGGGGCAGAGTAAAAAGAAGGAGGGAAATACGCAGACCATGTAATTTGTAACCATAGCAGAGTGTGAGTATTTTTTTATGGTTGAATGAAAATGGGGATAGCACGCAGCAGCGTAGGTAATGTCCAGTCCAGTTTTTTTTGATATTATATTGGTAATGAAATGGTGGAAAATGCACAGCTCATGCAAACAAAAAAAATTAGTCAGAGTCTATGGTCAGTGTGATGCACAGCGGTGCATAAGAAATATATGTTTTTGTGGTGTTGACCATTCGAAAAATGAAAAGGTGAAAACGCACAACAGTGCAAAGAAAATGAAACTCGAGCAGCTTGCAAATGGAGCATAGGTTTTTCACACAGCAGTGTGAATGGAAATTCACAACGTGGTAATTTTTGTGGAGTTCATGCATTGGAATGCATAGCAGTTTTATGTAATGTGAAGAACGGATTTGTAAGTTTTTATTTTTATAGTAGTATATGTAAAAGTTTTCTACAGCAGTAAATGTAAACAAAAATTTACACACAACTGTGTAAATTTTTTTATAAAGGAGACAGAGTAATTTTGCTGAAATGTTTTTGGTGAATCCCTCTGAGTGAAAGAGGATGAATCTTGTATCAGGAATTTTGTTTTAATGAATACAAAGCTTTTTATGGGTGTGTAATACTCTGTTCTCATAAATTTATTAAAGCTTCCCTCTGCTAAGATCCTGGAGTAAAACAGAGCATTGTCTCTGTGTTTAGTTTTTATTTGCTTTTGGGATTTTACCAGAAAAATCCCCAACAAAATTGGGGAACGAGGAAAACCACTTTCCTAATTATTCAACCAAGTACCTTATTATGTTCTATTACAAGAAGATAGCCAAATTTGTAATTAATAAAGAAAAGTTAATATTAAATATATTTATCAAGTATTTTAACCAAAAACCTCTCTAGTGGATTCTAATCATAGATAATTTGATGATGAATTCCAACAATCCATTATGCACAAGTGTAGTTATACTCACAACAACAATGTGTTTGTTTTTAGTTGCATAAGGGGTGGTCTACCAGGCGACAAATTTTCCCAAGAACTCTTTTCTAATGACGGCAAAACACAAACGATTTCCACAGGTTATGACGCCATCGATCATCGATTCCAGTTACTTGACGATGACGTTATTTCACCGTTTCCACTTTGCCGTTAGTGTGGTGTTCGCCGTTTAGGTGGAGCTACAAATTTCATTACCATCGCGCCCATTTTAAATTATTTAAAAACTTCCATTACTACGCATTTGATTTTGAATTTGAATATCTGTTCTATTTGTGCCCAAAATATACATGAACTAGAAAGATGCGGCGATGGGAACGTCGTGAGCCAGAGTTTGCAACATTCAGGAAAGAATCATTTCGAAATGGCAGATTAATTGGACTAACCCTCTCCATCATTCACACAGCGATCACAGCTTCTGTGTTCAGTGGGAAGATATGTGCACACAACAGTGTGCACACCCATCACGTAGAGAAGAATCCTCTAGAAGGATTGAGAAAAAGAGCGTCGTGTGGCCCTGGAGAAAATGAGCGTCAAACCTAGTGCATAGGAGGTGAAGTACCACCATGTTAGAGGTGACAACGGGAGGCTACACGCCATTGTGCAAAGAGCGTTGCCGATGAGGAAGTGACGATCTACTCAAGCAAGCGACGTAAATGGTTTAGGCGCCGTGAGACACCTCTGCAATATCTCATGCCTCCCATCACACACGATTCATCACTCTTTCTGCACCACCCCCTTTGAAGTATTGCAACGCCACAGAAGAAGGAGCGAGGCAAAACAATATACTATCACCTCTATCGGGGATTCAAAGTTAGTCCATGAGATTATAGTCACTTTCTCCATGAGATTATAGTCACTTTCTGTGTATTTGTGAAATGTCAGCAAGGAAGAAGAGTTACAGTGAATGACACAGATAAAAAATGTACATAGTGTGCAACCGAACTAGGGTTTACATAATTTAAGTCTGTAAAAAATGTACGTAGTGTGCCAACGAACTAGGGTTTACATAATTTAAGTCTCTAATTTTAAAAAGTTCGCAAACAAGAACTACAAATAATTTTCACCATGCACCTTGACAACTCTTCGCTTTTTCGCCTTGTGCTTTGGTTAAGTTTTAGAGGAATAAAAGTTTTGGATCTTAGAAGTTGTTAATAAGCAAAGTTAAAATTGGGGAAAGAGGAAAACCATTTTTTCTAATCTTTCAACCAGGTATTTTATTATGTTTTCTTACAAGAAGATAGCCAAATTTATAATGAATAAAAAAACTTAAAAAATCAACACGGCATTACAATTATCATTATTTTTATAATAAATTATATAAATTTAGATAAATGAAATATAACATATTTAAAATAAATGAAATTTTGTTATTTCCAACTTTAAGAAAAAGATGAAATAATTAAAATTTAAAATATTTAATATATATCTATCTATATATATATATATATATATATATATATATATATATATATATATATATATATATACATACATACATATATGTATGTATGTATGTATGTATGTTTGTATAATTCAATTTATGGGTTAGGGTGAAAATAAGTAAAACAATGTATTTTTAAATGTAATTTGATAACTTTTATTTGAATAAAGAGTATGAGTTTATATATCTGAAGTTTACATTTTATTAAATAACCAAATTTTAGTAAGAAGTACATTCTACTTTCATATATATATATATATAAGTTTTAATTTTTTTTTTTAATATCTTTTAAGGTTTTCAAAGGTGTGGAATACTAAGAATTTTAAAAAGTTTCTAATACAAGTTTATTGGTCTCATAAAGACAAGAGTGGAATCTTACATTAAGAAACACTATGACTTATTTGAATTATAAAGTTTATTGAATTAGTGATTATGTTTTAGATTTATTTTAATTTTAGCAAATTAGATTAATAACTATGATTAAACTAAAAGCTTCACCCAATTTTTAAAATACATATTTCATAATGTGTGTGTCATGGAAAATAAACTAATTATGAATACCACATTTAATAGAATAATTCACATATAATAATAGCTAGAAAAGACATATTGGCTTGCAACTTTTGAATCATTTAGATAAACATTTTAGGACTCTCTTAAGGAGGGAGATATTGGTATGGGAACCAGACGTTGTAGCACTCCCTTAAGCTAGGAGACGTTAAGGGATAGAAATTGAGTGGGACCCAAATTCGTTTACGAAATGGAATAGAAAGTATTCTTAATTAAGCAAAGATTAAAGGAAATTCAAAATTTTCAAAAAATTGCATATAAGAAACCATAGCTATGAAGTGAATGATCATGCCTTTCTAAGAGTTAAAGCTAGGAAAAGCTCCAGAAAGGTCCAAACTTTCCACTTGATTTGTGAGGATACTTGAAATCTTCAACAAGATAAACTTATCATCTTGCTTCACCACTAGTATGGCATATGTACATTTGTTTTCAGACATTGTATCCCTAATGTAACTCACATTTCGAATTAGAAACAGCTAAATCATTTCCAAGCTAGCAACAAAGGAAATAAAAGAAAAGAAATCATCATCAAATTCAAAGATATTTAAATAGGATACAATCTCAATATTTTGTAGAGTAAATGAAAAAAATAGATTTTGTTGTTATTTTTTTTCGAACTAAAAATTAATTATAAATGTTTTGTGAGAAAGAGATCAATAACCAGAAGTTGCGGGATTTTAAACAATGGATGATAGTTTTAATATTTCTTTTAATACATCTGAAATATCGTCGCAACTACAATCTGCCCCATTCATTCATTATTGGATAGAATATACAAATTGACAGTTATTATTCCCAAAATGGGATTCCTGAGTTGTAGTTGTCGTTTATGAATCGTGTTAACCTGTACACAATTTCCACTCAATTCTACTTTTCATTTTCTTCTTTTATAAGCATTTGCCTGTAAATTGCGATAAATTTCCTACACGAATAGTTGCCAGTATACACTTGTGACATCTCTTGTGTTTTGGATAAGTATTAAATGAATAAAATTTCTCTTCCATGGACATACCTTTAAAAGAAACATTCAAAGGTATCTTTGTGCCCATTCTTAGAAGTTGCGAATACGAAAAGATAAAATTGGGGAAAGAGAAAAACCACTTTAGTAAATTTTCAACCAAGTATTCTATTATTTTTCATTCTCAACCTTGGATGAAGTCCTCTCCCCATTTCTCCGCACTTGGTAGTTTCTCTCTACCATTTACCAAACTTGGTAGTTTCTCTCTACCATTTACCAAATATTGATAACTGTCCAAGTTATTGGGAGGACCAAAAAGAGATAGAGCTACCAAATCTTCTTCAAGGAGAGTAACACCAACACTCCCAATTTCATCACGAAATTGTGTAAACTTACTCATATATTGTGGAATTGATTCATTCTTTTACATCTCGATACTTCAAAGCTTTTCCTTGAGGGCCAACTTCGTGTGGTAATTATTATTCTGGTATATTCTTATGTTGGAATGCAACATAATACATATATAAACATTGAAACAAAGATGCAACAAGAATAAATCTCCATTTCAATAATATCAAAGAACTCAAAGATGCTTACGTCCAAAACGGAAATAAGGTAGTGCAAGCAATGGTAGGTTATCTCTAAGAAGAGATGTAGTGGTTACATGCTTATGAACTATGTTATAATGTGGAATGAAGGCCTATTTATTATTGAGGAACAATTTGAAAGCATAAACATCCAAACACCTAACCTTAGTACATTAAGCAACAAAACTGTGTGGCCCGTGGGGGTAAATTGGTAGATCAACTTCCCGGGGTCATAACTTTGGTTTACAATCTCTGTTTGTATGTTGTTAGAAATATATATCCGACTACAATTTTTGACTGCAAACATTGGTCAAACACCAATGTTTTCCCGTTTTCTAAAAAGATGTCATTCAGGGCCTCAAAATGACTCCAAAAGTTTAGGACCCGAAAAAACTACCAAAATAGTAAACTGAGCTATAATTAAGGAAAATTAAAAATTGAAAGAAATAATGGTGGGGGTCCTAGTGGAATTGGTTGGTGGCCACCAATATCCACCTCAATCATTCCTTCCCTCTTAGGAAGAAATGGTCCCAATTGCATTGACTTCCTCCATGGGATGGGGAAACTCCTCCTGAAGTTGGTCCCTGGTGAGCCACTTGCCATGGTGGTGGAGTTGGCCTACTATGACAACCCAATATAGCTGGATATTATTCTTGTGAGTGTTATTTATTTTTGTTGTCATGATATTAACAGTAGGGGTTTTTTTAATACAACTTGGGTTGGGCTCTGTTGGTGTCATGTGCTCAACAATGTCTGATGTATCCAACAATGGGGGAAAGTATTGTTGCAAGGAAAGAATACCCGAGTATGCTAGAGACCTGATCCAGAGTGAGTTCGTCTTAGGCCTAGTGCCTGTAGTATTTTTTCGGGCTACTCAAACCATCTAGTGATCAATACTCGTAACTAAATACCAAGAAACTAAATTCTCGAATTCTCATGTGGGACACAGGTACTTTAATGGCCAAAACCTAGGGAACCCATTCCCTATAGGTGATGGTGAGAAAAACACTTGAGCCTCATTTCCATTACCTTGGTTGATTTTTCGGCTGCTCGAAGACGTCGCGAGTTATTTTAGGACATTGTCCCATGACGCATCAAAGGATATATCCACAAAGCCTAGTTACTTTGAGAGTGGTAGGGATGTATAGGTCTTCTTATTATATGATTCTTCCTTTGGTGCCAAAATCTCCTCATCTGAATGCAAGTAAATCTCCCTCTCAAGGGAACACCTTGTTCCCTTCTCTTCATCAAAATTCACATATCTATGAACATATGCCATCCTGATGGATGTCAGGTACACCCAATAGTTATGAGGTGTATCAGTGTACGCCACATATATGCCCAACTCTGTTGGTTGTTCAAGATTTTTCCTTGATTCCTTGCAAACATGAGAGTAAAATGATGATCCAAAATCCTGAAGTCTTACACATGTTGGCTTAGGGGGTCCTGACCCAGGTTCAAAGTTAGTTGCACCAACCAACAAAACCTTACACTGCTGGCACTTTCGGCAACAACACACATAGCACAGGCTAAAATCTCACCCAAATCAGTATGGGGGATGTAAGAACTAAGTATTTTCATCTAGAGACTAGTGTGATGTCTTTCAATGCCTTGGATCTACCTATGCACAGATCAATACACCCCTTGGGAACATTACTGTAAATTTGTTAGAGCAATTTTCAAACCTTCGCATAGGTCCACAATCAGTCCTTATAGACCTTTAACAGTCAATTTGTCTACTTATGTGAATCGTAGAGTAATCATAAATTGGAGTTCACACATATATGCTTAATTTGTTAGAACACATAAGATAAATTTCCAGAATCTTCGTGGGAGTGTTAAACATGCATTGTGTAAATTATTAAGACTTATTCAAGAGAATCACATAGCATTCAATCAATATTTCATAGAACAAATCATTCGCCAGCGGCATATAAGATAAATATACATGAACATAAATACTCAATAATTCTTCAGAAACTTGTCATTATTGATCTTAACTCACCGATTACAGACTCAAATTAACCCACGAACATAGCCGCAAGGGTCCACACACTCACCTGCGACTCTTCCTAGGCCTCCGTGCACTCAGCTATGGAGCCTTTCCTTCTACCTACATGCAAAAATCGGAGCCTCCTTCTTTAACCCAATGCCCTATCCCACTCCTCCTTGTTCTCCAACTTCTTTCTTAGTTAGTTACCTCTTAGAATTTTCCATATAATACCATGGTCTGCGAATTATCGGTGAATCTCAAAACTGACTCAAAACTTATCCAAAACAAGGAGTTAATCCCCTTTGGCTCTTATTCCTCTATGCACTCTGCATCTACAAATCGCATAGACTTTACATTGTTTTACAAAATTGTACCAAAACTTGGGTTATCTAACTCCAAACTAACCCAGGGGACCCCATCCTAACAAGCCCCCAACACAAATATCACGACTCACCCACGAGTCACTCTGCTGATGTCGCGATCTTATTGTGAATATCCCCCAACTTCACTTGGATCACTGCAACTGTAGCAATGCTCTATGTCACTTCCTGTCTAACCTCCTCGATCAAATTTTCACCAGTTGGTCCTTCTTCATCCAACCTCATCAGTCATTACGTCTACTGTAGTCGCTTAAGGTTATCATGAATGGAGAGCGTGATTTGATAGGCCTCCTCCAACAAAGATTACAACCTAGACTTTAGCAAGGCTTGTTTCTTCTGCACTTCCTCTACCTATGCCAATAGCTTATTTCCTTCCCGTAACTTAGCAAGGGATGGTGCTGGTGCTAAGGTGAAGGCGGTCACCTTGACCTCATTGTATTGGCACTGCATCTCCCTTACCTCTGTGTTCAATTTTTACTAGTTCGGATCCTCCTGCAAATTGATTGATTTACCCATAGACATTCTTCAATTAGGATGCCCAAACCGTAACTTCATCACACACCTGTAATCCCTCTATCTTCTAAAACTATCTTTGTGCGTACCCTACCATCATTGAGGCATAGCACGTAGTTCCAAATCCAGTGCTTGAAACCAGTGGTCCTTAGGGAATTCACACTCAAATTCATCCATAAACAAATCTACGTTAGTTAAGCCATCGCAATAAGGTAATTACATTATTAATTTTGGTATGGAAACTATTGAACTATAATATAGACCTTGTAGCACTCCTTTATGCTAGGATATGTTAAAGGATAGAAATTGAGTGGGACCCAAATTCAGTTACGAAATGGAAGAGAAAGTATTTTTAAATAAGAAAATATTAAAGGAAACTCAATATTTTTCAAAAGAATTGCGTATAAGAAACCATAAATATGAAGTGAATCTAAGAGCTAAACCTAGGAAAAGCTCCAAAAAGATCCAAACCTTCCCCTTGATTTGTGGGGACACTTGAAATCTTCAACAAGATAAACTTATCATCTTGTTTCACCACTAGTATGGCATATGTACATTTTTTTCAGACATTGTATCCCTAATCTAACTCACATTTCAAAGTAGAAACAACTAAATCATTTCCATGTTAGCAACAAAGTAAATCAAAAACCAAATCATCACACCCACATGCTAAGATACCATCTAATAAACAAAATCTTTATAGTCCAAGTTTTGCCACTTAAAAATCTGCAATAGTTATGCACTTGAGGTATTTCTTCTTGTATAGTAAATGAGTATTATATATTTTTGTTATCTTATTTCTGATTCAAAAATATTTAAATAGTATAGTGAATGAGTATTATATATTTTTGTTATTTTATTTCGAATTCGAAGATATTTAAATAGGATACAATCTGAATATTTTGTCGATTAAATGAAAAAAAAAAATAGATTTTGTTATTATTTTTTTCGAATTAAAAATTAATTAGAAATGTTTTGTGAGAAAGAGTTAAATTAACCAGAAGTTGGGGGATTTTTGAGAAAAGTTTAGTATTTTGCATTAGGTTAATATTTTTACACCATGGCCTATTATTTTAATATTTCTATTAATAAATATGAAATATGGCCGCAATGGCAACTGCAATCTACCCCATTCACTCATTATTGGAGAGAATATGCAAGTTGACACTTATTATTCCCAAAATGGGATTCCTCAGTTGCAGTTGTTGTTTATGAATAGTGTTAAGGTGTACAAAATTGCCACTAAATTCTACTATTCATTTTCTTCTTTTATAAGCATTTTCTTGTAAATTGTGGTAAATTTCCTACAAGAGCTACAAACAGTTGTCACTATGCACAAATCTCGTCTTTTAGATAATTATTAGAGGAATAAAATTTCTCTTCCATGGACAGACCTTTAAAAGAAACATTCAAATGTATGTGTGTACCTGAATCTTAGAAGTTGCAAATAAGAAGAGATAAAATTGGGGAAAGAGAAAAACCAGCTTGTAATCTTTCAACTAAGTATTTTATTATTTTTTATTACCAAGTTTGTAATTAATAAAAAAAATTAAAAAATCAACACAAGGTTTCGTTCGAGCTTAATAAGCCAAGAGCCTAATATATATGTATATATATCTATATATATTTAAGTGTAGTGTTTTAATTAATGTTTTAATTAATACATATTTATGATTAACATTCATCATCAACATTTTGGTATGGTTGTAATTTGTATCCATTATATATTATATAATTTTTTTTTAATCTACGGCACAAATTGAAATTTTCATTGTTTATTAAAAAATTAATTATTTTAATATTTTTGTAATCAAATATTTTAATAATTTTATTATCCGAATATTATTTTTAAATTGATTCTTCCTACATGCATGGAACTAATTCCAAAGTATCAGTTGGAATTCGAATGATGATTCAAAGAATGCTCTCAATAGAAGATTAATCCACATCAGCATAATTAACTCAAATTATACTCCACATCATCAAGAGTTGCATTGGACAGTAGTTTATGCATTCGAACACGAATGCACGAAATAAATTCAAATGGTCACTCAAAGTATGCTCTGAATTAACTCAAATTATACGGTAGTTTCTGTGGTTGAGGTGGCAGCGCATGCATGCATGATAATGATTCAATTCGAATATGCATGATGATTCAAATTATGATTCAAAGTATGCTCTGAATAGAAAGTTAATTCCACCCACAGCTTGTAGTTCCACAATAAGTTGGAATTGCACTCGACTGGAGTTCACTTAAGCTTGACATCAATACTAGGGTATGCATGGAATCGCAGAGGGAGAGTTATACTCCAAATATCAGGCAGCAAAAGGAGAGTTAAGTGGGGTGCTGAATCAACTGCAACTATGAAATATAGCAATAAAAGGAGCGTCAATTGGATTTCCAATTCCAGTAAGCAAGCAAAAGTCGGATGGGTGGTAACCTGTAGAGAATTTTTGTTTTCCCTAAATCTGAAGCCTCATGATGGACAACTGCAATCTGTGGCTGATGACATCCCCAGCATTTCTTCGCTCATTATTCCAATGACTAAACAAATGATGAGGATGTTGCCATGCCAGAGATATGCAACTTGAAAAGTATGTATGACTACTCTTCGCAAACAAGAACTGTGGCTAAATTGCAAACAGTTGTTACCATGCACGGGTGACAACTCTTTGCTTTGGGTAAGTATGAGAGGAATAAAAGTTCTGGATCTTAGAATCATTAATAAGCAAAGATAAAATTGGGGAAAGAGGAAAACCACTTTCCTAATTTTTCAACCAAGTATTTTATTATGTTTTAAAACAAGAAGATAGCCAAATTTGTAATTAATAAAGAAAAGTTAAATTTAAATATATTTATCAAGTATTTTAACCAAAAACCTCTCTAGTGGATTCTAATCATAGATAATTTGATGCTGAATTCCAAAATTCCATTATGCACAAGTGTAGTTATACTCACAACAACAACGTGTTTGTTTTTAGTTGCATAAGCGGTGGTCTACCAGGAGACTAATTTTCCCAAGAATTGTTTTCCAATGATGGCAAAACACAAAAGATTTCCACAGGTTACGACGCCATCGATCAACGATTCCGGTTACTTGACGACGATGTTATTTCACCGTTTCCACTTTACCGTTAGTGTCGTGTCCACCATTTAGGTGGAGCTTCAAATTTCATTACCGCTGCGCCCATTTTAAATTATTCAAAAACTTCCATTACTGCGCATTTTATTTTGAATTTGAATCTCTGTTCTGTTTGTGCCCAAAATATACATGAACTAGAAATATGCGGCGATGGGAACGTCGTGAGCCAGAGTTTGCAACAGTCAAGAAAGAATCATTTCGAATTGGCAGATTAATTGTACTGACCCTCTCCATCATTCACAAAGTGATCGCAGCTACTGCGTTCAGTGGAAAGATATGTGCACACCCATCATGTAGAGAAGAAGGCTCTAGAAGGATTGAGAAAAAGAGCATCGTGTGGCCCTGGAGAAAATGAGCATCAAAACTGTTGGAATTTCTGATAATTCTAAACAAAATAGAACAATACTCTGTTTTAACACAATGGAAACAAAAAAATTCGCTTTGCTGAAACTGGTGTTTCAACAATGCAGTTTCGTCAATTGCTGTTTGCAGTGTATCAGCAATGGTGTTTTAGTAACACTGAAACTCGTGTATCAGCAACACTCTGTTTTGACGTCAAGACTATTTTCTGGTTACGGACTAACAGCAATGCGCAAATATTCTGGTTACGGTGTAACAACAATGTGCAAATAAAACTTATATTTATAAACAGTAAACCAACTGATACAAAATTATCTTCCTCTTAACAGAGGGATTCACCAATGACTATGCTGAAAAACATCTTCCTCTTGACAGAGGGATTCACCAGTCTATGTTGAAAAGCATCTTCCTCCTGACAGAGGGTTTTCACAACTGTCTATGCTGAAAAGCATCTTCCTCTTGACAGAGGGATTTCACAACTGTCTATGCTGAAAAGCATCTTCCTCTTGACAGAGGGATTTCACAACTGTCTATGCTGAAAAGCATCTTCCTCTTGACAGAGGGATTCACCAGTGTATGCTGAAACCATCTTCCTCTTGATAGAAGGATTCACCAGTCTATGCTAAAAAGCATCTTCCTCTTGACAGAGGGATTACAACAGGAACGCTTCAGTTCCACAAACCAATTTCTACTATCTCAGAAAATAACAATTTCAGCACTGCTGTGCATTATAGAAAAGATTCTCAGTTTCAACACTGCTGTGCGTTACAGAAAAGACTCTCTATCATTCTTCAAACATGAAATAGAACTGCTGTTCTTTACATTTATATGTTAAAACATATCTGACTTTAAACAATAAAATAATACAAATATCTTCTAAAGCTTATCTGTGTATTGAATGCAGCAAGCGGTGATGCCTTTTGAAGAAATGAAGTCGACTATTGCAGGGGAATTTAATGCTGAAAATTTAATGCACATTAATGTGGAAAATATCAAGCATGACTTTGAGGCATCCAATAGTCTGGAATATCTACAGCAAATCAGATTTATGTCCAACTATTTATCTTGCAGTTGGAATTAAATTCTAACACCTCCCCTTAATTTCAAATGGTGGGTTTTTTCTGCATACCCAGACATTTCCTGAAATGATCAAAACTTTTCCTTCCCAATGGTTTTGTCAAGATGTCAACGAACTGATCCTCTATTCTGTAGTGCTGCAAAACAATCTCACCATTGTTAACCAATTCACGTATGAAGTGAAATTTGGTGTCTATGTGCTTTGTCCTTTTATGAAAAACAGAGTTTTTAGACAGTAACAATGTAAACTTTGAAACAGGAACTATAAACTAAAAACGGGAACTCTGGCCAAAAAACCCCAAAAAAACATCAAAAACTGTGCTAAAAACGAAAAGTGTGTATACTGGAACGATGCTTTTTTTTTTTAGGTGTCAATTTTGAACGTGTTTTAAAAATGGCAGTGACTACGAAATTTACTACGAAATTTTCGTGCAAAATATAGCTTCAAAACGAAAGTGATGATACTGGAATAATGATTTTTTTTTAGGGTCAATTTTCAAACTTTTTAAAAAATGCTAATAAAACCAATTTTTTATGTCTCAAACAAAGTTAATTTTTAAGGAAAAAACACATTAATGTTCCTGGTAGAATATCATTTTTCTTTCCTAAGTATAAATTTAACATGTTTTCAACCACAACATGCTAGATACAAAAGAAATTGAAATTTTTTCAACTATAAAATTAAAAAACCATGACATTATGAACAAATTATATCACTGAATGAATTCAAAAGTCTTTATTTGTATACTGAATAAAACAGACATTATATCTCTAATTTGATACTGCATTGTAGATATTTAAACAATAAAATTTATCATACTTAAGACATAATCCAACAACATAAAAATGCTTCATAACTTCTCATTTAACAACATATGGAAAACATTAATTTTATTTGAAGATATGATGCATACATCAGTTATATAATCTGTCTTAGACAATTATTCAAAATCACTCATATTTTCTTGCACACCATCACAATTCACATCTTCAGATGAGTGACTGGATGCTGACGAAGATGTTCCATATTCTTCTCTTTCATCAACTAGTGCCCCATCTGAGTCCACATGCATGCCCAACATTCCAGGTTTCAAAAGTCTTCTAGATCTATGACTAGTTTCAACAGACTCCCATGTCAACATTGTTCCTTCTGGTAACAACCTTTTCAGAATCTTTGTCGTCTTGAAGCGAAGAGTTCCTCTCTTTGTTAAATTGAAGTCATAAACAAGTATGTCAATATCCTCCAATTGTAATATGTCTGTGCGGCGGTGATTTATATTTGTACCCTTTCTTTTTCTTTTTCCACCATTTTTTTTGTCAACTACCATCTCTGGCTTATACACACCATTGAATGGGTGTGTATTTGTGGCATACCAATGTACTTCAACACCTGTAACATCCTCATTTTCTGTAAAGACCTTTATAACTTTAGCAACCCAAAATGGATAGCCTTTGGGATCTCCATCTGCTAGCACTGCAATCATGCAACCCTCCTTAATATCATGTATTGAACCCCTATAAAGGTCTTCCATGGCTTCACGTTGTGCACGAGATCTTCTGGAACCAATATACATCTCTCTTTCCATTGCCTGTGAAGAATTAATAATACCTTGAGTTTGTTGCTATTCAACAATGTTTACTTCCTCTTGTTCATTCGACACATTTTGTGGCCAAATAAATGGATTTTTCAAAGGTATATCTTCATTGGTTGTTGTTGAAATGATATCACTTTGATTATTGAAGAATGACTGCCACCAAACTGAATCAGCAATGTCAAAGTACTCATATGTATATCTAATACATTTTTTAATTTCTTCTAGGCAATCAGAATAATTTATATGTCTATTCTGTCTGCGTGCATTCTGAACTTCACCAACTGATTGTAATAACAATATTTTTGATGCAAATATTGGACGATTTGGAATGAACTTCAAAAATTGCAAACCTGATGACGGTGCCCATTCTGTAGTAGTTGAAAACTTCTTGCCCCATATTAGTGTTTTCCCATCAATTTTTTTTATATGAAATTGATGTTGGAAGCTAATATCATTAAGTTGTTCAATGCATTTCCCCTCACCATATGATCCTAGAATAAACCTTCGCATGTCAACAGTTTCTTCCAACACTTCAAAAGCAGGCTCTGGCATGTATTATTTCTTAATACATTCAATTAGTGATGGCAAGCTCCCAACTTCCTTCCTCCTCAGTGTGACTGAAAAATGACTGAACATCTGATCAATATGGTCATGAGTGTGCCCAACAAGAAGGAAACCAACCTTTACCTTTTGAAAAATTCTCAATTCAACAAGCATGTTCAGATACCCAAAAACAACCTAATTTTTGTTTTCACGGCAAGTGTTGTCGAATTGTAGATACAAAACTTCAGGAAGATTACCAGACCAATGAGAAATCACATCATGAATTATGGTTATGGTCAGATTTGCATCATTATGAATATTTGGAGCTGTGAAGTACACCCTTGGCAACATTTTCCCATTGAAGACCATACAACCGACCAAGTGAAATTGAATAAAATTTTCCTCTTGTAGATTTTTGGGTGTGCGAACAAAATGTGGTAAAAGTGTTTTCTTCTGGTCCATACCATCAATTATCGAACCCAAATATTTATTTGGATTATCATAACACTTCTTTCGATGCTTGTACAACTTCTTCCTTTCATTTGTTTGTTGTTCGCGATGCTCCTGAAGTTCTTTGACAATTAAATCTACACAACATAAAAGAAATTCATTAAGAAATATGTTTTCATAGTTGATGACTATACAATTTTAAAAGTAAAAGTTATGAACACTTACCTCTTTCTGAGCCTTCACATTTGTCCCTTTTTTATTTAAGAGAAGCACATGTACTGCAAATCCCCATCCTTGTCTTCTTAGGAATACGAACATTATTGAATTCTTTCTTCCATATCTTCACAAAATATTGATATGTAATAAATTGGCCCTGTCCCTCAGCACTTTCTGCATATTCTTTGTATAAGTTGTAGATTTCTCGTCTTGAAAAATTATCTGGAATATGTATTGTCTCTCTATTTGGCATACACTCTCCATGCTTTGAAAAGAAATCTTTCATCCATGACATTGCAGTATTTGATAATGGCCCAAACTATCTTTTATAACATACTTCTGAATAAAATGTGGGATCCTTTTTCAAATTTTCTTGAATTCTCGAGAGACGAAAATTCCCAATTGAATGAAACATTTTGAAAGCTTTTCTACACAATAATAAATTCCTAATATGATAATCATAACCTGACAATGTAGATTGCATGTAGCCAACTAAATATGAGTTTTGCATGCTTTTATTCATTGACAAATATCTCTTCCTTCTTTCTAATGCAAATGTGAAATCTATACGTTTCAAGCAATTCTTTTGGCAACATTCACTTGAAATTAGAGCACTGATAGAACTTCTTCTCGTCAGATATTCTGCTCTACCCCTTGTATAACTAGAATAGTTTGCATTGATACGAAAAGGTCTGCTCCTACTCCTTGATACAATATTTCTTGGCAACATCTCCATCATTGGATCATAATTTTTATAAGGATTTTCATCATCATTAAGAGGAATGTTATCCACACTATGATCAGCTCTGATTTTCAAATTTTGACTGAGAGGATACCCTTCATCTTCCCCTTCTTCAGTGCTACTGTCATAGTCCTTAGAATTTAGACTAAATGGAAAATCTAACTCGATGTTTAATGGATATTCTTCCTCATGTACATTGTCAGTGCTACTCTCATAGTCCATAGAATTAGGACTACGTTGAAAATGTGGTTGTTTACTTATTGAGATGCTACATCCTGTCCTTTGTCACTACTACCTTTATACTGATTAGAATTAGGACTAACTGCATCATCCTGTTCTTCATCACTGCTGCTCTCATAGTCCTTAGAATCAAGACTAAGAGGACATTGTGATACTCCAATCTTTTGAAAATCATCATCCCGCGCTTCATCACTGCTGCGCTCATAGTCCTTAGAATTAGGACTAAGAGGACATTGTGATACTCCAATCTTTTGAAAATCATCATCCCGCGCTTCATCACCGCTGCTCTCATAGTCCTTAGAATTAGGACTAACTGGACACTGACAACACTCCATACTTTTGAAATTCATCATCATGCTCTTTATCACTACTTCTCTCATAGTCCTTAGAATTAGGACTAAGTGGACACTTTGACACTCTATTCTTTTGAAATTCATTATCACACTCATCATCACTACTGCTCTCATAGTCCTTAGAATTAGGACTAAGTGGACACTTTGACACTCCATTTTTTTGGAATTCTTTATCACACTTTTCATCACTACTGCTCTCATAGTCCTTAGAATTAGGACTAAGTGGACACCATGACACTCCATTATTTTGAAATTCGTCATCATGCACGTCAAAACTGCTGCTCTCATAGTCTTTAGAAT
The DNA here is from genome assembly GCA_031772625.1 of Pinus tabuliformis. Lineage (NCBI taxonomy): Eukaryota > Viridiplantae > Streptophyta > Pinopsida > Pinales > Pinaceae > Pinus > Pinus tabuliformis. The sequence continues at coordinate 233,624,269 of CM062818.1, forward strand.
TAAGACTAAGTGGACACCGTGACCCTCCATTCTTTTGAACTTCACCATCACACTCTTCAAAACTGCTACTCTCATAGTCTTCAGAATTAGGACTAAGTGGACATTGTGACACTCCATTCTTTTGAACTTCACCATCATGCTCTTCATCACCGCTGCTTTCATAGTCCTTAGAATTTGGACTAAGTGGAAGAATTCCTACTATATTCATCAATATGAATAGAGTTCTTACGCGATGAAGATGTTGATGGTGTATAAATCGAAACTTCACCATCAGAATAATCCATCCCTTTCAAATAGAAGATGTTGAATGATACAAATGGAGTCTCCTAAGAATATTATATAGCTTAAAGAATGAAATATTCCCTCCAAAATTATTCCCTCCAAAAGTTTGTTAGATTTATTTACCTTTATTATTTTATTCTACAATTGATTGAAAAATGTAAACTAAATTTTTTTATGAAATCAATCACTGAAATTCAAATTGTAAACTACAACTTCTATATTAATTATTCTAATAGTTAAAGTATATAATATCTACTAAACAACTAATTTTTTTTTTTTAATTTTTATAATATATTCTAAAACAAATTAATCCCACATTCAATCCATTGTAAAATAACTCTACAATATTCGCTCTATAATAATTTAAAACAAATTATCCCACATTAATCGTACAGAAAAACATCTTCGTAATTTCACTTATATATTAAATTTCGTTATCACTATTACTTACCTCACATCCAGGTTTTCTGAAGTTCGTTGAAAGACTTGTGAATTTGTGGAGCAGCTATATTGCTATCAACAACAGATTCAACGAAGAATTATCGCAATTGAAAGGTAAGTTCAATTTTTTTTCAAAATTTTCATATTAAATTAATTTAACGAAGAAGATTTTTTTTTTTTTAATTAATAATTTTTCCAAGCCAAAATAACAATTATGTCAATCATGAGCATGGTGGGCCTAATCAAACTCAATCACCCAATAACCGTGGGTAGGCCGTCGTCGTGCCCCCTTCCCCCAACCCATTACCGATCTTTCCCATTCACCCATGCCCTCTTCCCCCTTCTACCCTACCCATGCGCCAGCCCTTGCCACCCCCAACTCACCCACCCATGCACCCTTTCCCCAACTCTTCCTTCCCTACCCCACAACTCTCCTCCCCATAAGCCCACCCCCTAACTCCCATTCCCCTACAATCTCAACTCCTCCCCCCCTTCCTTAACGCCAGCCCCATGGGCCCCACCCCCTAACTCCTTCCCCCTCTGTTTCCTTCCCCGTGCCCCCTCTCCCTCCACCCCCTTCCCTCGCCACCCGCACCCCCACACCCTAACTCCGACGCCCCTGGCCGCCGCACCCCACACTATCCCCCCCTTTCTGGCTGCCCCCTATACCCCCCTCTCGCTCCCCGCACACCATCCCCCATACACCCACCCCCACCCCCCCTTCCCATGCTCTTGGAGCTTGCTTCAGCCCATAAAGAGCCTTCTTTAGTTTGCAGACTTTATGCTCTTGGCCTTCAACTTCATAGCCTGGAGGTTGTTCAACATAAACCTCTTCTTTTAACACTCCATTCAAGAATGCAGATTTAACATCCATCTGATAAATCTTCCATTTGTGTTGTGTTGCAATAGACAACACTGTTCTGACTATTTCCATCCTTGCTACTGGTGCAAAGGTTTCATCATAGTCTTTGCCTTGTTGCTGCTTGTAGCCTTTCACAACAAGTCTTGCTTTGTGCCTGTCAATCTTGCCTTCAGCATTGCTTTTGGTCTTATAGACCCACTTAACTCCAATGGCATCTTTGCCTTTAGGGAGGTCCACTAACTCCCATGTTTTACTCTTCTCAATTGCACCAATTTCTTCATTCATTGCTTCAAACCATTTATCTTTATTTACAACATCTTCAAAATGAACTGGGTCATCAACATGACAATACAATGCGAATAATGAATTCAGACCGGTATTGTTACTTACCTCTCCTTGTTCATAAATCTCATTCAGATTTCTAAATCTTGGTCTTCTTGGTGTGCTTGGAGTTCCATCCGAACTTGAGGGTATTTCTGAGCCCTGTGGTGTGCTTGGAGAAGCACTTCCTTGACTTCTCAAGGCTGTTCGAATTCCAGCTTGCGATGTGGCTTGTTGTACTTGTTGTGGTGGAGGAGGAGCCACCAAGGAAGGATTATTTGTTGCTATCCCTTCCTCTTCTTCTTCGTGAGACACAATTGTCTTCACATTCACTGTCTTCTCTAAGCTTCCATCCCAAGCTTCATCTTCAGCGAACTGCACATCTCTACTTACTATTAATTTCTTGGTGGATGGATTATAGAGTTTGTATGCTTTTGACTCATCACAATAGCCAATAAAGACACACTTCTCCCCTTTACTATCAAGCTTCTGCCTTAGCTGATCCGGTACATGTGCATATTCTACACAACCGAATACTCCCATGTGAGTGACAATTTGCTTTTGACCACTCCATGCTTCTTCTGGTATTTTGTTCATGATAGCTTTAGTTGGGAATCTATTCAAGATGTAAACTGCACAAGTGACAGCTTCTGCCCAATACTCATGCGGCAAGTGTTTTGCCTTCAGCATACTTCTGAAAATGTCAAGAATGGTCCTATTCTTCCTTTCGGCAACACCGTTTTGCTGAGGTGTATACCTTGTGGTGAACTACTTTTGTATGCCATTCTCTCTGCAAAAACGCAGAAATTCTTTGGAGATGTACTCTCCTCCTCTATCTGTTCTGAGCACTTTGATATAATGCCCACACGACTTCTCAACAAGAGTTTTGAAGTGGCAAAATTTCACAAACACTTCACTCTTCTGTTTCAGCATATACACCCATGTCATTCTGGTGTAATCATCAATGAAAGTTAAAACATATTTATTTCCGGCAAATGATGGTATTTGCATCGGTCCACACACATCAGAGTAAACAATTTCCAATGGTGCTTTTGCCCTTATACTCTTTCCTGCTGGAAAGCTTTCTTTGTGTTGCTTGCCCAAGATGCAACCTTCACAAAGGTTGTCCGGTTTCTCGATCAATGGCAATCCCTTTACCATTCCCTTTCTGTGCAACAGATTCAAGCCTTCGAAATTGAGATGTCCAAATCTCAAGTGCCACAACTAATTCTCATCTTTCACTTGTTCCTGAAAGACTTCTTGTGTTACAGCTGCAATAGTTCTTCCTTCTTTCAAATCTGCCCTGAGTTTGAGAGGAAACATTCTATTGCTGGTCATCTGCACCTGTGCAATGATCTTCTTACTTGGAGGTTTGTCTCTGATTGTACACATATCATCTTTGAAGAACACATTGTAGTTCCTTTGTTAATGAGTTGTCCAATGCTCAAAAGATTACATTTCAGACGAGGTACATAGTATACCTCTGGCACAATCATCTATTCTCCATTTCTTGCTCAGATACTGACTCTGCCCTTACCCTTGACAGATATCTTACTATCAGTTCCTATTGTTACCTCAGATTTCACATTTTCATCCAGATTGGAAAACATTGCAATATTTCCAGTCATGTGATTACTACAACCTGAGTCTAAGAACCAAAAATCTTCTTGATTGTCTTGTGCAATGCTACATGGTAACAGCACAATCTTTGGATTCTTATCTTCTTTATTTGCAAAATATGCATTCTGCCTACTATTCATGTCATTTGGTTTTTTCCTACATTCATTGGTGTAGTGCCCATATTTCTTACAATAATGACATTGGACTTGGGATTTGTCATACCTTTGTCCATGAGCTTGTTGTTTGCTTGAACCTTCATTTTGGTTCTGATTGCAGCTCCTTCTGCTTGTGCTTGCAGGGTTATATCTGCCTTTGTTTTGGCTTCTTCCACGACCTCTGTTATTTGCTCTGCCTCGACCTCTTCCTTGGCCAAAAGACATCTGAGTCTTGAATGCTTTCTCAAAAGAGGAATCTGTTCCTCTACTCAGTCTGTGTTCATGAGACAAAAGAGAAGCACTTAGTTCATCTACTCTGAACTGTGAGAGATCCTTTGTTTCTTCTATTGCTACCACAATAGATTCAAACCTTGAGGATAAAATTCTCAAGATCTTCTCTACAATCCTTCTTTCTTCAAGAATCTCACCATGAGATCTTATCTGGGTTATCAACCCAATAACCTGAGTGAAGAATGAATCTATTATATCAGATTCCTTCATGCTGAGTGTTTCAAAGTCTCTCCTCAACATCTGCAACTTTGCAATCTTCACCTTCTCCATGCCTTGGTAGGCAGTTTTGAGAATATCCCATGCCTCCTTGGATTTTGTTGCTGCTGCAATCCATGGAAAAACACTTTCATGTACTGATTGGAAGAGAGAAAAGAGGGCTTTGGCATCCTTCTTCCTGTCGCTCTTCAACTGGTCTCTTTCTGCTACTGTCAAAGAAGCCTACGCTGTTGCATCTGCAGGTTCAACATAGCCAGTTTCAACTAGCTCCCATATTCCTTGAGAAGCAAACAATGCTTTCATTGTTATGGACCAATACTGTGATTTTTCCCATTAAACTGTGGCAGTTGGGAATTTGTCAAACCTGTTCCAGCATCTGCCATCTTAACCTATATAAAGAAGAGATACTGACTGTATAAATAAAAACAAGCAAAAACTTTCTCTACTTGAGAAAATCTGCTCAATAAGCTTCTTACAGCTCCTACAATGAAAAACAAACTCTGTTTTTGACTCACTGAGTGCCTAGACCAGCTTTGATACCATGGTGCAGAGGAGGTGTAGTACCACCATGTCAGAGGTGACAAAGGGAGGTTGCGCTCCGCTGTGCAAAGAGCGTTGCCGATGAGGAAGTGACAATCTACTCAAGCAGGCGATGTAAAAGGTTTAGGAGCCGTGAGACACCTCTGCAATATCGCATGCATCCCATCACACAAGATTCATCACTCTTTCTGCACCACCCCCTTTGAAGTATTGCAAAGCCATAGAAGAAGGAGCGAGGCAAAACAATATACTATCGCCTCTATCGGGGATTCAAAGTTAGTCCATGAGATTATAGTCAATTTCTGTGTATTTGTGAAAGGTCAGCAAGGAAGAAGATTTACAGTGAATGACAAGGATAAAAAATGTACATAATGTGCCAACGAGCTAGGGTTTACATAATTTAAGTCTGTAAAAAATGTACGTAGTGTGCGAACGAACTAGGGTTTACATAATTTAAGTCTCTAATTTTAAAAAGTTCGCAAACAAGAACTGCAAACAATTGTCACCATGCACCTTGACAACTCTTCGCTTTTTCGCCTTCTGCTTTGGGTAAGTTTTAGAGGAATAAAAGTTCTGGATCTTAGAAGTTGTTAATAAGCAAAGTTAAAATTGGGGAAAGAGGAAAACCATTTTTTCTAATCTTTCAACCAGGTATTTTATTATGTTTTCTTACAAGAAGATAGCCAAATTTATAATTAATAAAAAAACTTAAAAAATCAACACAGCATTACAATTATCATTATTTTTTTTAATAAATTATATAAATTTAGATAAATGAAATATAATATATTTAAAATAAATGAAATTTTGTTATTTCCAACTTTAAGAAAAAGAGGAAATAATTAAAATTTAAAATATTTAATATATATATGTTTGTATGATTCATAAATAGGGTGAAAATAAGTAAAACAATGTATTTTTAAATTTAATTTGATAACTTTTATTTGAATAAAGAGTATGATTTTATATATATGAAGTTTAAATTTTATTGGTCTTATAAAGACAAGAGTGGAATCTTACATTAAGAAACACTATGACTTATTTGAATTATAAAGTTTATTGAATTAGTGATTGTGTTTTAGATTTATTTTAATTTTAGCAAATTAGATTAATAACTATGATTAAACTAAAAGCTTCACCCAATTTTTAAAATACATCCTTCATAATGTATATGTCATGGAAAATAAACTAATTATGAATACCACATTTATTAGCAAAAATCATATATAATAATAGCTAGAAAAGACATATTGGCTTGCAACTTTTGAATCATTCAGATAAACATTTTAGGACTCTCTTAAGGAGGGAGATATTGGTATGGGAACCGGACGTTGTAGCACTCCCTTAAGCTAGGAGACGTTAAGGGATAGAAATTGAGTAGGACCCAAATTCGTTTACGAAATGGAATAGAAAGTATTTTTAATTAAGCAAAGATTAAAGGAAATTCAAAATTTTCAAAAGAATTCATATAAGAAACCATAGCTATGAAGTGAATGATCATGCCTTTTTAAGAGTTAAAGCTAGGAAAAGCTCCAAAAAGGTCCAAAATTTCTGCTTGATTTGTGAGGATAATTGAAATATTCAACAAGATAAACTTATCATCTTGCTTCACCACTAGTATGGCATATGTACATTTGTTTTTAAACATTGTATCCCTAATGTAACTCACATTTTGAATTAGAAACAACTAAATCGTTTCCAAGCTAGCAACAAAGGAAATAATAAAAAAAAGAAATCATCACACCCACATGCTAAGATACCATCTAATAAACAAAATATAGTCCAAGTTTTCCCACTTAAAAATATGAAATAGTTATGCACTTGAGGTATCTGTTCTTGTATAGTAAATGAGTATTATATATTTTTGTTATCTTATTTCGAATTCAAAGATATTTAAATAGGATACAATATCAATATTTTGTAGAGTAACTAAAAAAAATAGATTTTGTTGTTATTTTTTTTCAAACTAAAAATTAATTATAAATGTTTTGTGAGAAAGAGATCAATAACCAGAAGTTGCGGGATTTTAAACAATGGACGATAGTTTTAATATTTCTTTTAATACATCTGAAATATCGTCGCAACTGCAATCTACCCCATTCATTCATTATTGGATAGAATATACAAATTGACACTTATTATTCCCGAAATGGGATTCCTGAGTTGTAGTTGTCGTTTATGAATCGTGTTAACGTGTACAGAATTTCCACTCAATTCTACTTTTCATTTTATTCTTTTATAAGCATTTGCCCGTAAATTGAGATAAATTTCCTACACGAATAGTTGTGAGTATACACTTGTGACATCTCTTGTGTTTTGGATAAGTATTAAATGAATAAAATTTCTCTTCCATGGACACACCTTTAAAAGAAACATTCAAAGGTATGTTTGTGCCCATTCTTAAAAGTTGCGAATAAGCAAAGATAAAATTGGAGAAAGAGAAAAACCACTTTAGTAAATTTTCAACCAAGTATTTTATTATTTTTCATCCTCAACCTTGGATGAAGTCCTCTCCCTGTTTCTCTGCCTTATTTATTCCCTTACTAGTTAGGACAATAACCGCTCCAAACTTGGTAGTTTCTCTCTACCATTTACCAAATATTGATAACTGTCCAAGTTATTTGGAGGACCCAAAAGAGATAGAGCTACCAAATCTTCTTCAATGAGAGTAACACCAACACTCCCAATTTCATCACGAAATTGTGTAAACTTACTCATATACTATGGAATTGATTCATTATTTTACATCTCGATACTTCAAAGCTTTTCCTTGAGGACCAACTTCCTGTGGTAATTATTATTATGGTATATTCTTATGTTGGAATGAAACATAATACATATATAAACATTGAAACAAAGATGCAACAAGAATAAGTCTCCATTTCAATAATATCAAAGAACTCAAAGATGCTTACGTACAAAACGGAAATAAGGCAGCGCAAGCTATGGTAGGTTATCTCTGAGAAGAAATGTAGTGGTTACATGCTTATGAACTATGTTATAATGTGGAATGAAGGCCTATTTATTATTGAGGAAAAATTTGAAACCATAAACATCCAAACACCTAACCTTAGTACATTAAGCAACAAAACTGTGTGTCCCGTTGGGGTAAATTGGTACATCAACTTCCCGGGGTCATAACTTTGGCTTACAATCTATGTTTGATATGTTGTTAGAAATATATATCCGACTACAATTTTTGACTGCAAACATTGGTCAAACACCAATGTTTTCTCGTTTTCTAAAAATATGTCATTCAGGGCCTCAAAACGACTCCAAAAGTTTAGGACCCGAAAAAACTACCAAAATAGTAAATTGAGCTATAATTAAGGAAACTTAAAATTGAAAGAAATAATGGTGGGGGTCCTAGTGGAATTGGTTGGTGGCCACCAATATCCACCTCGATCATTCCTTCCCTCTTAGGAAGAAATGGTCCCAATTGCATTGAGTTCCTCCATGGGATGGGGAAACTCCTCCTGAAGTTGGTCCCTGGTGAGCCACTTGCCATGGTGGTGGAGTTGGCCTACTATGACAACCGAATATAGTTGGATATTATTCTTGTGAGCGTTATTTATTTTTGTATCCATGATACTAACAGTAGGGGTTTTTTCAATACAACTTGGGTTGGGCTTTGTTGGTGTCATGTGCTCAACAATGTCTGATGTATCCATCAATGGGGTAAAGTATGGTTGCAGGGAAAGAATACCCGAGCATGCTAGAGACCTGATCTAGAGGGAGTTCGTCTTAGGTCTAGTGCTTGTAGTATTTTTTCGGGCGACTCAAACCATCTAGTGATCAATACTCGTAACTAAATACCAAGAAACTAAATTCTCAAATTCTCATGTGGGACACAGGTACTTTAATGGCCAAAATCTAGGGAACCCTTTCCCTATAGGTGATGGTGAGAAAAACACTTGAGCCTCATTTCCATTACCTTGGTTGATTTTTCGACTGCTCGAAGACGTCGCGAGTTATTTTAGGACATTGTCCCAGGACACATCAAAGGATATCTCCACAAGGCCTAGTTACTTTGAGAGTGGTAAGGATGTATAGGTCTTCTTAGGATATGGTTCTTCCTTTGGAGCCAAAATCTCCTCATCTAAATGCAAGTAAATCTCACTCTCAAGGGAACACCTTATTCCCTTCTCTTCATCAAACTTCACATATCTATGAACATATGCCATCCTGATGGATGTCAGGTACACCCGATAGTTATGAGGTGTATCAGCATACGCCACAAATATTCCCAACTCTGTTGGTTGTTCAAGATTTTTCCTTGATTCCTTGCAAACATGAGAGTAAAATGATGATCCAAAGATCCTGAAGTGTTACACATGTTGGCTTAGGCGGTCCTGACCCAGGTTCAAAGTTAGTTGCACCAACCAACAAAACCTTACACTGCTGGCACTTTCGGCAACAACACACATAACGCAGGCTGCAGTCTCACCCAAATCTGTATGGGGGATGTAAGAACTAAGTATTTTCATCCAGAGACTAGTGTGATGTCTTTCAATGCCTTGGATCTACCTACGCACAGATCAATACACCCCTAGGGAACATTACTGCAAATTTGTTAGAGCAATTCTCAAACCTTCACATAGGTCCACGATCAGTCCTTATAGACCTTTAATAGTCAATTTGTCTACTTATGTGAATCGTTGAGTAATCATAAATTGGAGTTCACACATATATGCTTAATTTGTTAGAACACATAAGATAAATTACCAGAATCTTCATGGGAGTGTTAAACATGCATTGTGTAAATTATTAAGACTTATTCAAGAGAATCACATAGCATTCAATCAATATTTCATAGAACAAATCATTCATCAGCGGCATATAAGATAAATAGACATGAACATAAATACTCAATAATTCTTCAGAAACTTGTCATTATTGATCTTAACTCACCAATTACAGGCTCAAATTAACCTGTGAACATAGCTGTAGGGGTCCACACACTCACCCGTGGACTCTTCCTAAGCCTCCGTGCACTCAGCTATGGAGCCTTCCCTTCTACCTACACGCAAAAAGCAGAGCCTCCTCTTTAACCCAATGCCATATCCCACTCCTCCTTTTTCTCCAACTTCTTTCTTAGTTAGTTACCTCTTAGACTCGCTCGGACTCGACTATTTATAGACTTTTCCATATAATACCATGGTCCGCGAACTATGGGTGAATCTCAAAACTGACTCAAAACTTATCCAAAACAAGGAGTTAATCCCCATTGGCACTTATTCCTCTATGCACTCTGCATCCACAAATCGCGTAGACTTTACATTGTTTTACAAAATTGTACCAAAACTTGGGTTATCTAACTCCAAACTAACCAAGGGGACCCCATCCTAACAAGACCCCAACACAACGATCACGACTCACCCTCGAGTCACTCTGCTGATGTCACGATCTTATTGTGAATATCCCCCAGCTTCACTTGGATGACTGCAGCTATAGCAATGCTCTATGTCACTACCTGTCTAACCTCCTCAATCAAATTTTCACCAGTTGGTCCTTCTACATCCAGCCTCATCAATCGTTGCGTCTACTGCAGTCGCTTAAGGTTATCATGAATGGAGAACGTGATTTGATAAGCCTCCTCCAACAAAGATTACAACCTAGACTTTATCAAGGCTTGTTTCTTCTGCACTTCCTCTACCTATGCCAGTAGCTTCTTTCCTTCCCGTAACTTAGTAAGGGACGTTGCTAGTGCTAAGGTGTAGGCGGTCAGCTTGACCTCATTGTATTGGCACTGCATCTCCCTTACTTCTGTATTCAATTTTTGTTGGTTCGGATACTCCTGCACATTGATCGATTTACCCATACACATTCTTCTATTAGGATGCCCAAACCGTAACTTCATCACACACCTGTAATCCCTCTATCTTGTAAAACTATCTTTGTGCGTACCCTACCATCATGGAGGCATAGCACGTAGTGCCAAATCTAGTGCTTGAAACCAATGGTCCTTAGGGAATTCACACTCAAATTCATCCATAAACAAATATATGTTAGTTAAGCCATCGTAATAAGGTAATTCTATTATTAATATTGGTATGGAAACTGTTCAACTATAATATAGACCTTGTAGCACTCCTTTAAGCTAGGAGATGTTAAAGGATAGAAATTGAATGGGACCCAAATTCATTTACGAAATGGAAGAGAAATTATTTTTAAATAAGAAAATATTAAAGGAAACTCAAATCTTGATTTGTGGGGACACTTGAAATCTTCAACAAGATAAACTTATCATCTTGTTTCACCACTTAGTATGGCATATGTACATTTTTTTCAGACATTGTATCCCTAATCTAACTCACATTTCGAAGTAGAAACAACTAAATCATTTCCATGTTAGCAACAAAGTAAATCAAAAACAAAATCATCACACCCACATTCTAAGATACCATCTAATAAACATAATCTTTATAGTCCAAGTTTTGCCACTTAAAAATCTGCAATAGTTATGCACTTGAGGTATCTCTTCTTGTATAGTAAATGAGTATTATATATTTTTGTTCTCTTATTTCTGATTCACAAATATTTAAATAGTATAGCGAATGAGTATTATATATTTTTGTTATTTTATTTCGGATTCAAAGATATTTAAATAGGATACAATCTGAATATTTTGTCGATTAAATGAAAAAAAAATAGATTTTGTTATTATTTTTTTCGAATTAAAAATTAATTAGAAATGTTTTGTGAGAAAGAGTTAAATTAACCAGAAGTTGGGGGATTTTTTAGAGAAGTTTAGTATTTTGCATTAGGTTAATATTTTTACACCATGGCCTATTATTTTAATATTTCTATTAATAAATATGAAATATGGCCGCAATGACAACTGCAATCTACCCCATTCACTCATTATTGGAGAGAATATGCAAGTTGAAACTTATTATTCCGGAAATGGGATTCCTCAGTTGCAGTTGTTGTTTATGAATCGTGTTAAGGTGTACAAAATTGCAAACAAGAACTGCGGCTAAATTGCAAACAGTTGTTACCATGCACGGGTGACAACTCTTTGCTTTGGGTAAGTATGAGAGGAATAAAAGTTCTGGATCTTAGAATCGTTAATAAGCAAAGATAAAATTGGGGAAAGAGGAAAACCACTTTCCTAATTTTTCAACCAAATATTTTATTATGTTTTAAAACATGAAGATAGCCAAATTTGTAATTAATAAAGAAAAGTTAAATTTAAATATATTTATCAAGTATTTTAACCAAAAACCTCTCTAGTGGATTCTAATCATAGATAATTTGATGTTGAATTCCAACAATCCGTTATGCACAAGTGTAGTTATACTCATAGCAACAACGTGTTTGTTTTTAGTTGCATAAGGAGTGGTCTACCAGGCGACTAATTTTCCCAAGAATTGTTCTCCAATGACGGCGAAACACAAATGATTTCCACAGGTTACAACGCCATCGATCAACGATTCCGGTTACTTGACGACGACGTTTTTTCACCGTTTCCACTTTGCCATTAGTGTCGTGTCCGCCATTTAGGTGGAGCTTCAAATTTCATTACCACCGCGCCCATTTTAAATTATTCAAAAACTTCCATTACTGTGCATTTGATTTTGAATTTGAATCTCTGTTCTGTTTGTGCCCAAAATATACATGAACTAGAAAGATGCGGCGATGGGAACGTCATGAGCCAGAGTTTGCAACAGTCAGGAAAGAATCATTTTGAAATGGCAGATTAATTGTACTGACCCTCTCCATCATTCACACAGTGATCGCAGCTACTGCGTTCAGTGGGAAGATATGTGCACACAACACTGTGCACACCCATCATGTAGAGAAGAAGCCTCTAGAAGGATTGAGAAAAAGAGCGTCGTGTGGCCCGGGAGAAAATGAGCGTCAAAACTGTTGGAATTTTTGATAATTCTAAACAAAATAGAACAATACTTTGTTTTAACACAGCGGAAACAAAAAAAATCGCTTTGCTGAAATTGTTGTTTCAGCAACATAGTTTCGTCAGTTGCTGTTTGGAGTGTATCAGCAACGCTGAAACTCGTGTATCAGCAACACTCTGTTTTGACGTCAAGACTATTTTCTGGTTACGGTGTAACAGCAACACGCAAATATTCTGGTTACGGTGTAACAGCAACGTGCAAATAAAACTTATATTTATAAACAGTAAACCGACTGATACAAAATTATCTTCCTCTTAACAGAGGGATTCACCAATGACTATGCTGAAAAACATCTTCCTCTTGACAGAGGGATTCACCATTATATCCTAAAAAGCATCTTCCTCTTGACAGAGGGATTTCACAACTGTCTATGCTGAAAAGCATCTTCCTCTTGACAGAGGGATTTCACAAATGTCTATGCTGAAAAGCATCTTCCTCTTGACAGAGGGATTTCACAACTACCTATGCTGAAAAGAATCTTCCTCTTGACAGAGGTATTTCACAACTGTCTATGCTGAAAAGCATCTTCCTCTTGACAGAGGGATTCACCAGTGTATGCTGAAAACCATCTTCCTCTTGAAAGAGGGATTCACCAGTCTATGCTGAAAAGCATCTTCCTCTTGACAGAGGGATTACAACAGGAACGCTTCAGTTCCACAAAAATTTCTACTATCTCAGAAAATTACAATTTTAGCACTGTTGTGTGTTACAAAAAAGACTCTGTTTCAGCACTGTTGTGCGTTACAGAAAAGACTCTCTATCATTCTTCTAACATGAAACAGAACTGTTGTTCATTACATTTATATGTTAAAACATATCTGACTTTAAACAATAAAATAATACAAATATCTTCTAAAGCTTATCTGCGTATTGAATGCAGCAAGCAGTGACGCCTTTTGAAGAAATGAAGTCGGCTGTTGCAGGAGAATTTAATGCTGAAAATTTAATGCACATTAATGTGGAAAATATCAAGCACGACTTTGAGGCATCCAACAGTCTGGAATATCTACAGCAAATCAATTTCTGTCCAGCTGTTTATCTTGCAGTTGGAACTAAATTCCAACACTCCCCCTTAATTTCAAACGTTGGGTTTTTTCTGCATACCCAGACATTTCCTGAAATGATCAAAAATTTTCTTTCCCAATGGTTTTGTCAAGATGTCAACAAACTAATCCTCTGTTCTGCAGTGCTACAAAACAATCTCACCATTGTTAACCAATTCACGTATGAAGTGAAATTTGGTGTCTATGTGCTTTGTCATTTTATGAAAAACAGAGTTTTTAGACAGTGCTATTGCTGAGCTATTGTCACAGTAAATGGTTGTGCCCTTTTCTTGTTCATGACACAAATCTCTGAGAACTCTTCTCAGCCACACTGCTTGGCATGCTGCTGCTGTTGCTGCCACATACTCTGCCTCTGTTATTGACAAAGACACAACTAGTTGCTTCTTGGAAGCCCATGAGATGGCTCCCGATCCCATATGAAACACATATCCCGATGTGCTTTTCCTATCATCAACACTTCTTGCCAAATCACTGTCAGTGTAACATGTCAACATGAAACTTTCAGAAGAGGAGTATAAAATACCAAACCCCTTCGTTCCATTCACATACCTTAGAATCCTCTTGGCTGCCTACCAATGGGTCTCTTTCGGTCTTTCCATCAATCTGGAGATTAAACTCACAGCGTGCATAATGTCCGGCTTAGTTGCAGTCAAGTACATAAGGCTGCCAACTATGCTCTTGTACAATTTTGGATCAAAATCCTTGTTGTTGTCTTCTTTGGTCAATTTCAACCCCATTACAGTTGGAGTCACAGCTGCCTTACTGTTCTGCATGTTAAATCTCTTCAACGCTGCTTCTACATATTTAACTTGAGAAATGAAAACACCATTTTCACTTTGGTTTACTTCAATTCCAAGAAAATATCTTAAGAAGCCCAAGTCAGTCATTTCAAATTCACTTTTCATGACTGCTTTAAAATCAGCAATGAGAGAAGCATCATTGCTAGTAAAAATAAAATCATCTACATATAAAACAACAATAAGAATCTTACCATCATTCCCCTTTATGTAGAGTGTGGGTTCACCATCACACTTATCAAACCCATTCTCAATTAGATAAGCATCTATTCTGTTGTACCATGCTCTTGGAGCTTGCTTCAGCCCATAAAGAGCCTTCTTTAGTTTTCAGACTTTATGCTCTTGGCCTTCAACTTCATAGCCTGGAGGTTGTTCAACATAAACCTCTTCTTTTAACACTCCATTCAGGAATGCAGATTTAACATCCATCTGATGAATCTTCCATTTGTGTTGTGCTGCAATAGACAACACTGTTCTGACTGCTTCCATCCTTGCAACTGGGGCAAAGGTTTCATCATAGTCTTTGCCTTGTTGCTACTTGTAGCCTTTCACAACAAGTCTTGCTTTGTGCCTATCAATCTTGCCTTCAACATTGCTTTTGGTCTTATAGACCCACTTAACTCCAATGGCATCTTTGCCTTCAGGGAGGTCCACTAACTCCCATGTTTTACTCTTCTCAATTGCACCAATTTCTTCATTCATTGCTTCAATCCATTTATCTTCATTTACAACATCTTCAAAATGAATTGGGTCATCAACATGACAATACAATGCGAATAATGAATTCAGACCGGTATTGTTACTTACCTCTCCTTGTTCATAAATCTCATTCAGATTTATGAATCTTGGTCTTCTTGGTGTGCTTGGAGTTCCATCTGAACTTGAGGGTATTTCTGAGCCCTGTGGTGTGCTTGGAGAAGCACTTCCTTGACTTCTCAAGGCTGTTCGAATTCCAGCTTGTGGTGTGGTTTTTTGTACTTGCTGTGGTGGAGGAGGAGCCACCAAGGAAGGATTATTTGTTGTTGTCCCTTCCTCTTCTTCTTCGTGAGACACAATTGTCTTCACATTCACTGTCTTCTCTAAGCTTCCATCCCAAGCTTCATCTTCAATGAACTGCACATCTCTGCTTACTATTAATTTCTTGGTGGATGGATTATAGAGTTTGTATGTTTTTGACTCATCACAATAGCCAGTAAAGACACACTTCTCCCCCTTACTATCAAGCTTTTGCCTTAGCTGATCCGGTACATGTGCATATTCTACACAACCGAATACTCTCATGTGAGTGACAGTTTGCTTTTGACCACTCCATGCTTCTTCTGGTATTTTGTTCATGATAGCTTTAGTTGGGAATTTATTCAAGATGTAAACTACGCAAATGATAGCTTTTGCCCAATACTCATGCGGTAAGTGTTTTGCCTTCAGCATACTTCTGACCATGTCAAGAATGGTCCTATTCTTCCTTTCGGCAACACCGTTTTGCTGAGGTGTATACCTCGTAGTGAACTGCTTTTGTATGCCATTCTCTCTGCAAAAACGCAGAAAGTCTTTGGAGATGTACTCTCCTCCTCTATCTATTCTGAGCACTTCGATATAATGCCCACACTGCTTCTCAACAAGAGTTTTGAAGTGGCGGAATTTCTCAAACACTTCACTCTTTTGTTTCAGCATATACACCCATGTCTTTATGGTGTAATAATCAATGAAAGTTAAAACATATTTATTTCCGACAAATGATGGTATTTGCATCGGTCCACACACATCAGAGTAAACAATTTCCAAGGGTGCTTTTGCCCTTATACTCTTTCCTGCTGGAAAGCTTTCTTTGTGTTGCTTGCCCAAGATGCAGCCTTCAGAAAGGCTGTCCGGTTTCTCGATCAATGGCAATCCCTTTACCATTCCCTTTCTGTACAACAGATTCAAGCCTCCGAAATTGAGATGTCCAAATCTCAAGTGCCACAACCAATTCTCATCTTCCACTTGTTCCTGAAAGACTTCTTGTGTTACAACTGAAATAGTTCTTCCTTCCTTCAAATCTGCCCTGATTTTGAGAGGAAACATTCTATTGCTGGTCATCTGCACCTGTGCAATGATATTCTTACTTGGAGGTATGTCTCTGATTGTACACATATCATGTTTGAAGAACACATTGTAACCTTTGTTAATGAGCTGTCCAATGCTCAAAAGATTACATTTCAGACTAGGTACATAATATACCTTTGGCACAATCATCTGTTCTCCATTTCTTGCTCGGATACTGACTCTGCCCTTACCCTTGATACATATCTTACTATCAGTTCCTGATGTTACCTCAGATTTCACATTTTCATCTAGATTGGCAAACATTGCAATATTTCCAGTCATGTGATTACTACAACCTGAGTCTAAGAACCAAAAATCTTCTTGATTGTCTTGTGCAATGTTACAAGCTAACAACACAATCTTTGGATTCTTATCTTCTTTATTTGCAAAATATGCATTTTGCCTACTATTCATGTCATTTTGTTTTTTCCTACATTCATTGGCGTAGTGCCCATATTTCTTACAATAATGACATTGGACTTGGGATTTGTCATACCTTTTTCCATGGGCTTGCTGTTTGCTTGAACCTTCATTTTGGTTCTGATTGCAGCTCCTTCTGCTTGTGCTTGCAGGGTTATATCTACCTTTGTTTTGGCTTCTTCCATGACCTCTGTTATTTGCTCTGCCTCGACCTCTTCCTTGGCCAAAATACATCTGAGTCTTGAATGCTTGCTCAAAAGAGGAATATGTTCCTCTACTCAGTCTATGTTCATGAGACATAAGAGAAGCACTCAGTTCATCTACTGTGAACTGTGAGAGATACTTTGTTTCTTCTATTGCTACCATAATAGATTCAAACCTTGAGGGTAAAATTCTCAAGATCTTCTCTACAATCCTTCTTTCTTCAAGAATCTCACCATGAGTTCTTATCTGTGTTATCAACCCAATAACCTGAGTGAAGAATGAATCTATTGTATCAGATTCCTTCATTATAAGTGTTTCAAAGTCTCTCCTCAAACATCTGCAACTTTGCAGTCTTCACCTTCTCCATGCCTTGATAGGCAGTTTTGAGAATATCCCATGCCTCCTTGGATTTTGTTGCTGTTGCAATCCGTGGAAAAGCACTTTCATGTACTGATTGGAAGAGAAAAAAGGGGGCTTTGGCATCCTTCTTCCTGTCGCTCTTCAACTGGTCTCTTTCTGCTACTGTCAAAGCATCTAACGCTGTTGCATCTGCAGGTTCAACATAGCCAGTTTCAACCAGCTCCCATATTCCTTGAGAAGAAAACAATGCTTTCATTATTATGGACCAATACTGTGATTTTTCCCATTAAACTGTGGCAGTTGGGAATTTGTCAAACCTGTTCTAGCATCTGCCATCTTAACCTGTATAAAGAAGAGATACCTACTGTATAAATAAAAACAAGCAAAAACTTTCTCTACTAGAGAAAATCTGCTCAATAAGCTTCTTACAGCTCCTACAATGAAAAACAAACTCTGTTTTTGACTCACTGAGTGCCTAGACTAGCTTTGATACCATGGTGCAGAGGAGGTGAAGTACCACCATGTCAAAGGCGACAACGGGAGGTTGCGCGCCGCTGTGCAAAGAGCGTTGCTGATGAGGAAGTGACGATCTACTCAAGCAGGCGACGTAAAAGGTTTAGGTGCCGTGAGACACCTCTGCAACATCTCATGCCTCCCATCACACAAGATTCATCACTTTTTCCGCACCACCCCCTTTGAAGTATTGCAATGCCACAGAAGAAGGAGCGAGGCAAAAAAATATAATATCTCCTCTATCGGGGATTCAAAGTTAGTCCATGAGATTATAGTCACTTTCTGTGTATTTGTGAAAGGTCAGCAAGGAAGAAGAGTTACAGTGAATGACAAGGATAAAAAATGTACATAGTGTGCCAACGAACTAGGGTTTACATAATTTAAGTATGTAAAAAATGTACGTAGTGTGCGAACGAACTAGGGTTTACATAATTTAAGTCTCTAATTTTAAAAAGTTCACAAACAAGAACTGTAAACAATTGTCACCATGCACCTTGACAACTCTTCGCTTTTTCGCCTTGTGCTTTGGGTAAGTTTTAGAGGAATAAAAGTTCTGGATCTTAGAAGTTGTTAATAAGCAAAGTTAAAATTGGGGAAAGAGGAAAACCATTTTTTCTAATCTTTCAACCAGGTATTTTATTATGTTTTCTTAGAAGAAGATAGCCAAATTTATAATTAATAAAAAAACTTAAAAAATCAACACAGCGTTACAATTATCATTATTTTTTATAATAAATTATATAAATTTAAATAAATAAAATATAATATATTTAAAATAAATGAAGTTTTGTTATTTTCAACTTTAAGAAAAAGATGAAATAATTAAAATTTAAAATATTTAATATATATATGTGTGTATAATTCAATTTATGGGTTAGGGTGAAAATAAGTAAAACAATGTATTTTTAAATTTCATTTGATAACTTTTATTTGAATAAAGAGTATGATTTTATATATATGAAGTTTAAATTTTATTAAATAACCAAATTTTAGTAGGAAGTACATTCTACTTTCATATCTATATCTATATATATATATATATATATATATATATATATATATATAAGTTTTAATATTTTTTTTTAAATATCTTTTAAGGTTTTCAAAGTTGTGGAATAATAAGAATTTTAAAAACTTTCTAATGCAAGTTTATTGGTCTCGTAAAGACAAGAGTGGAATCTTACATTAAGAAACACTATGACTTATTTGAATTATAAAGTTTATTGAATTAGTGATTATGTTTTAGATTTATTTTAATTTTAGAAAATTTGATTAATAACTATGATTAAACTAAAAGCTTCACCCAATTTTTAAAATACATCTTTCATAATGTATATGTCATGGAAAATAAAATAATTATGAATACCACATTTATTAGCAAAATTCACATATAATAATAGCTAGAAAAGACATATTGGCTTGCAACTTTTGAGTCATTTAGATAAACATTTCAGGACTCCCTTAAGGAGGGAGATATTGGTATGGGAACTGGACGTTGTAGCACTCCCTTAAGCTAGGAGACGTTAAGGGATAGAAATTGAGTGGGACCCAAATTCGTTTACGAAATGGAATAGAAAGTATTTTTAATTAAGCAAAGATTAAAGGAAATTCAAAATTTTCAAAAGAATTGCAAATAAGAAACCATAGCTATGAAGTGAATGATCATGCCTTTCTAAGAGTTAAAGCTAGGAAAAGCTCCAAAAAGGTCCAAACTTTCTACTTGATTTGTGAGGATACTTGAAATCCTCAACAAGATAAACTTATCATCTTGCTTCACCACTAGTATGGCATATGTACATTTGTTTTCAGACATTGTATCCCTAATGTAACTCACATTTCAAATTAGAAACAACTAAATCATTTCCAAGCTAGCAACAAAGGAAATAAAATAAAATAAAAATCATCACACCCACATGCTAAGATACCATCTAATAAACAAAATATAGTCCAAGTTTTCCCACTTAAAAATATGAAATAGTTATGCACTTGAGGTATCTGTTCTTGTATAGTAAATGAGTATTACATATTTTTGTTATTTTATTTCGAATTCAAAGATATTTAAATAAGATACAATCTCAATATTTTGTAGAGTAAATGAAAAAAAATAGATTTTGTTGTTATTTTTTTTTGAACTAAAAATTAATTATAAATGTTTTGTGAGAAAGAGATCAATAACCAGAAGTTGCGGGATTTTAAACAATGGACGATAGTTTTAATATTTCTTTTAATACATCTGAAATATGGTCGCAACTGCAATCTGCCCCATTCATTCATTATTGGATAGAATATACAAATTGACACTTATTATTCCCCAAATGGGATTCCTGAGTTGTAGTTGTCGTTTATGAATCGTGTTAACGTGTACAAAATTTCCACTCAATTCCACTTTTCATTTTGTTCTTTTATAAGCATTTGCCCGTAGATTGCGATAAATTTCCTACACGAATAGTTGTCAGTACACACTTGTGACATCTCTTGTGTTTTGGATAAGTATTAAATGAATAAAATTTCTCTTCCATGGACACACCTTTAAAAGAAACATTCAAAGGTATGTTTGTGCGCATTCTTAGAAGTTGCGAATAAGCAAAGATAAAATTGGGGAAAGAGAAAAACCACTTTAGTAAATTTTCAACCAAGTATTCTATTATTTTTCATTCTCAACCTTGGATGAAGTCCTCTCCCTGTTTCTTCGCCTTATTTCTTCCCTTACTAGATAGGACAGTAATTGCTCCAAACTTGGTAGTTTCTCTCTACCATTTACCAAATATTGATAACCGTCCATGTTATTGGGAGGAACCAAAAGAGATAGAGCTACCAAATCTTCTTCAAGGAGAGTAACACCGACACTCCCAATTTCATCACGTAATTGTGTAAACTTACTCATATACTGCGGAATTGATTCATTCTTTTACATCTCGATACTTCAAAGCTTTTCCTTGAGGGCCAACTTCCTGTGGTAATTATCATTCTGGTATATTCTTATGTTGGAATGCAACATAATACATATATAAACATTGAAACAAATATGCAACAAGAATAAATCTCCATTTCAATAATATCAAAGAACTCAAAGATGCTTACGTACAAAATGGAAATAAGGCAGCGCAAAAAATGGTAGGTTATCTCTGAGAAGAGATGTAGTGGTTACATGCTTATGAACTATGTTATAATGTGGAATGAAGGCCTATTTATTATTGAGGAACAATTTGAAACCATACACATCCAAACACCTAATCTTAGTGCATTAAGCAACAAAACAGTGCGTCCCGTTCGGGTAAATTGGTACATCAACTTCCCGGGGTCATAACTTTGGCTTACAATCTCTATTTGATATGTTGTTAGAAATATATATCGGACTACAATTTTTGACTGACAACATTGGTCAAACACCAATGTTTTCCCATTTTCTAAAAAGATGTCATTCAGGGCCTCAAAATAACTCCAAAAGTTTAGGACCCGAAAAAACTACCAAAATAGTAAACTGAGCTATAATTAAGGAAACTTAAAAATTGAAAGAAATAATGGTGGGGGTCCTAGTGGAATTGGTTGGTGGCCACCAATATCCACCTCAATCATTCCTTCCCTCTTAGGACGAAATGGTCCCAATTGCGTTGAGTTCCTCCATGAGATGGGGAAACTCCTCCTGAAGTTGGTCCCTGGTGAGCCACTTGCCATGGTGGTGGAGTTGGCCAACTATGACAACCCAACATAGTTGGATTGTGAGTATTATCTATTTTTGTGTCCATGATATTAACAGTAGGGGTTTTTTCAATACAACTTGGGTTGGGCTCTGTTGGTGTCATGTGCTCAACAATGTCTGATGTATCCAACAATGGGGGAAAGTATGGTTGCAGGGAAAGAATACTCGAGCATGCTAGAGACCTGATCCAGAGGGAGTTCCTCTTAGGTCTAGTGCCTGTAGTATTTTTTGGGGCTACTCAAACCATCTAGTGATCAATACTCGTAACTAAATTCCAAGAAAATAAATTCTCAAATTCTCATGTGGGACACAGGTACTTTAATGGCCAAAATCTAGGGAACCCTTTCCCTATATGTGATGGTGAGAAAAACACTTGAGCCTCATTTCCATTACCTTTGTTGATTTTTCAGCTGCTCGAAGATGTTGCGAGTTATTTTACGACATTGTCCCAGGACGCATCAAACGATATCTCCACAAGGCCTAGTTACTTTGAGAGTGGTAAGGATGTATAGGTCCTCTTAGGATATGGTTCTTCCTTTGGAGCCAAAATCTCCTCATTTGAATGCAAGTAAATCTCCCTCTCAAGGGAACACCTTGTTCCCTTCTCTTCAACAAACTTCACATATCTACGAACATATGCCATCATGATGGATGTCAGGTACACCCGATAGTTATGAGGTGTATCAGTGTACGCCACAAATATGCCCAACTCTGTTGGTTGTTCAAGACTTTTCCTTGATTCCTTGCAAACATGAGAGTAAAATGATGATCCAAAGATCCTGAAGTGTGACACATGTTGGCTTAGGGGGTCCTGACCCAGGTTCAAAGTTAGTTGCAGCAACCAACAAAACCTTACACTACTGGCACTTTCGGCAACAATACACATAGCGCAGGTTGCAGTCTCACCCAAATCAGTATGGGGGATGTAAGAACTAAGTATTTTCATCCAGAGACTATTGTGATGTCTTTCAATGCCTTAGATCTACCTACGCACAGATCAATACACCCGTAGGGAACATTACTGCAAATTTGTTAGAGCAATTCTCAAACCTTCGCATAGGTCCACGATCAGTCCTTATAGACCTTTAACAGTAAATTTTTCTACTTATGTGAATCGTAGAGTAATCATAAATTGGAGTTCACACATATATGCTTAATTTGTTAGAACACATAAGATAAATTACCAGAATCTTCGTGGGAGTGTTAAACATGCATTGTGTAAATTATTAAGACTTATTCAAGAGAATCACATAGCATTCAATCAATATTTCATAGAACAAATCATTCATCAACGACATATAAGATAAATAGACATGAACATAAATACTCAATAATTCTTCAGAAACTTGTCATTATTGATCTTAACTCACCGATTACAGACTCAAATTAACCCACGAACATAGCTGCAGGGGTCCACGCACTCACCTGCGACTCTTCCTAGGCCTCCGTGCACGCAGCTATGGAGCCTTTCCTTCTACCTACACGCAAAAAGCAGAGCCTCCTTCTTTAACCCAATGCCCTATCTCACTCCTCCTTGTTCTCCAACTTCTTTCTTAGTTAGTTACCTCTTAGACTCGCTCGGACTCAACTATTTATAGACTTTTCCATATAATACCATGGTCCGTGAACTATGGGTGAATCTCAAAATTGACTCAAACCTTATCCAAAACAAGGAGTTAATCCCCTTTGGCTCTTATTCCTCTATGCACTCTGCATCCACAAATCACGTAGACTTTACATTGTTTTACAAAATTGTACCAAAACTTGGGTTATCTAACTCCAAACTAACCCAGGGGACCCCATCCTAACAAGCCCCCAACACAAAGATCACGACTCACCCTCGAGTCACTCTGCTGATGTCGCAATCTTATTTTGAATATCCCCCAGCTTCACTTGGATCACTGCAACTGTAGCAATGCTCTATGTCACTACCTGTCTAACCTCCTCGATCAAATTTTCACCAGTTGGTCCTTCTACATCCAACCTCATCAATCCTTCCATCTACTGCAGTCGCTTAAGGTTATCATGAATGGAGAGCATGATTTGATAAGCCTCCTCCAAAAATGATTACAACCTAGACTTTAGTAAGGCTTGTTTCTTCTGCACTTCCTCTACCTACGCCAGTAGCTTCTTTCCTTCTCGTAACTTAGCAAGGGACGGTGCTGGTGCTAAGGTGTAGGCGGTCATCTTGACCTCATTGTATTGGCACTGCATCTCCCTTACCTCTGTGTTCAATTTTTGCTGGTTCGGATCCTCCTGCAAATTGATCGATTTACCCATAGACATTCTTCAATTAGGCTGCCCAAACCGTAACTTCATCACACACCTGTAATCCCCCTATCTTGTAAAACTATCTTTGTGAATACCCTACCATCATGGAGGCATAGCACGTAGCGCCAAATCCAGTGCTTGAAACTAGTGGTCCTTAGGGAATTCACACTCAAATTCATCCATAAACAAATCTACGCTAGTTAAGCCATCGCAATAAGGTAATTCTATTATTAATATTGGTATGGAAACTGTTGAACTATAATACACACCTTGTAGCACTCCTTTAAGCTAGGAGATGTTAAAGGATAAAAATTGAGTGGGACCCAAATTCATTTACGAAATGGAAGAGAAAGTATTTTTAAATAAGAAAATATTAAAGGAAACTCAATATTTTCAAAAGAATTGCATATAAGAAACCATAGATATGAAGTGAATCTAAGAGTTAAACCTAGGAAAAGCTCCAAAAAGATCCAAACCTTCCCCTTGATTTGTGGGGACACTTGAAATCTTCAACAAGATAAACTTATAATCTTGTTTCACCACTAGTATGGCATATGTACATTTTTTTCAGACATTGTATCCCTAATCTAACTCACATTTCGAAGTAGAAACAACTAAATCATTTCCATGTTAGAAACAAAGTAAATCAAAAAAAAAATCATCACACCCACATGCTAAGATACCATCTAATATACAAAGTCTTTATAGTCCAAGTTTTGCCACTTAAAAATCTGCAATAGTTATGCACTTGAGGTATCTCTTCTTGTATAGTAAATGAGTATTATATATTTTTGTTATCTTGTTTCTGATTCAAAAATATTTAAATAGTATAGTGAATGAGTATTATATATTTTTGTTATTTTATTTCGAATTCGAGGATATTTAAATAGGATACAATCTGAATATTTTGTCGATTAAATGAAAAAAAAATAGATTTTGTTATTATTTTTTTCGAATTAAAAATTAATTAGAAATGTTTTGTGAGAAAGAGTTAAATTAACCAGAAGTTGGGGGATTTTTGAGAGAAGTTTAGTATTTTGCATTAGGTTAATATTTTTACACCATGGCCTATTATTTTAATATTTCTATTAATAAATATGAAATATGGCCGCAATGACAACTCCAATCTACCCCATTCACTCATTATTGGAGAGAATATGCAAGTTGACAGTTATTATTCCTGAAATGGGATTCCTCAGTTGCAGTTGTTGTTTATGAATCGTGTTAAGGTGTACAAAATTGCCACTAAATTCTACTATTCATTTTCTTCTTTTATAAGCATTTTCTTGTAAATTGGGGTAAATTTCCTACAAGAGCTACAAACAGTTGTCACTATGCACAAATCTCGTCTTTTAGATAATTATTAGAGGAATAAAATTTCTCTTCCATGGACAGACCTTTAAAAGAAACATTTGAATGTATGTGTGTACATGAATCTTAGAAGTTTCAAATAAGAAGAGATAAAATTGGGGAAAGAGGAAAACCAGCTTGTAATTTTTCAACCAAGTATTTTATTATTTTTTATTACCAGGTTTGTAATTAATAAAAAAATTTAAAAAATCAACACAAGGTTCCATTCGAGCTTGATAAGCCTAGAGCCTAATATATATATATATATATATATATATATATATATATATATATATATATATATATATATATATATATATTATATATATATATTATCTCCAAGCTTTTGTATATGTATAAAATCTTAAATCAAAATAGATAATTTGTTTCTTTAGGTATATATATTATTTGGTATCAGCGGACGTTAACCATATATATATATATATATATATATATATATATATATATATATATA
The DNA here is from genome assembly GCA_031772625.1 of Pinus tabuliformis. Taxonomy (NCBI): domain Eukaryota; kingdom Viridiplantae; phylum Streptophyta; class Pinopsida; order Pinales; family Pinaceae; genus Pinus; species Pinus tabuliformis. The sequence continues at coordinate 233,650,152 of CM062818.1, forward strand.
TATATATATTATATCTATATATATAAGTTTATATATATAATATATATATATATATATATATATATATATTGTTTATTATATATAGATATATATATATATATATATATATATATATCATGTAGTGTATATATATATATATATATATATATATAAGTGTAGTGTTTTAATTAATACATATTTATGATTAACATTCATCATCAACATTTTGGTATAGTTGTAATTTGTATCCATTATATATTATATAACTTCTTTTTTTTAATCTATGGCACAAATCGAAATTTTCATTGTTTATTAAAAAATTAATTATTTTAATATTTTAATAATTTTATTATCCGAATATTATTTTTAAATTGATTTTCCTACATGCATGGAACTAATTCCAAAGTATCAGTTGGAATTCGAATGATGATTCAAAGAATGCTCTGAATAGAAGTTTAATCCACATCAGCACGTAGTTACACACCAGCATAATTAACTCAAATTATACTCCACATCATCAAGAGTTGCATTGGACGGTAGTTTATGCATTCGAATATGAATGCACGAAATAAATTCAAATGGTGACTCAAAGTATGCTCTGAATTAACTCAAATTATACGGTAGTTTCTGTGGTTGAGGTGGCAGCGCATGCATGCATGATGATGATTCAATTCGAATATGCATGATGATTCAAATTATGATTCAAAGTATGCTCTGAATAGAAGGTTAATTTCACCCACAGCACGTAGTTCCACAATAAGTTGGAATTTCACTCGACTGGAGTTCACTTAAGCTTGACATCAATAATAGGGTATGCATGGAATCGCAGAGGGAGGTTATACTCCAAATATCAGGCAGCAGAGGGAGAGTTAAGTGGGGTGCTGAATCAACTGCAACTATGAAATATAGCAATAAGAGGAGCGTCAATTGGATTTCCAATTCCAGTAAGCAAACAAAGGTCGGATGGGTGGTAACTTGTAGAGAATTTTTGTTTTCCCTAAATCTGAAGCCTCATGATGGACAACTGCAATCTGCGGCTGATGACATCCCCAACATTTCTTCGCTCATTATTCCAATGACTAAACAAATGATGAGGATGTTGTCATGCCAGAGATATGCAAGTTGAAAAGTATGTATGATGACTCTTCGCAAACAAGAACTGCGGCTAAATTGCAAATAGTTGTTACCATGCACAGGTGACAACTCTTTGCTTGGGGTAAGTATGAGAGGAATAAAAGTTCTGGATCTTAGAATTGTTAATAAGCAAATATAAAATTGGGGAAAGAGGAAAACCAGTTTCCTAATTTTTCAACCAAGTATTTTATTATTTTTTATTACAAGAAGATAGCTAAATTTGTAATTAATAAAGAAAAGTTAAATTTAAATATATTTATCAATTATTTTAACCAAAAACCTCTCTAGTGGATTCTAATCATAGATAATTTGATGCTGAATTCCAACAATCCGTTATGCACAAGTGTAGTTATACTCACAAAAACAACATGTTTGTTTTTAGTTGCATAAGGAGTGGTCTACCAGGCGACTAATTTTCCCAAGAATTGTTTTCCAATGACGGCGCAACACAAACAATTTCCACAGGTTACGACGCCATCGATCAACGATTCCGGTTACTTGACGATGACATTATTTCACCATTTACACTTTTCCATTAGTGTCGTGTCCGCTGTTTAGGTGGAGCTTCAAATTTCATTACCATCACGCCCATTTTAAATTATTCAAAAACTTCCATTACTGCGCATTTGATTTGGAATTTGAATCTCTATTCTGTTTGTGCCCAAAATATACATGAACTAGAAAGATGTTGCGATGGGAACATCGTGAGCTAGAGTTTGCAACAGTCAGGAAAGAATCATTTCGAAATGGAAAATTAATGTTACTAACCCTCTCCATCATTCACACAGTGATCGTAGCTACTGCGTTCAGTGGGAAGATATGTCCACACAATAGTGTGCACACCCATCATGTAGAGAAGAATCCTCTAAAAGGATTGAGGAAAAGAGCGTTGTGTGGCCCTGGAGAAAACGAGTGTCAAAACTGGTGCAGAGGAGGTGAAGTACCACCATGTCAGAGGCGACAACGGGAGGCTGCACGCCGCTGTGCAAAGAGTGTTGCCAATGAGGAAGTGACGATCTACTCAAGAAGGCGATGTAAAATGTCACACCCCTATACCTGCGGTAGTCTTCCAACTGCTTGTAGCAAGGTGCGCACCACCGAACGCTTTCTTTTCACCAATACTAACATTCATGGACTACGCCTAGTTCCACTTTAACATTACTTAGTTTGTGTTTCGTAACCAAGTAAACATGCAATTATCCTTTATACTTAATGAAGCCCATACTCATTCATTATCCATAGCAATTATAACAAGAACATCAACAATTGCAACAAGTATAAAGGGGAGGGGCAACTCCCCATAATGTGAGTCTGCCCGACAATATATTAAGAATATCAGTTTACAATATACAAGTGTGTCTTGGCCAAACCAAGTCTCACACTTAGCCAAATATTACAAAGAGAGGCAACCCTGCCTTTTACAACATTGTGCACTCTTGCACGAAGGGAGGTACTCACCCGAGCCACCTAAATCCCTTAGCCAAGTTGATCCGGATTTAAACAGGAATGCAACAAATTACAGAGATAACCATATGCACAAAGATGCAGCGGAAATAATACTTCATTTCATTAATGGAAAATACTGAAATAGGCTTACAACCAGAAATGGAAATAAACCAGCTAGGGCGATGGTAGCTTATCTCTGAGAAGAGATGTGCTGGCTACATGCCTCTGAACTGTGTTACAATGAGGCTCGAAGGCCTATCTATTGTTGAGAAACAATGGAAAACCCTTAACATTCCAAAACCTAACCCTAGGAGATGAAACGCCAAACTGTGGGCTCCGTTTGGGTAAATTGGTACATCAACTTCCCGGGGTCGTAACTTTGGCATACGATCTCTGTTTGACATGTACAATATCTTGTTAGAAAGATCTATCCGAGCACTACCACTTTGGGAAGGGCAACAGCGGTCCATGGTCCCATCTTGCCCCCAGATTTCCCAAAAAACGTCATTTAGGGCCTCAAAACGGCTCCAGAAGTTCAGGACCCGAAAAACTGCTAAAAATAGTAAGTTGTGCTACAATTAAGAAAACTTAAAATGCTGAGAGAAACAATGGTGGGGGTCTGGGTGGACTTGGCAGGTGGCCACCAATATCCACCTGGATCATTCCTCCCCCATTAGGAAGCAATGGTCCCCATTGCGTTGAGTTCCTCCATGAGATGAGGAAGCTTTTGCTGAACTTGTTCCCTTGTGAGCCACTTGCCCTGCTGAAGGAGTTGGCCTGCTTTGGCAACTCGATACAGTTGGATATTATGTTGGCGAGTGTTCTTGATCTGTGTGTCCATGATCCGATCAGTTGCAGCTTGTTCCATGCAATCTGGATTTAATTCTGTGGGTTTGAGCTGTTCTGCAATTGTTGGATGTGTCTAGCAATGGTGGAAAGTATGGCCGAAGGCGGTCCACATTTGAACACTAGGTGCAGGCCAAGGAATGGGGGAATGCTGAGCTCAAATGCATTTTCTCCCATAGCCTTAGTAATGGTGTAAGGACCATATCGGAGTGGTCTCAATTTCCGATAGGCTCCAATAAGGTGTTCCTTTTGCAAATGCAACCAGACTTTGTCGCCCACCTGAAACTTGTGTGGCACCTGATGTTGATCATGTCGCTGCTTGTACCTGGAATTTAATTTCTCCAGAATGTCATGGACCTGCTGGCGAATATGTTGGATGCGCTCAATGAAGCTAGTGGCCTTATCTGTTTTGGACTGGACATGAGTTGAATTTATGTGAGTAGCTGCAAGTGGCATGGCCACATCAATGGGGCATAGTGGCTGGAATCCCAAACCCACCTGAAAAGGGCTATGGCCAGTGGAGCTGTGAAGGGCTCGGTTGTAGCTGTGCTGAACATAGGGGAGGCTCTCGTCCCATGTGCGTGGATGCTTTGAGTTATACATGCACAGAATGTGCACAATCATCCTATTGACAACCTTTGTCTGGCCATCAGTTTGAGGATGGAAGGCTGTGGACTTTGTGAGTTTGGTATCCAGCATTGACCAGAGACTGGACCAAAATGTACTGAGAAACCGACTGTCCTGATCTGAGATGATAGACTGTGGGATCCCAAAGTGCACCCACACTCGTTCAAAGAAGAGTTTAGCAGTGGCTTCTGCTGTGATATTCTTCTTGCAAGCCGCCATAATGGCCATCTTCGAGAACCTGTCGACGACCACAAAAACACAGTCATTTCCATGCTTAGTGGACGGAAGGCCTGACATGTAATCCATGGAGATGGATTCCCAAGGTCGACTAGGGGTGGGCAAGGGGGTATAGAGGCCGTGCTTCTTAATGGTCGGTTTGGCAATGGCACAGGGAGTACATGATCTGATGTACTTCCCAACGTCCTGTCGAGGATTCGGCCAATAGAAATAATTTTGCAGTACTGCCACTGTTTTCTCGACCCTGAAATGCCCAGCAGCCCGACTGTAGTGTGCTTCCCAAATCATCTTGGCACGCTCGCTTGAAGGAACACAAAGGTGACCCAGGTGGCATAACAGGGCATCCTGGAGGTGAAAATCTGGAACATGCCGACCCTCCAAGAGTGTCTGGTATGTGTGGCCGAATTCTGGGTCACTTTTGTAGAGAAGTGGCCAATCAGAAGTCTCGTGCCCACAAGAGTTGAGCACGGTGGTTAACGCCATGATCGATGGTCGACTGAGGCAATCTGCAACATTATTGGTGCTGCCCTTCTTATATTTGATATTCAAGTGGAACTGTTGCAGGTATGTAGACCACTTCTGATGGCGATCATTCTGCAATTTCCCTTGGGTCTGTATGAACTGCAGGGATTAGTGGTCTGTGTGGATGACCGTTTCCTTCCCCAAAATGTAATACTTCCATTGTCAGCAGGCCTGTACAATGGAATACATCTCTTTATCATAAGTGGGGTACTTCCGGACTGTGTTTGAAAGTGTTTCACTGTGATATGCCACTGGATGTCCATGTTGAGTAAGGACTTCCCCAATAGCATAGTCAGAGGCATCTGTCTCGACCTCAAATGGTTGTTGTAAATCTGGTAACGCGAGCACTGGTGCCGTGCAGAGGTGATCCTTCAACTCCATGAATGCCTTATGTTGAGATTCAGACCAAAAGAATTTTGCTTTCGCCCCTCCCTTGGTGACTTGACTCAAGGGCCAAGTAATATGAGAAAACCCCAACATGAACCTGCGGTAGAAGTTGGCAAGACCTAGAAAGCTGCGGAGCTCTGTTAGAGTGGTTGGAGATGGCCAATATCGAATGACTTGGATCTTGGCTGGATCGACATGCACCCCCTGTTCATCAACGATGTATCCCAGATACTGAACCTGGGTCATGCCAAAAGTGCATTTCTCCAAATTGGCACATAGCTTGTGTTGCCGCAGTGTTTGGAGAACCTGTCGAATGTGGTGGAGGTGCTCTTCCCAACTCTGGCTGAAGATCAGAATGTCATCCAAGTATACTACTACAAAGGAGTTGGTGAATGGCCGCAAGATGTCATCCATTAGCCTCATGAAGGTTGCAGGAGCATTCGTCAATCCGAAAGGCATAACCAACCATTCGAAAAGGCCCTCCTTGGATTTGAAGCTAGTCTTCCACACATCAGAGGGTTCGATTGGTACCTGGTGATATCCTGACTTTAGATCGCTCTTGCTGAAATATTTCGCCCCCTTTAGTTGGTCTAGGAGGTCATCAATCCGCGGGATCGGGTACCTATTACGGACAGTGATCTTGTTCAGCGCCCGATAGTCAATACAGAGTCTCCACGTCCCATCCTTCTTCTGTACCAACACGATTGGGCTCCCACAAGGCAATGAACTCGGACGAATGTGACCTTTCTGCAGGAGCTCCTGAATCTGCCTCTTGATTTCATTGTTCTCCAGAACGGAGCGCCGATAAATTGGTCCATTGCGTAGCAGTGCACCTGGGGTCAGATCGATGGAGTGCTTGACCTGACAGTTCAGAGGAACCCCTGCAGGGGAGGTGAAGATGTCCTCGTACTCCTCCACAACCTTGTCCATCTGTAGTTGTCGTGCAGAGGGACCCCGTCTGGAGGTCTCAGCCACTGTCTTCTTCTTTCCTTGAGGGCGCATCATCAGGAAAACAAATTTCCTAGTTTTGGAAATGATCTTACTGCATTGTTTTGCAGTAATCAAAGAGATGGCGGTAGGTGGTGCTACCTCTGGTATCCTGTACAACTTATTTCCCAATGTAATAATAACAGCACGGGGCCTTGATTCATACACAACATGTCACTTCCACAAGTATGGTTGTCCTAATAATACATCACAAACTTCAAGGGGAGAAATGTCACACAATACCTCATCAGTGAAGGGCTTGATGTTGTATGGAACGTGACACTGCTGGCTCATGCGAAGATCTCGTCCTTGGTGAAGCCACCCAATGGTGTATGGTTGTGGATGTGCTGTGGTCGGTAAGCCCAACCGCTTCACGACCTCTGCCGAAATGATGTTCTTTTGACTCCCGCTATCAACAATGAACTGTATCGGGGAGCCTTTTACCCATATCTGGGAGTGGAAGAGATGCTCCTCCTCCTCTGGATCTTCGGGTTCATTTTTTGGATCTTGGCGGTAGCAACAGTGGCGTTGGGATCCACATCAATGATCTGCTTCCCTTTGTCAATCCCCTTATCGGGTTCTGACTCAGAGTTGGAACATGCATCTGATTCTGAAACCTTTAGCTCAGCCACCAGTGACTGCTTGGCCCAACACTCACTTGTGTTGTGAGTGGAGCTCTTATGGAACTCACACCATTTTCCAGTGTCCTTTTTCGGCTTCGCAATGTTGTTCTTTGCTTGCAGCTTTGGCGGGTTGTCTTGGGTTGTCCCGCCTTGGCTTTGTCCTTTGTTCTGTGGTTTAGGGGTACCTTTCCCCTACTTTGGATTCGAAGATCCAAAGTCTCGCTTCTTTTGTTTAAACTTCTGCTCGACCTTGATGACATATCGATATGCTACGCCGAGCGAGGAGATGTTCAGGAATTGTATTTCTTCCTGGATGTACTTGTGCAGGCAGCCACGGTATTTGAGTATCAAATGTTGCTCCGAATCCTTGATACCCAACTTTCTGTGAAGGGTATGGAAAAGATTGGTGAACTCTCGCACGTCTTGGTCCCTTCCCTGCCGCAACGTGGTCCACTTTATGTATTCATCCTCATAGCTTCCGACAGGGTAGTACTGCTCCTTGATGGCATCCCGAAATGAATTCCAGGTGGGTACGGCTGAAAATAGTGAGCCAGTACTTTCATCCTTATGCTCGTAGTAGGTTTCCCACCAGTCCTTGACGTGGGGGGCTGCTTTGATAAGAGCGAAAACAATCTTTTCTCGACTCGAAAATTCATGAACAGAAAAATAACCCTCTAGCAGATTTAACCATTTATCTACGGTATCTGTGTCTATCTGACCCTCGAATATGGGGATTTCAAAATTAACTTGTACCTTAAAGGGTGTGGCTTTTCCAGAGTAGTTGTTGGAAGCTGATGCGTCGCTTCTGGGTAGCCGCTGAAGGATCTGGGCAAAGTTGTCCATCATCGCGTTCTGTTGTCGCTCGAGGGCTTCTTCGAGCAAGATTTTGATGGGATCTCCTGCCCCCTCGTCTTTCTTCTCATCCGCCATGGGAGGCCGTCGGGATTTGCGAGGCTGGTCTTGCAAAGGTTCGACCAGTTCATGCCCTAACTCCTTATATCCCGACCTTGTTGGGGACATGCAAAGAAAAACAGAGAAAAAGCAAACCGCTCTGATACCACTAATCCAGATTTAAACAGGAACGCAACAAATTACAAAGATAACCATATACACAAAGATGCAGCGGAAATAATACTTCATTTCATTAATAGAAAATACTGAAATAGGCTTACAACCAGAAATGGAAATAAACCAGCTAGGGCGATGGTAGCTTATCTCTGAGAAGAGATGTGGTGGCTACATGCCTCTGAACTATGTTACAATGAGGCTCGAAGGCCTATTTATTGTTGAGAAACAATGGAAAACCCTTAACATTCCAAAACCTAACCCTAGGAGATGAAACGCCAAACTGTGGGCCCCGTTTGGATAAATTGGTACATCAACTTCCCGGGGTCATAACTTTGGCATACGATCTCCATTTGACGCGTACAATAGCTTGTTAGAAAGATCTATCCGAGCACTACCACTTTGGGAAGGGCAACATCAATCCATGGACCCATGTTGCCCCCAGATTTCCCAAAAAACGTCGTTTAGGGCCTCAAAACGGCTCCAGAAGTTCAGGACCCGAAAAACTGCTAAAAATAGTAAGTTGTGCTACAATTAAGGAAACTGAAAATGCTGAGAGAAGCAATGGTGGGGGTCCAGGTGGCCAGGTGGCCACCAATATCCACCTGGATCACAAGTCCCACACAAAATCTGCACCTTCACCGAACCCCGAGCACACCTTGCCCACACTTCTACCGGCTTGAGACAACCTTAGATTGCACCTCTAAGTAGTGCGCATGAGCTATGCACAGCTCTACTTAAATCTGTGCACTTCTTCTTTTACCCCTCAATCTTATGCGTAGATGTGATGGAGAATTCGATGTTCAAATGAGCTCCAACGCATGTATACTTATATGCATTTTAACTTAGTTTACATGTGGGCGGTGGCACTCTAGCCGACCCCCAAAACAGCTTCAATGCACCCACAAGTGCTCCTCCATGCGTTAGCCTTGCCTTAACACAATCCTCCTCCCAATCGTCATATAAACCTTCATTCGTTCCACGCATTTTTCCAAGTGTCGCAAGTTGCCACTTCTTTCATCGCATAGAACTCGTACAAACGTCACATTCGTCCGTTCAGCACGCACCCGTCATGCACTCGCGCGCCCACGCTCTCGCCCATGCCCTCTTGCACGGTGACTTCACCTAGCACCTGTCACACCATCGCTCGGAGGCCTTACATCCTCCTCCACCTGAAATCGTTGTCGTCCTCAACAACATACCATCCCAGTAGCCATCCACCAAGATCATCATCGCCCATGATGTTGACTCCTCCACATAAGGCAAACATCCCTGCAACATATGTAGAGCCTCATCTCTATCATGCCTCAACTTAGTGACCAACTCCCACCAAGTTTACCATACCAAGGTATGCACCTCAACAGTATGTTCTCCATCAATGTCATCTTCATCATGTGTCCTTCCTCCATGTAGTCTCCCTGTCAGATGCCAACACATATGTGTTGCCATGTCTCGACTAATGCTAACATATCTCTGCACATTGGTACCCCTCATGACTCGAACTAGTCGGGTGATCAGTCCAACCATACGCCCAAACCATAAGAATGAACATCCTTATGCCACCACAAGTCTTTCCCTCACTTTTGCTACATCTCGGACTCATCAAGAATCTATCAATCCATGCTCAGGCCCATGGAAACTCCATCCCATCTGCAACGTGTTCAAGCCATGGTCTTGTTGCACAAGAGTGTACAACCTCTCCACTAGCTCCTACATCTCCACAACATCATCTGCACAACATCCTTTACTTCAGCATTCCTCCATAGAATGTCCATAAATGACACCTCTACACATGCACCTGCTTCATGTCCTTGCATCAAACTGTCATGCTCCATATCTCCAACCTGATGTCCATGACTTTAGTTTTCCATGATGTCCACCCCATGTAGACTCCATCCCAACATCTGGTCATCTGCATCCAAGTCTGCAATCTGTCATAAAGAAGCCTTCCCCAAGGCCCCTTGCAAAGTTGGTGTGGTTCCTCCCTACCAAGGCCTCCACACCAACCCATCTCCAAGGTTTTCTATAGAGAAAGGAGGGCCAGGAAGTTTCCTCCCTGACTCTCATCCACCCATGTGTCAGATTGATGTTGTGTCCTCAAGTATCTATGCACAGCTTCAATCTCCTCACATGTACATCCAAGCTCACCTAGCTTGTCCTTTGTTAACTGAAAGTCATATATGCCCATAGCATACCTGCAAAATTCCACTATCCCAGCAGGATCTCTACCTCCATAATCCTCATCAACCACTGCCTCTGAAGTAGCACTCAGGCTCCCTTCACTTGCAACTCCATTGTGAAGATCATCAGTAGAAGATGCTCCCAACAAGTGTCTCCATGTTTGTTATAGACATTTTTGTGCCTTACAACATTGAGCATGAAATGTCCATAATCTAAGGGATCCAAAGTCCCTAAACATGTTGTTCCTACCCCTAGAGGAACAAGGCTAACAAACCACAGCAATTCACAGAAGTTCTCCACCTGAAACTGCTCAAAAACAAGTCAATTCAGGATCATGTCAATGGCTCCACTGGCTGTCTGCGCTGAATGTCAATGGCTCCACTGGCTACCTGCGCTGAATGTCAAAGACAACACTGGCTACCTGCGCTGAGCGAGATTGGACATGTGGCAAGTTCATTCCTCAAGGTGTCAAAACCCAGGAAGCTTCCAAAATGACACTTGCCTCAGGGAATTCGACTGGTGATGAGTAAGAGGTTCCAAATCTCCAAGTGGAAGCAAGAACCTCCAAGTGGAATCAAGAACTGACAGAGGGAGAGGACACTAGTCAGATCTCAAGCTGACTCATCCTCTCTCCAAACATCTATATATGGATCTCTCCTCCATGAGATCTAGAGGCTGGAATTTTGTTATTGCAAAGAATTGTTGTTGGTTTGAGATTGGAATCATTGGGTGCTTAATGCTTTGAAGGGGGTGAAGATAGGAATTCCATTTGCTGGGAAGGAGATGCTGGATTGGAGCCCTCTGGGTTGTATCTCTTCCTGAACCTTGTTATTCATCAATAAAGCTATCTTGGTTTCTCCTATATGCTGATGTATTCTTGATGTATGATTGCATTAGTATGTTTAGTTCATTTCTAATCCTGAACTAGTTATGAATGTGAATATCTGTCTTTGTGTAGTGTTCTTCTCTTGTCACAAGTAGCTGTTCTCTTGTGATCTTGCAGGAATCTGTTGAAGCTGGGCTAGCGAGAAGGCAAGTAGTTGTTCTCTTGTGATCTCGTATGAACCCGTTGAAGCTGGGCGAGCAAGAAGGCAAGTAGCTGTGAACACCCAAAGAGAAGAGAGACCGGATCGAGGGACAAACGGAAGACACCGGTTAGTCCATCTATCTCTCTTCATTCTTAATTCATAAAGGAAGAAATATTAGAATAGCTGTCTCTGTTTGTTGCTAAGGCACTGTCACACCTTAGGTGGATAGGATCGTCCTGCATAGGCATTTTTCCCCACAACAAATTGGCGACTCCACTGGGGAGATTTGTTTAGTCATTTTATTTGTGTTTCTATCATTGTTTGTTTCATAGACTTGACAGCAACAATCGAACTGCATCTGCTATTCCCGGATGCAAAGTAGACAGTTGCTGCTTTGATCCAATCACTGGACTTGTCTATGATCTGAACAATGGACTCACAAATGATTTGATGATCCTTTGTGATAGATCTTAGTACCCCCTCAAAGCATCCCTTTGATTGTACCTTGCTTGTTGCTTTTATTTGGCCTAAAACAGTGAATTAAATAGCAATTTGTGACCCAGAACCTATGGGAAACGAGAGTTTCTCCTTCAGCGCAGAACCAGTGAAGGGATTCTGCATTTCAACGCAGTTCCCGTGAAGGCTACCTGCGCTGAGTGTCAAAACCCCTGTGTTGAGGTTGCGCTGAACCAGTTTGCCCTTGTGCAGCTGGGTTCTCTGTTCTGTTTTGCCTTGTTTTGATCTCTGATTTTTGCAGCCTGTAACCAGCATAGGTACCAGTCTGATAACTCCTTTTCTCTGCTTAGATTCTGCCTCCTTTTGTACAAAAATACTGTGAGTGTTTTTATGTGTTTGTGGCATCATTTACAGTTTTCCTTTGCTTGAGTGAAATAGTCATCCTGTAGCCTTTGATTCAGATCTGTTGATTGTGATCTTAGGAGAGAGTTCATTGGCTGTTTGCAGTTGATTATACATTCGCTTTTGCTTATTGGTTTGAGTTTGTCTCTTTTAAGTGTCGAAACAAGTATTCATTTCAAAAATCGTTAAGTGTTGTAATCTCTTCTACCCTCTCTGATTTCGGAAAAGTAAACTTGTTTGTATTGGTCATTTAAAAGCAAATTCAAAGTTGTACAAAAAGCTTTCTTTGTAGGCATCAATACTAAGAAAGCAGAAAACAAACACCTGCATTGTGCATTTGCATCTTGATAGTTTGCATGTCTGATTTAGGAAAAGTGCATTAGAGTGTGCTGATTGCTCTTTGAGAAAAGATGGTGTCTTTCTTTTCCCTTAGTAGCTAGGATTTTCAAAGTTGAAAAGATATAAAGCTTGCTTATCATCTTTAGACTGCATTTAGGAATTTGTATCATACATCTCGTGGTGAACCTTGAAAGGCAAACTTTAAAAAGATCAACCTAAAATAAATTGAATGAACTTAACAACGCTTTGCAACATAACGCACAACATAGAGGTCTAGGCTAGAGACGTGTTCCGGCGTCGTTAAGCCTGGTGACTGTCGATCTCGTGGATGGTGGGTGATTCCTCCTGAGGGACGACAGCGCCAGTACGGATTGTGCTCCCACGTACCGTCGCGCATATATTGGGAGACCCCTATAGGCATAAAACCTTTATCCTTAGGAAGCCGTGTCGGCCGCCCTACTGATCGCAATGCACTGAACACAGCATTCAGGAAGATCGGCCGCCCGTACCCTAAAAAGTATTCTGCTGTTTTGCGAAAATTTTGGCACACCCTCTACCTAGAACTCCAGAGCAGTTCCTTTTGGCATTTTTCAGACTCTATAACGGAAGAAGTCCATCCGAGCATTTGTCACTTCGGGCTCGTTAAAACATCGAAGGAGACTAGAGTCATCTTTAGCTTTTTCTCGACTCTTTAAAATTGAAAAAGCAAGTTGTGTCTAAAGCATCGTTAAAATTTATTTTAAACGGAACAATCACCCCTTATTCCTACGTTGATCTTTAGGTTGAAAAAATGGAGCACACCAACCAAGGAATTCCCCTTGGTGGAAATCCTAGTCCCTTCTCCTCTTGGGGAGATGTTGGTGCGCCCCATATGGCCACATTGTCGCTTCCAGGACTGACAATTGGCCTGCCGGTCTGGCTCTTTTCAACCAATGTCGTTCAGAACACCACTATTCCTGAACAGTCGAGTCAACAGTTAGACCAGGCCAGAGTTACCCACCAGCCTTCTACTTCATCTTCCTCTCCTCCTTCCTCTTCGCTTGACGGAACTGGTAAAACAAAAAACCAAGTTCCTAAGGAGAAGAAGGAAAAGAAGAAGAAAGAGAAGAAGAAGAAGGAGCCAAAAGCGACTGGGGGCAAACAAGTGTCGTCTGACAAAAATCCACACACAGCACTGACAAGGCCTAAATCGCCATGTGTCATATGCAAGGGAGACCACTTCCACAGAGATTGTCCCTGCATCCCTCGGATACTAAGGGACTGGTCTCCCCGTTTACACAATTCGGTAGCATCAACCTGTGATAGCCATGTTGACTGCTCACCGTCAACTAGTGAAAGTGAAGTCACAGGACAGAGAGGGAAAGCTAGATTTCCCTGCAAACTGTGTGAAGGCGACCATGCCATCCACCGTTGTCCCTTCTTAGACGAGGCTAAAAGAGTTTTGGAAGATCGCCCGGTTTTACCAGTGCAACTTCCTCCTGGATATCAAAAACTCCTGCCAAGTCCTTCACTAGTTGAGAACCCGGCTGGCCCGCCCAGGTGGTCAGCCGAAGCACCTATCATTGAAGATGAACCGTCTGGATCCATGCCTGACGAAAGTCAAAAGGTTGAGGCGGCAGTTGACCCGGTTTTGCCTTCAGAGGCTCTATCTTCGAATGATACCATCACAGAGGAGAATAAAGACGACACCGTCCAAATTCTCTTCATCAACACAGACTCCGACGAACAAGGGGGCAATTTTCCCATTCCTTTATCGCAGGAAGGAACTTCGTCAGAGTCATATCTGGCCGTCTATTCGGTCCCACCACCAAGCAACCTAGTTGTCTCGTTCGACTGGAACCAACTAGGCAGACCCCGGTTGCCAGCAAGCATACCATTCAGAATTATCGTTCAAATATACAGAATGGTAATGGCTGGCACTATCATTGATGAGGGGGCATCTGTGAGTATCCTTTCCTCTATTGCTTGGAAAGCGCTTGGTTCGCCAGCGCTTTTGCCTGAAATGAGAAATCTATCAGGCTTTGATAAAGGAACCAGTCGACCTTTAGGGATCCTCCCCAATGTGCCCATAACATTGAAAGGGAAGACCGTTCAAATGAACGTGATGGTCATTCAAAGACCCTTGGATTATAACCTACTCCTTGGACGAGACTATATATATTGCATGGGAGCCATCGTCTCCTCACTCTTTAGAGTAATGTGTTTTCCGCATGAAGGAAGAGTGGTCAAGCTCGTGGACCAACTTTCATTTCTCGGATCGCGCATCGCAAATAGTCATATACCATCCCTAAATGGTCTCTTCACGCAAGAAATGTCTCAACCCACGGTCCGTCCTCCTGATGAGCGCGAGTAATCCGTGAGGATATGACTGGAACCCAGGGGGCATGCGTCCTGGTCTGCTTCGGCAGGAAAACTTTGGGTATAGGGTAGGTTTCCGCGGGAGAATTTGACTAGTCTATACCCCGCCCATGCTGGAAGAGGGTTATTCTAGAATAAGATTCTTTTGTCAAAGTTATGTGAGTTGGCGGGCATCGTCGCTCACCTTTGTCTATTTCGGTAGACATCGCCGAGGAAGTGTTTTGTTTGAAAGATTAACGAGACAATCTTTGGGTAACCTGAAAGAGGTAAGCCTCTCTCGTTAAAACAATTGTTTTGACGGAAAAGAAGTAGAGGTCACCTTGAAATCGTACTTTATACCTGGGGGCATGCGAACCTTTTGGAGTGCAAGCAAAGAGCGGTTATTTATCTGTTTTTTGGGTTAGCCGTTTCCTAACTTGCATAAAGAAAGGATGTGGGGCATAGCTTTGTAAGATGAAGCTCCATAAAAAATAGAATCTTAATGAGACATTCTTATCATATGACTAGGTAATCGAGCAGTTTTAGCACAAAGTTCATGCTCGTTAAAAAATAAACGCAAGATCCGAGAAGTTTTAGCACATAGTTCATGCTCGTTAAAAAATAAACATAAGATTGAGCAAATGTTTCCACCCGCGTTTAAGCTCGTTAAAAAATGAACTACCCGGTAAATAACCACAGTGAATGTAATATCATCAGCCATCAAAGCCTTGGTCGTGTTTGCACCATCACCTCCACTTTTCATTTGGCCGATCGTTCACCTCTATATGATTGTTTACCCATTTTGAGGAACAGCTGCGAAGAGTGATTTCACCTAGCCATCCTTGTGACACTGCCGTGATTGGAAAATTCCAACTTGTACCTGGAATCAGCTGCTAACCCTGTTTATCACTCGTTCCTCAAAAGACGAGTCTTCTTTAAGCTCTTTTCAACTGACTCGTAAAATATGAAAAGATTGTCGAGTCCTTGGCCTTCCAGCTCGTTAAAGGGACAGGAAGAGCTATCCCTCCTCTAGATTTTAATCTTTTTGGACCTGAGGGATTATTGCACAAAAAGATCGAGCGCTTGTTTTGTTCGGCTCGTTAAAACTATCGAAAACTCATCCCTTCTTTATTGTTTTATACTTTTTCGGACTTAAGGGATTAGATGACGAAAAAGGGATTTTTGGAGTTAACTTTATGTACCTTTTCAGACTCTCTAAAAATGAAAAGGACCGAGTTATCTTTGTCGTTAGACTCGTTAAAATCACTAAATAGCGACAAACTTGTCTTTAGACGAGAATGAGTTTCACTATCGCTAGACTCGTTAAAACATAGCGATGGGCTTGCCCGAAGGGCAGGTTATAGAACAAGCATATGTTATCCTCCTCAAGCTTGACAAAAATAAAGAGGTACTGGTCAGCAATGACTGGGGAAAAATTGGGAGAAACTCAAGAAAACTTTGATGGTAGCAAGTCGCTCTTGAACATGACACTTTTCCTCCGTACCACAATCGGGTCGGGTTGTTTCATTCACCGGTCACATCCATGGTCTCGCCATACCATCCATATTTGGGTAATGCTACCAATCCATCGCATCAGTGTCGCCATATGTTCAAGAGAAGTCGTTCAGAAAAGTCAACCGTGTCCCATCCACTGCCATACATTATCCTTCATCCTTTCATGACCGCCACCCTAAATCATATGTCACAGATCGTTTTCACCTCCATTAAAATCATTAGCTCCGTTCCGTGTCACTGATGTGGGATTCATTAAGGCCCTCCTTTGACGGATCACTTCTTGTCGACATCAGCTCATTATCCAAGAAGTTGATCTAGGAACAACCCCTTCAGTACTTTGAAGCTTGCATGCCTCAATGGCAAGTTTCTCACTTCCGGCGACAGGTATACATCAATGACCTTCGACCGAAAGATTTTGCGTGGTGTTCGACGCCAAGTCCTTTATTCACACCACGTGAATTGTACTGCAGTACCTTGAGGGTCATTATCATTATCAGTGATTCCTCTCGCGCTTGTTAACGGTTTACATCATTGACCGGTAATCAAGCGATGTCTTTCCATGTTCGACTTCAGAACATTTCTCACATGGATCGACTTGTACTTAGAGTGAAGATCGAACGAGTTTGAAGACCCCAGATCTAGTTTCATCCATCTGGGCTGCGATATATATTCGGGAAAGATAAAGACATTGACATGTACATCATTGCAGCAGATAATCATCCTACTCAAAGGATGATAATTTCATCAAAATTATCAGTCTACCATCAGACGATTGTCTGTTCTATGTACAGAAAAATGAATTTATAAAGCTGAGCATGGGAATGCCCGCCTCAGCTAGATCATGAAAGCAGTATGAAAAATAATGTATTGTATTGTATCTTATTACAGGTCTCCTCCCAGCATTGGATGAACTTCGGATCCCCCTGATAAAGCATTTCACCCAATAAACGGCCTCATACTTTAGGGGGCAACTGTTATAGACATTTTTGTGCCTTACAGCATTGAGCATGAAATGTCCATAATCTAAGGGATCCAAAGTCCCTAAACATGTTGTTCCTACCCCTAGAGGAACAAGGCTAACAAACCACAGCAATTCACAGAAGTTCTCCACCTGAAACTGCTCAAAAACAAGTCAATTCAGGATCATGTCAATGGCTCCACTCGCTGTCTGCGCTAAATGTCAATGGCTCCACTGGCTACCTGCGCTGAATGTCAAAGCCAACACTGGCTACCTACGCTGAGCGAGATTGGACATGTGGCAAGTTCATTCCTCAAGGTGTCAAAACCCAGGAAGCTTCCAAAATGACACTTGCCTCAGGGAATTCGACTGGTGATGAGTAAGAGGTTCCAAATCTCCAAGTGGAAGCAAGAACCTCCAAGTGGAATCAAGAACTGACAGAGGGAGAGGACACTAGTCAGATCTCAAGCTGACTCATCCTCTCTCCAAACATCTATATATGGATCTCTCCTCCATGAGATCTAGAGGCTGGAATTTTGTAATTGCAAAGAATTGCTGTTGGTTTGAGATTGGAATCATTGGGTGCTTAATGCTTTGAAGGGGGTGAAGATAGGAATTCCATTTGCTGGGAAGGAGATGCTGGATTGAAGCCCTCTGGGTTGTATCTCTTCCTGAACCTTGTTATTCATCAATAAAGCTATCTTGGTTTCTCCTATATGCTGATGTATTCTTGATGTATGATTGCATTAGTATGTTTAGTTCATTTCTAATCCTGAACTAGTTATGAATGTGAATATCTGTCTTTGTGTAGTGTTCTTCTCTTGTCGCAAGTAGCTGTTCTCTTGTGATCTTGCAGGAATCTGTTGAAGTTGGGCTAGCGAGAAGGCAAGTAGTTGTTCTCTTGTGATCTCGTATGAACCCGTTGAAGCTGGTCGAGCAAGAAGGCAAGTAGCTGTGAACACCCAAAGAGAAGAGAGACCGGATCGAGGGAAAAACGGAAGACACCGGTTAGTCCATCTATCTCTCTTCATTCTTAATTCATAAAGGAAGAAATATTAGAATAGTTGTCTCTGTTTGTTGCTAAGGCACTGTCACACCTTAGGTGGATAGGATCGTCCTGCATAGGCATTTTTCCCCACAACAATGTTCATGAGGTTGTCTTATCACTTCCTTCATTCTTCTTTCCGGCCCTTGCGACGAAGTCCACCAACTTCCTTTCCTTCGTTGTTTCAGTCACACTCCCAAGTCCTCTTTGCTCCACATCCTCATGCTTCACATTCGGATCTTTGGGATACAAAGTCATAGAAGCCATCCTTGGTCTATACCCCAAGCAACTTCTTCTATTCATCAGTACCATCATGGTCTTCCCTTCAGCTGTGATCAAGAGAATGTCCCAGTCCACCATTGGTATGGCTTGTGCAAGCTCCATAAAGTCTAGCCCCAACACCATAGAATGATCATCCATGTCCACAACCCTCAAGTCCAACTTTCCAAACCACGATCCTACTTTCACCTGAGTGTCCTTCAACACCCCATCAACAGCTCTAATGGTAGAGTTGACTGCTTTGAAAGCACTCCATTCCCTCTCCATCTTTGCTTTCTTCCCAAAAGACTTTGCTTCCTTCTTGCTTAAGAAGCTATGAGTAGCCCCCGTATCCACCAAAGCTGCAAATCTCTTGCCCTTCACGGTCACCTGCACAAAACTTAGCTTCAAGGAATCACCTCCCTCTGTTGGCTTTGTCTTGCACCTTACATCAGCAACCTTCTTCAAGAATTCAGCCTTAGAAGTGTCAATTCGCTCATGTTCCACCTTGACATTCCTCCTAAGGTATTTCACCTCCCTGCTTGGCTCTTCTAAGCAACTCGATCCTGGTCCAGCTTGACTTCCCTCAAGCTTGCCCTTCATCGCATCTTGCTCAAGTGCACCAACCAAGTGTCCACTAACCAAGTTCATAGAACTAAACTTCCGAATGTCCTCTGGATGCTCTCGGTAGTGAGTTCCTAACTTATTAATATAGTCGAGCTCTTCCTGCTCAATCACAACAACCTTCTTACCAAGAAGCTTCTTCTTTATCTCTTCCTCAATTTGCTTGATTTCGGCCTCCACCCTAGCACTTTCCTTCCTCAACCGGGCTCTTTCATCAAAGAGCTCTTGAAGATCAAGACCACTTCTTTGGATCTCCTCATCAAGTTCCTTGAGTTCAACATCTGTCGTACTTCCACATTGGTTCCTGAGTTCTTCAAGTTCCCTTCTTAGTTCCGAGCAGCTCTCCTGAATCTTCATGTTCTTGGCCTTCATCAAAACCCAGTTAGAACCCCATCGACTCATCTGTTCCAACACTTTGTACCGGAAAGCTTCAACTGCACCATGGCTAGACTCACCTATCGTAGTTTCATCCACCATTTCTGCCTTTTCAGCCTTCTCCATGTTCACCAAGTCCTTGCAACCTGAACCAACCCTTGTTCCACTTGTGTGAAATGGTTTCCTTCACCTGCAAGTACTCTTTCCATTGTCACGAGCAACCCTACTCATCAGCTTCAAACCGAAGTTCTATTTCCACCTGTCAAGTGTGTGTATCAGCTTCAATGCTTCAACACCTGAACCTGTTCACAAGCTTCAAACCTGTACTTCGTCACGAGCAACCCTACTCTGATACCAACTGTCACGCCCCTACACCTGCAGTAGTCTTCCAACCGCTTGTAGCAAGGTGCGGCACCACCGAACACTTTCTTTTCACCAATACTAACATTCGTGGACTACGCCTACTTCCACTTTAACATTACTTAGTTTGTGTTTCGCAACCAAGTAAACATGCAATTATCCTTTATACTTAACGAAGCCCATACTCATTCATTATCCATAGCAATTATAACAAGAACATCAACAATTGCAACAAGTATAAAGGGGTGGGGCAACTCCCCGTAATGTGAGTCTGCCTGAAAATATATTACGAATATCAATTTACAATATACAAGTGTGTCTTGGCCAAACCAAGTCTCACACTTAGCCAAATATTACAAAGAGAGGCAACCCTGCCTTTTACAACTTTGTGCACTCTAGCACGAAGGGAGGTACTCACCCGAGCCACCTAAATCCCTTAGCCAAGTCCTACACAAAATCTAAACCTTCACCGAACCCCGAGCACACCTTGCCCACACTTCTACCGGCTTGAGACAACCTTAGACTGCACCTCTAAGTAGTGCACATGAGCTATGCGCAACTCTACTTAAATCTATGCACTCCTTCTTTTACCCCTCAATCTTATGCGTAGTTGTGATGGAGAATTTGATGTTCAAATGAGCTCCAACGCATGTATACTTATATGTGTTTTAACTTAGTTTACATGTGGGCGATGGCACTCCAGCCAACCCCCAAAATAGCTTCAACGCACCCACAAGTGCTCCTTCATGAGTCGGCCTTGCCTTAACGCAATCCTCCTCCCAATCGTCATATAAACCTTCATTGGTTCCACCCATTTTTCCAAGTGTCGCAAGTCGCCACTTTTTTCATCACATAGAACTCGTACAAATGTCGCATTCGTCCGTTCAATGCGCGCCCATCGTGTGCCCGCGCGCCCGCCCGTGTGCCCGCGCACTCGCCCGCACCCTCATGCACGGCGACTTCGCCCGGCGCCCGTCACACCATCACTCGGAGGGCTTACATAAAAAGTTTAGGCGCCGTGAGACACCTCTGCAATATCTCATGCCTCCCATCACACAAGATTCATCACTCTTTCTGCACCACCCCCTTTGAAGTATTTCAACGCCACAGAAGAAGGAGTGAGGCAAAACAATATACTATCGCCTCTAGTGGGGATTCAAAGTTAGTCCATGAGATTATAGTCACTTTCTGTGTATTTGTGAAAGGTCAGCAAGGAAGAAGAGTTACAGTGAATGACAAGTATAAAAAATGTACATAGTGTGCCAACGAACTAGGGTTTACATAATTTAAGTCCGTAAAAAATGTACATAGTGTGCGAACGAACTAGGGTTTACATAATTTAAGTCTCTAATTTTAAAAAGTTCGCAAACAAGAACTGCAAACAATTGTCACCATGCACCTTGACAACTCTTCGCTTTTTCGCCTTGTGCTTCGGGAAAGTTTTAGAGGAATAAAAGTTCTGGATCTTAGAAGTTGTTAATAAGAAAAGTTAAAATTGCGGAAAGAGGAAAACCATTTTTTCTAATCTTTCAACCAGGTATTTTATTATGTTTTCTTACAAGAAGATAGCCAAATTTATAATTAATAAAAAAACTTAAAAAATCAACACAGCATTACAATTATCATTATTTTTTATAATAAATTATATAAATTTAAATAAATATAATATAATATATTTAAAATAAATGAAATTTTGTTATTTCCAACTTTAAGAAAAAGATGAAATAATTAAAATTTAAAATATTTAATATATATATATATTTTATAATTCAATTTATGGGTTAGGGTGAAAATAAGTAAAACAATGTATTTTTAAATTTAATTTGATAACTTTTATTTGAAAAAATAGTATGATTTTATATATATGAAGTTTAAATTTTATTAAATAACCAAATTTTAGTAAGAAGTACATTCTACTTTCATATATATATAAAAGTTATAATTTTTTTTTCAAATATCTTTTAAGGTTTTCAAAGGTGTGGAATAATAAGAATTTTAAAAACTTTCTAATGCAAGTTTATTGGTCTCATGAAGACGAGTGGAATCTTACATTAAGAAACACTATGACTTATTTGAATTATAAGGTTTATTGAATTAGTGATTATGTTTTAGATTTATTTTAATTTTAGCAAATTTGATTAATAACTATGATTAAACTAAAAGCTTCACCCAATTTATAAAATACATCTTTCATAATATATATGTCATGGAAAATAAACTAATTATGAATACCACATTTATTAGAAAAATTCACATATAATAATAGCTAGAAACGACATATTGGCTTGCAACTTTTGAGTCATTTAGATAAACATTTTAGGACTCCCTTAAGGAGGGAGATATTGGTATGGGAACTGGACGTTGTAGCACTCCCTTAAACTAGGAGACGTTAAGGGATAGAAATTGAGTGGGACCCAAATTCGTTTACGAAATGGAATAGAAAGTATTTTTAATTAAGCAAAGATTAAAGGAAATTCAAAATTTTCAAAAGAATTGCATATAAGAAACCATAGCTATGAAGTGAATGATCATGCCTTTCTAAGAGTTAAAGCTAGGAAAAGCTCCAAAAAGGTCCAAACTTTCCGCTTGATTTGTGACGATACTTGAAATCTTCAACAAGATAAACTTATCATCTTGCTTCACCACTAGTATGGCATATGTACATTTGTTTTCAGACATTGTATCCCTAATGTAACTCACATTTCGAATTAGAAACAACTAAATCATTTCCAAGCTAGCAACAAAGGAAATTAAAAAAAAAAAAATCATCACACCCACATGCTAAGATACCATCTAATAAACAAAATATAGTCCAAGTTTTCCCACTGAAAAATATGAAATAGTTATGCACTTGAGGTATCTGTTCTTGTATAGTAAATGAGTATTATATATTTTTGTTATTTTATTTCGAATTCAAAGATATTTAAATAGGATACAATCTCAATATTTTGTAGAGTAAATGAAAAAAAATAGATTTTGTTGTTATTTTTTTCGAACTAAAAATTAATTATAAATGTTTTGTGAGAAAGAGATCAATAGCCAGAAGTTGCGAGATTTTAAACAATGGACGATAGTTTTAATATTTCTTTTAATACATCTGAAATATGGTCGCAACTGCAATCTGCCCCATTCATTCATTATTGGATAGAATATACAAATTGACACTTATTATTCCCGAAATGGGATTCCTGAGTTGTAGTTGTTGTTTATGAATCGTTTTAACGTGTACAGAATTTCCACTCAATTCTACTCTTCATTTTCTTCTTTTATAAGCATTTGCCCGTAGATTGCGATAAATTTCCTACACGAATAGTTGTCAGTATACACTTGTGACATCTCTTGTGTTTTGGATAAGTATTAAATGGATAAAATTTCTCTTCCATGGACACACCTTTAAAAGAAACATTCAAAGGTATGTTTGTGCCCATTCTTAGAAGTTGCGAATAAGCAAAGATAAAATTGGGGAAAGAGAAAAACCACTTTAGTAAATTTTCAACCAAGTATTCTATTATTTTTCATCCTCAACCTTGGATGAAGTCCTCTCATTGTTTCTCCGCCTTATTTCTTCCCTTACTAGATAGGACAGTAACCGCTCCAAACTTGGTAGTTTCTCTCTACCATTTACCAAATATTGATAACTGTCCAAGTTATTGGGAGGACCGAAAAGAGATAGGGCTACCAAATCTTCTTCAAGGAGAGTAACACCGACACTCCCAATCTCATCACGAAATTGTGTAAACTTACTCATATACTGTGGTATTGATT
Organism: Pinus tabuliformis; assembly: GCA_031772625.1. Taxonomy (NCBI): domain Eukaryota; kingdom Viridiplantae; phylum Streptophyta; class Pinopsida; order Pinales; family Pinaceae; genus Pinus; species Pinus tabuliformis. The sequence continues at coordinate 233,673,648 of CM062818.1, forward strand.
CATTCTTTTACATCTCGATACTTCAAAGCTTTTCCTTGAGGGCCAACTTCCTGTGGTAATTATTATTCTGGTATATTCTTATGTTGGAATGCAACATAATACATATATAAACATTGAAACAAATATGAAACAAGAATAAATATCCATTTCAATATATCAAAGAACTCAAAGATGCTTACGTACAAAATGGAAATAAGGCAGCGCAAGCAATGGTAGGTTATCTCTTAGAAGAGATGTAGTGGTTACATGCTTATGAACCATGTTATAATGTGGAATGAAGGCCTATTTATTATTGAGGAACAATTTGAAACCATAAACATCCAAACACCTAACCTTAGTACATTAAGCAACAAAACTGTGCGTCCCGTTGGGGTAAATTGGTACATCAACTTCTCGGGGTCATAACTTTGGCTTACAATCTCTGTTTGATATGTTGTTAGAAATATATATCCGACTACAATTTTTGACTGCAAACATTGGTCAAACACGAATGTTTTCCCGTTTCCTAAAAAGATGTCATTCAGGGCCTCAAAACGACTCCAAAAGTTTAGGACCCGAAAAAACTACCAAAATAGTAAACTGAGCTATAATTAAGGAAACTTATAAATTGAAAGAAATAATGGTGGGGGTCCTAGTGGAATTGGTTGGTGGCCACCAATATCCACCTCAATCATTCCTTCCCTCTTAGGATGAAATGGTCCCAATTGCGTTGAGTTCCTCCATGAGATGGGGAAACTCCTCCTGAATTTGGTCCCTGGTGAGCCACTTGCCATGGTGGTGGAGTTGGCCAACTATGACAACCCAATATAGTTGGATATTCTTCTTGTGAGTGTTATTTATTTTTGTGTCCATGATATTAATAGTAGGGGTTTTTTCAATACAACTTGGGTTGGGCTCTTTTGGTGTCATGTGCTCAACAATCTCTGATGTATCCAACAATGGGGGAAAGTATGGTTGCAAGGAAAGAATACCCGAGCATGCTAGAGACCTGATCCAGTGGGAGTTCGTCTTAGGTCTAGTGCCTGTAGTATTTTTTGTGGCTACTCAAACCATCTAGTGATCAATACTCGTAACTAAATACCAAGAAAGTAAATTCTCGAATTCTCATGTGGGACACAAGTACTTTAATGGCCAAAATCTAGGGAACCCTCTCACTATAGGTGATGGTGAGAAAAACACTTGAGCCTCATTTCCATTACCTTGGTTGATTTTTCGGCTGCTCGAAGGCGTCGTGAGTTATTTTAGGACATTGTCCCAGGACACATCAAAGGATATCTCCACAAGGCCTAGTTACTTTGAGAGTGTAAGGATGTATAGGTCTTCTTAGGATATGGTTCTTCCTTTGAAGCCAAAATCTCCTCATCTAAATGCAAGTAAATCTCCCTCTCAAGGGAACACCTTGTTCCCTATTCTTCATCAAACTTCACATATCTATGAACATATGCCATCCTGATGGATGTCAGGTACACATGATAGTTATGAGGTGTATCAGCGTACGCCACAAATATGCCCAACTCTGTTGGTTGTTCAAGATTTTTCCTTGATTCCTTGCAAACATGAGAGTAAAATGATGATCCAAAGATCCTGAAGTGTGACACATGTTGGCTTAGGGGGTCCTGACCTAGGTTCAAAGTTAGTTTCACCAACCAACAAAACCTTACACTGCTGGCACTTTCGGCAACAACACACATAGCTCACACAAATCAGTATGGGGGATGTAAGAACTAAGTATTTTCATCCAGAGACTACTGTGATGTCTTTCAATGACTTGGATCTACCTACGCACAGATCAATACACCCCTAGGGAACATTACTGCAAATTTGTTACAGCAATTTTCAAACCTTCGCATAGGTCCACGATCAGTCCTTATAGACCTTTAACAATCAATTTCTCTACTTATGTGAATCGTAGGGTAATCATAAATGGAGTTCACACATATATGCTTAATTTGTTAGAACACATAAGATAAATTACCAGAATCTTCATGGGAGTGTTAAACATGCATTGTGTAAATTATTAAGACTTATTCAAGAGAATCACATAGCATTCAATCAATATTTCATAGAACAAATCATTCATCAGCGGCATATAAGATAAATAGACATGAACATAAATACTCAATAATTCTTCAGAAACTTGTCATTATTGATCTTAACTCACCGATTACAGACTCAAATAAACCCGCGAACATAGTTGCAGGGGTCCACGCACTCACCTGCGGACTCTTCCTAGGCCTTCGTGCACTCAACTATGGAGCCTTTCCTTCTACCTACACGCATAAAGCAGAGCCTTAACCCAATGCCCTATCCCACTCCTCCTCGTTCTCCAACTTCTTTCTTAGTTAGTTACCTCTTAGACTCGCTCGGACTCGACTATTTATAGACTTTTCCATATAATACCATGGTCCGCGAACTATGGGTGAATCTCAAAACTGACTCAAAACTTATCCAAAACAAGGAGTTAATACCCTTTGGCTCTTATTCCTCTATGCACTCTGCATCCACAAATCACATAGACTTTACATTGTTTTACAAAATTGTACCAAAACTTGGGTTATCTAACTCCAAACTAACCCAGGGGACCCCATCCTAACAACCCCCAACACAAAGATCGTGACTCACCCTCAAGTCACTCTGCTGATGTCACGATCTTATTGTGAATATCCCCCAGCTTCACTTGGATCACTCCAACTGTAGCAATGCTCTATGTCACTACCTGTCTAACCTCCTCCATCAAATTTTCACCAGTTGGTCCTTCTACATCCAGCCTCATCAATCATTGCGTCTACTGCAGTCGCTTAAGGTTATCATGAATGGAGAGCATGATTTGATAAGCCTCCTCCAACAAAGATTACAACCTAGACTTTAGCAAGGCTTGTTTCTTCTGCACTTCCTCTACCTACGCCAGTAGCTTCTTTCCTTCCCGTAACTTAGCAAGGGACGGTGCTGGTGCTAAGGTGTAGGCGGTCACCTTGACCTCATTGTATTGGTTCGGATCCTCCTGCAAACTGATTGATTTACCCATAGACATTCTTCTATTAGGATGCCCAAACCGTAACTTCATCACACACCTGTAATCCCTCTATCTTGTAAAACTATCTTTGTGCATACCCTACCATCATGGAGGCATAGCATGTAGCGCCAAATCCAGTGCCTGCAACCAGTGGTCCTTAGGGAATTCACACTCAAATTCATCCATAAACAAATCTACGTTAGTTAAGCCATCGTAATAAGGTAATTCCATTATTAATAGTGGTATGGAAATAGTGGAACTATAATATAGACCTTGTAGCACTCCTTTAAGCTAGGAGATGTTAAAGGATAGAAATTGAGTGGGATCCAAATTCATTTACGAAATGGAAGAGAAAGTATTTTTAAATAAAAAAATATTAAAGGAAACTCAATATTTTCAAAAGAATTGCATATAAGAAACCATAGATATGAAGTGAATGACCATGTCTTTCTAAGAGTTAAAGCTAGGAAAAGCTCCAAAAAGATCCAAACCTTCCCCTTGATTTGTTGGGAGACTTGAAATCTTCAACAGGATAAACTTATCATCTTGTTTCACCACTAGTATGGCATATGTACATTTTTTTCAGACATTGTATCCCTAATCTAACTCACATTTCGAAGTAGAAACAACTAAATCATTTCCATGTTAGCAACAAAGTAAATCAAAACAAAATCATCACACCCACATGCTAAGATACCATCTAATAAACAAAATCTTTATAGTCCAAGTTTTGCCACTTAAAAATCTGCAATAGTTATGCACTTGAGGTATCTCTTCTTGTATAGTAAATGAGTATTATATATTTTTGTTATGTTATTTCTGATTCAAAAATATTTAAAAAGTATAGTGAATGAGTATTATATATTTTTGTTATTTTATTTCGAATTCAAAGATATTTAAATAGGATACAATCTGAATATTTTGTCGATTAAATGAAAAAAAAATAGATTTTGTTATTAATTTTTTCTAATTAAAAATTAATTTGAAATGTTTTGTGAGAAAGAGTTAAATTAACCAGAAGTTGGGGGATTTTTGAGAGAAGTTTAGTATTTTGCATTGGGTTAATATTTTTACACCATGGCCTATTATTTTAATATTTCTATTAATAAATATGAAATATGGCCGCAATGACAACTGCAATCTACCCCATTCACTCATTATTGGAGAGAATATGCAAGTTGACACTTATTATTCCCGAAATGGGATTCCTCAGTTGCAGTTGTTGTTTATGAATCGTGTTAAGGTGTACAAAATTGCCACTAAATTCTACTATTCATTTTCTTCTTTTATAAGCATTTTCTTGTAAATTGCGGTAAATTTCCTACAAGAGCTACAAACAGTTGTCACTATGCACAAATCTCGTCTTTTAGATAATTATTAGAGGAATAAAATTTCTATTCCATGGACAGACCTTTAAACGAAACATTCGAATGTATGTGTGTACCTGAATCTTAGAAGTTGCAAATAAGAAGAGATAAAATTGGGGAAAGAGGAAAACCAGCTTGTAATTTTTCAACCAAATATTTTATTATTTTTTATTACCAGGTTTGTAATTAATAAACAAATTTAAAAAATCAACACAAGATTCTGTTCGAGCTTGATAAGCCTAGAGCCTTATATATAGATATATATATATATATATATATATATATATATATATATATATATATATATATATATATATATATATATATATATATATATATATATATATATATATAATTGTAATGTTTTAATTAATACATATTTATGATTAACATTCATCATCAACATTTTGGTATAATTGTAATTTGTATCCATTATATATTATATAACTTTTTTTTTAATCTACCGCACAAATTGAAATTTTCATTGTTTATTAAAAAATTAATTATTTTAATATTTTTGTAAACAAATATTTTAAAAATTTTATTATCCGAATATTATTTTTAAATTGATTCTTCCTACATGCATGGAACTAATTCCAAAGTATAAGTTGGAATTCGAATGATGATTCAAAGAATGCTCTGAATAGAAGATTAATCCACATCAGCACGTAGTTCCACATCAGCACGTAGTTCCACATCAGCATAATTAACTCAAATTATACTCCACATCATCAAGAGTTGCATTGGATGGTAGTTTATGCATTCGAATACAAATGCACGAAATAAATTCAAATGGTGACTCAAAGTATGCTCTAAATTAACTCAAATTATATGGTAGTTTCTATGGTTGAGGTGGCATCACATGCATGCATGATGATGATTCAATTCGAATATGGATGATGATTCAAATTATGATTCAAAGTATGCTCTGAATAGAAGGTTAATTCCACCCACAGCATGTAGTTCCACAATAAGTTGGAATTGCACTCGACTGGAGTTCACTTAAGCTTGACATCAATAATAGGGTATGCATGGAATCGCAGAGGGAGAGTTATACTCCAAATATTAGGCAGCAGAGGGAGAGTTAAGTGGGGTGCTGAATCAACTGTAACTATGAAATATAGCAATAAAAGGAGCGTCAATTGGATTTCCAATTCCAGTAAGTAAGCAAAAGTCGGATGGGTGGTAACTTGTAGAGAATTTTTGTTTTCCATAAATTTGAAGCCCCATGATGGACAACTGCAATCTGCGGCTAATGACATCCCCAACATTTATTCACTCATTATTCCAATGACTAAACAAATGATGAGGATGTTGCCATGCCATAGATATGCAAGTTGAAAAGTATGTATGACGACTCTTCGCAAATAAGAACTGTGGCTAAATTGCAAACAGTTCTTACCATGCATGGGTGACAACTCTTTGCTTTGGGTAAGTATGAGAGGAATAAAAGTTCTGGATCTTAGAATTGTTAATAAGCAAAGATAAAATTGGGGAAAGAGGAAAACCAGTTTCCTAATTTTTCAACCAAGTATTTTATTATGTTTTCTTACAAGAAGATATCCAAATTTGTAATTAATAAAGAAAAGTTAAATTTAAATATATTTATCAAGTATTTTAACCAAAAACCTCTCTATTGGATTCTAATCATAGATAACTTGATGGTGAATCCCAACAATCCGTTATGCACAAGTGTAGTTATACTCACAACAACAACGTGTTTGTTTTTAGTTGCATAAGGAGTGGTCTACCAGGCAACTAATTTTCCCAAGAATTGTTTTCCAATGACGGCGAAACACAAACGATTTCCACAGGTTACGACACCTATTGGAATTTAATTCCAACTGCAACATAAATAGCTGGATAGAAATCTGATTTACTGTAGATATTCCAGATTGTTGGATGCCTTAAAGTCGTGTTTGATATTTTCCACATTAATGTGCATTAAATTTTCAGCATTAAATTCCCCTGCAACAGCCGACTTCATTTCTTCAAAAGGTATCACCGCTTGCTGCATTCAATACGTAGATAAGTTTTAGAAGATATTTGTATTATTTTATTGTTTAAAGACAAATATGTTTTAACATATAAATGTAATGAACAGCAGTTCTGTTTTAAGAGAGAAGAATGATAGAGAATTCATTTTTGTAACGCACAGCAGTGCTGAAACTGTAATTTTCTGAGATAGTGAGAAATCGGTTTGTGGAACTGAAGCGTTCCTGTTGTAATCCCTCTGTCAAGAGGAAGATGCTTTTCAGCATAGACTGGTGAATCCCTCTGTCAAGAGGAAGATGCTTTTCAGCATAGACTGTTGTAATCCCTCTATCAAGAGGAAGATGCTTTTCAGCATAGACTGGTGAATCCCTCTATCAAGAGGAAGATGCTTTTCAGCATAGACTGGTGAATCCCTCTGTCAAGAGGAAGATGCTTTTCAGCATAGACTGGTGAACCCCTCTGTCAAGAGGAAGATGATTTTCAGCATAGACTGGTGAAACCCTCTGTCAAGAGGAAGATGCTTTTCAGCATAGACTGGTGAACCCCTCTGTCAAGAGGAAGATGCTCTTCAACATAATCTTTTGTGAAAATCCCTCTATGTGAGGAAGACGAATTTGTATGAATTGGTTTACTGTTTATAAATATAAGTTTTATTTGCGCGTTGCTGTTACACCGTAACCAGAAAATAGTCTTGACGTCAAAACAGAGTGTTGCTGATACACGAGTTTCAGCATTGCTGAAACACCATTGTTGTTACACTGGAAACAGCAACTGACGAAATTGCATTGCTGAAACACCAATTTCCTCGTTGCTGATACACTGTATTCTGCAAATGATTTTTATTTCCACTGTGTTAAAACAAAGTATTGTTCTATTTTTCAGTTTTGTTTGGAATTATCATAAATTCCCAACATGGTATCAGAGCTTGTCCAGGCTCTTTGAAGACGTCAAAGAAGCTGAAGGAAGGTTTCTTGCTACAGCAAATTATCCAGCAGAGTGAAAACGCTGTCAAGGTATTTCTCAAGCTAGTTTTCTCCGTTACTATTGAAGACAGTCAGTTATTTTAATACACAGCCAAGTATTTTTGAAGAGTGCAAGAATGGCCAGCACCAACACTAGCATGGGTATTCTTAATACTCAGCTTCCACTACTTAATGGGAAAAATTATGACTATTGGGCAATAGTTATGAGAGCTTTGCTTTTCTCAGAAGATTTATGGGAACTTGTTGAATATGGTTTTGAAGAACCAGCAAATGAAAATGAGTTTAATAGCTTAACTCATGCAGAGAAAGAGCTGTTGAAGAACTATAAGAAGGAGGATGCTAAGGCCCTCTACTTCTTGTATCGAGTAGTGGATGAGAGTGTGTTTCCAAGGATAGCAACAGCCAAGACATCCAGAGAAGCATGGCAAACTCCAAAGATAACCTATCAAGGCAAAGTGAAGATAGTAAAACCTCAGTTCATTAAGGAGGAAGCTTGTGATAAAAGCTTAGAGAAGACAGTGAATGTGAAGACAATTGTGTCTCACGAAGAAGAAGAGGAAGGGACAGCAGCAAATAATCCTTCCTTGGTGGCTCCTCCTCCACCACAGCAAGTACAACAAACCACACCACAAGTTGGAATTCGAACAGCCTTGAGAAGTCAAGGAAGTGCTTCTCCAAGCACACTGCAAGGATCAGAAATACCCTCAAGTTCGGATGGAACTCCAAGCACACCAAGAAGACCAAGATTCAGAAATTTGAATGAGATTTATGAACAAGGAGAGGTAAGTAACAATACTGGTCTGAATTCATTATTCGCTTTGTATTGTCATGTTGATGACCTAGTTCATTTTGAAGATGTTGTAAATGAAGATAAATGGATTGAAGCAATGAATGAAGAAATTGGTGCAATTGATAAGAGTAAAACATGGGAGTAAGTGGACCTCCTTGAAGGCAAAGATGCCATTGGAGTTAAGTGGGTCTATAAGACCAAAAGCAATGCTGAAGGCAAGATTGACAGGCACAAAGCAAGACTTGTTGTGAAAGGCTACAAGCAGCAACAAGGCAAAGACTATGATGAAACCTTTGCACCAGTAGCAAGGATGGAAACAGTCAGAACAGTGTTGTCTAGTGTAGCACAACACAAATGGAAGATTTATCAGATGGATGTTAAATCTGCATTCCTGAATGGAGTGTTAAAAGAAGAGGTTTACGTTGAACAACCTCCAGGCTATGAAGTTGAAGGCCAAGAGCATAAAGTCTGCAAACTGAAGAAGGCTCTTTATGGGCTAAAGCAAGCTCCAAGAGCATGGTACAGTAGAATATATGCTTATCTAATTGAGAATGCATTTGATAAGTGTGATGGTGAACCCACACTCTACATAAAGGAGAATGACGATAAGATTCTTATTGTTGTTTTATATGTAGATGATTTGATTTTTACTAGCAATGATGCTTCTCTCATTGCTGATTTTAAAGTAGTCATGAAAAGTGAATTTGAAATGAATGACTTGGGCTTCTTAAGATATTTTCTTGGAATTGAAGTAGACCAAAGTGAAAATGGTGTTTTCATTTCTCAAGATAAATATGTAGAAGCAGTGTTGAAGAGATTTAACATGCAGAACAACAAGACAGCTGTGACTCCAACTGTAATGGGGTTGAAATTGACCAAAGAAGACAGCAACAAGGATTTTGATCCAAAATTGTACAAGAGCATAGTTGGCAGCCTTATGTACTTGACTGCAACTAGGCCGGACATTATGCACGCCGTAAGTTTAATCTCCAGATTTATGGAAAGACCGAAAGAGACTCATTGGCAGGAAGCCAAGAGGATTGAAAGGTATGTGAATGGAACGAAGGGGTTTGGTATTTTATACTCCTCTTCTGAAAGTTTCATGTTGACAGGTTACACTGACAGTGATTGGGCTGGAAGTGTTGATGATAGGAAAAGAACATCGGGATATGTGTTTCATATGGGATTGGGAGCCATCTCATGGGCTTCCAAGAAGCAACCAGTTGTGTCTTTGTCAACAGCAGAGGCAGAGTATGTGGCAGCAACAGCAGCAACATTCCAAGCAGTGTGGCTGAAAAGAGTTCTTAGAGATTTGTGTCATGAACAAGAAAAAGGCACAACCATTTACTGTGACAATAGCTCAGCAATAGCATTGTCTAAAAACTCTGTTTTTCATAAAAGGACAAAGCACATAGACACCAAATTTCACTTCATACGTGAATTGGTTAACAATGGTGAGATTGTTTTGCAGCACTGCAGAACAGAGGATCAGTTCACTGACATCTTGACAAAACCATTGGGAAAGAAAAGTTTTGATCATTTCAGGAAATGCCTGGGTATGTAGAAAAACCCAGCAGTTGAAATTAAGGGGGAGTGTTGGAATTTAATTCCAACTGCAACATAAACAGCTGGACAGAAATCTGATTTGCTGTAGATATTCCAGATTGTTGGATGCCTCAAAGTCGTGTTTGATATTTTCCACATTAATGTGCATTAAATTTTCAGCATTAAATTCCCCTGCAACAGTCGACTTCGTTTCTTCAAAAGGCATCACCGCTTGCTGCATTCAATACGCAGATAAGCTTTAGAAGATATTTGTATTATTTTATTGTTTAAAGATAAATTTGTTTTAACATATAAATGTAATGAACAGCAGTTCTGTTTTAAGAGAGAAGAATGATAGAGAGTTCATTTTTGTAATGCACAGCAATGCTGAAACTGTAATTTTATGAGATAGTGAGAAATCAGTTTGTGGAACTGAAGCGTTCCTATTGTAATCCCTCTGTCAAGAGGAAGATACTTTTCAGCATAGACTGGTGAATCCCTCTGTCAAGAGGAAGATGCTTCTCAGCATAGACTGTTGTAATCCCTTTGTGAAGAGGAAGATGCTTTTCAGCATAGACTGGTGAATCCCTCTGTCAAGAGGAAGATGCTTTTCAGCATAGACTGGTGAATCCCTCTGTCAAGAGGAACATGCTTTTCAGCATAGACTGTTGAACCCCTCTGTCAAGTGGAAGATGCTTTTCAGCATAGACTGGTGAACCCCTCTGTCAAGAGGAAGATGCTTTTCAGCATACATTGGTGAATCCCTCTGTCATGAGGAAGATGCTTTTCAGCATAGACTGGTGAACCCCTCTGTCAAGAGGAAGATGCTCTTTAGCATAATATTTTGTGAAAATCCCTCTATGTGAGGAAGACGAATTTGTATCAGTTGGTATATTGTTTATAAATAGAAGTTTTATTTCCGCATTGCTGTTACACCGTAACCAGAAAATAGTCTTGACGTCAAAACAGAGTGTTACTCATACACGAGTTTCAGCATTGCTGAAACACCGTTTCCGTTACACTGCAAACAGCAACTGATGAAACTGCGTTGCTGAAAGACCAGTTTCCACGTTGCTGATACACTGTATTCCACAAACGATTTTTATTTCTGCTGTGTTAAAACAGAGTATTGTTTTGTTTTTCAGTTTTGTTTGGAATTATCAGAAATTCCCAACAATGCCATTGATCAACGATTCCGGTTACTTGACGACAACGTTATTTCACCCTTTCCACTTTGTCGTTAGTTTCGTGTCTGACATTTAGGTGGAGCTTCAAATTTCATTACCGCCGCGCCCATTTTAAATTATTCAAAAACTTCCATTACTGCATATTTGATTTTGAATTTGAATCTCTATTCTGTTTGTGCCCAAAATATACATGAACCTGAAAGATGTGGCGATGGGAACGTTGTGAGCCAGAGTGCAACAGTCAGGAAAGAATCATTTCGAAATGGCAGATTAATTGTACTGACCCTCTCCATCATTCACACAGCGATCACAACTACTGCGTTCAGTGGGAAGATATGTGCACACAATAGTGTGCACACCCATCATGTAGAGAAGAAGCCTCTAAAAGGATTGAGAAAAAGAGCGTCATGTGGCCCTGGAGAAAATGAGCATCAAAACTGGTGCAGAGGAGGTGAAGTACCACCATGTCAGAGGCGACAATGGGAGGCTGCGCGCTGCTGTATCTCATGCCTCATGCCTCCCATCACACAATATTCATCACTCTTTCTGCACCACCCCCTTTGAAGTATTGCAACGCCACAGAAGAAGGAGCGAGGCAAAACAATATACTATCGCGTCTATCAGGGATTCAAAGTTAGTCCGTGATATTATAGTCACTTTCTGTTTATTTGTGAAAGGTCAACAAGGAAGAAGAGTTACAATGAATGACAAGGATAAAAAATGTACATAGTGTGCCAACGAAATAGGGTTTACATAATTTAAGTCTGTAAAAAATGTACGTAGTGTGCCAACGAACTAGGGTTTACATAATTTAAGTCTCTAATTTTATAAAGTTCGCAAACAAGAACTGCAAACAATTGTCACCATGCACCTTGACAACTCTTCGCTTTTTTGCCTTGTGCTTTGGGTAAGTTTTAGAGGAATAAAAGTTCTGGATCTTAGAAGTTGTTAATAAGCAAAGTTAAAATTGGGGAAAGAGGAAAACCATTTTTCTAATCTTTCAACCAGGTATTTTATTATGTTTTCTTACAAGAAGATAGCCAAATTTATAATTAATAAAAAAATTAAAAAATCAACACAACATTACAATTATCATTATTTTTTATAATAAATTATATAAATTTAAATAAATATAATATAATATATTTAAAATAAATGAAATTTTGTTATTTCCAACTTTAAGAAAAAGATGAAATAATTAAAATTTAAAATATTTAATATATATATGTTTGTATAATTCAATTTATGGGTTAGGGTGAAAATAAGTAAAACAATGTATTTTTAAATTTAATTTGATAACTTTTATTTGAATAAAAAGTATGATTTTATATATATGAAGTTGAAATTTTATTAAATAACCAAATTTTAGTAAGAAGTACATTCTACTTTCATATATATATATATATATATATATATATATATATATATATATATATATATATATATATCTATATATATATATATATATATATATATATACACACATATATACATATAAGTTTTAATTTTTTATTTTTTTTAAATATCTTTTAAGGTTTTCAAAGTTGTGGAATAATAAGAATTTTAAAAACTTTCTAATGCAAGTTTATTGGTCTATAAAGACAAGAGTGGAATCTTACATTAAGAAACACTATGACTTATTTGAATTATAAAGTTTATTGAATTAGTGATTATGTTTTAGATTTATTTTAATTTTAGCAAATTAGATTAATAACTATGATTAAACTAAAAGCTTCACCCAATTTTTAAAATACATCTTTCATAATGTGTATGTCATGGAAAATAAACTAATTACGAATACCACATTTAATAGCAAAATTCACATATAATAATAGCTAGAAAAGACATATTGGCTTGCAACTTTTGAATCATTTAGATAAACATTTTAGGACTCTCTTAAGGAGTGAGATATTGGTATGGGAACCAGAGGCTGTAGCACTCCCTTAAGCTAGGAGACGTTAAGGGATAGAAATTGAGTGGGACCCAAATTCGTTTACGAAATGGAATAGAAAGTACTCTTAATTAAGAAAAGATTAAAGGAAATTCAAAATTTTCAAAAAATTGCATATAAGAAACCACAGCTATGAAGTGAATGATCATGCCTTTCTAAGAGTTAAAGCTAGGAAAAGCTCCAAAAAGGTCCAAACTTTCCGCTTGATTTGTGAGGATACTTGAAATCTTCAACAAGATAAACTTATCATCTTGCTTCACCACTAGTATGGAATATGTACATTTGTTTTCGGACATTGTATCCCTAATGTAACTCACATTTCAAATTAGAAACAACTAAATCATTTCCAAGCTAGCAACAAATTAAAATAAAATAAAAAATAAAAAAATCATCACACCCATATGCTAAGATACCATCTAATAAACAAAATATAGTCCAAGTTTTCCCACTTAAAAATATGAAATAGTTATGCACTTGAGGTATTTGTTCTTGTATAGTAAATGAGGATTATATATTTTTGTTATTTTATTTCAAATTCAAAGATATTTAAATAGGATACAATCTCAATATTTTGTAGAGTAAATGAAGAAAAATAGATTTTGTTGTTATTTTTTTTCGAACTAAAAATTAATTATAAATGTTTTGTGAGAAAGAGATCAATAACCAGAAGTTGCGGGATTTTAAACAATGGACGATAGTTTTAATATTTCTTTTAATACTTCTGAAATATGGTCGCAACTGCAGTCTTCCCCATTCATTCATTAGTTGATAGAATATACAAATTGACACTTATTATTCCCGAAATGGGATTCCTGAGTTGTAGTTGTCGTTTATGAATCGTGTTAACGTGTACAGAATTTCCACTCAATTCTACTTTTCATTTTCTTCTTTTATAAGCATTTGACCGTAAATTGCGATAAATTTCCTACATGAATAGTTGTCAGCATACACTTCTGACATCTCTTATGTTTTGGATAAGTATTAAATGAATAAAATTTCTCTTTAATGGACAAACCTTTAAAAGAAACATTCAAAGGTATGTTTGTGCCCATTCTTAGAAGTTGCGAATAAGCAAAGATAAAATTGGGGAAAGAGAAAAACTACTTTAGTAAATTTTCAACCAAGTATTCTATTATTTTTCATCCTCAACCTTGGATGAAGTCCTCTCCCTGTTTCTCCGCCTTATTTCTTCCCTTACTAGATAGGACAATAACCGCTCCAAACTTGGTAGTTTCTCTCTACCATTTACCAAATATTGATAACTGTCCAAGTTATTGGGAGGACCCAAAAGAGATAGAGCTACCAAATCTTCTTCAAGGAGAGTAACACCGACACTCCCAATTTCATCACGAAATTGTGTAAACTTACTCATATACTGTGGAATTGATTCATTATTTTACATCTCGATACTTCAAAGCTTTTCCTTGAGGGCCAACTTCCTGTGGTAATTATTATTCTGGTATATTCTTATGTTGGAATGCAACATAATACATATATAAAAATTGAAACAAAGATGCAACAAGAATAAATCTCCATTTCAATAATATCAAAGAACTCAAAGATGCTTACATACAAAACGGAAATAAGGCAGCGCAAACAATGGTAGGTTATCTCTGAGAAGAGATGTAGTGGTTACATGCTTATGAACTATGTTATAATGCGGAATGAAGGCCTATTTATTATTGAGGAACAATTTGAAACCGTAAACATCCAAACACCTAACCTTAGTACATTAAGCAACAAAATTGTGCGTCCCGTTGGGGTAAATTGGTACATCAAGTTCCTTGGGTCATAACTTTTGCTTACAATCTCTGTTTGATATGTTGTTAGAAATATATATCCGACTACAATTTTTGACTGCAAACATTGGTCAAACACCAACGTTTTCCCATTTTCTAAAAATATGTCATTCAGGGCCTCAAAATGACTCCAAAAGTTTAGGACCCGAAAAAACTACCAAAATAGTAAACTGAGCTATAATTAAGGAAACTTAAAAATTGAAAGAAATAATGGTGGGGGTCCTAGTGGAACTGGTTGGTGGCCACCAATATCCACCTCGATCATTCCTTCCCTCTTAGGATAAAATGGTCCCAATTGCGTTGAGTTCCTCCATGAGATGGGAAAACTCCTCCTGAAGTTGGTCCCTGGTGAGCCACATGCCATGGTGGTGGAGTTGGCCAACTATGACAACCCAATATAGTTGGATATTCTTCTTGTGAGTGTTATTTATTTTTTTATCCATGATATTAATAGTAGGGATTTTTACAATACAACTTGGGTTGGGCTCTATTGGCGTCATGTGCTCAATATTGTCTAATGTATCCAACAATGGTGGAAAGTATGGTTATAGGGAAAGAATACCCGAGCATGCTAGAGATCTGATCCAGAGGGAGTTCGTCTTAGGTCTAGTGCCTGTAGTATTTTTTGGGGCTACTCAAACCATCTAGTGATCAATACTCGTAACTAAATACCAAGAAACTAAATTCTCGAATTGTCATGTGGGACACAGGTACTTTAATGGCCAAAATATAGGGAACCCTTTCCCTAGAGGTGATGTTGATAAAAACACTTGAGCCTCATTTCCATTACCTTGGTTGATTTTTCGGCTGCTCGAAGACGTCGCGAGTTATTTTAGAACATTGTCCCAGGATGCATCAAAGGATATCTCCACAAGGCCTAGTTACTTTGAGAGTGGTAAGGATGTATAGGTCTTCTTACGATATTGTTCTTCCTTTGGAGCTAAAATATCCTCATCTGGATGCAAGTAAATCTCCCTCTCAAGGGAACACCTTGTTCCCTTCTCTTCATCAAACTTCACATATCTATGAACATATTCCATCCTGATGCATGTCAGGTACACCCGATAGTTATGAGGTGTATCAGCGTATGCCACAAATATGCCCAACTCTGTTGGTTGTTCAAGATTTTTCCTTGATTCCTTGCAAACATGAGAGTAAAATGACGATCCAAAGATCTTGACGTGTGACACATGTTGGCTTAGGGCGTCTTGACCCAGGTTCAAAGTTAGTTGCACCAACCAACAAAACCTTACACTGCTGGCACTTTCGGCAACAACACACATAGCGCAGGCTGTAGTCTCACCCAAATCAGTATGGGGCATGTAAGAACTAAGTATTTTCACCCTGAAACTAGTGTGATGTCTTCCAATGCCTTGTATCTACCTACGCACAGATTAATACACCCCTAGGGAACATTACTGCAAATTTGTTAGAGCAATTTTCAAACCTTCGCATAGGTCCACGATCAGTCCTTATAGACCTTTAACAATCAATTTGTCTACTTATATGAATCGTAAAGTAATCATAAATTGGAGTTCACACATATATGCTTAATTTGTTAGAACACATAAGATAAATTACCAGAATCTTCGTGGGAGTGTTAAACATGCATTGTGTAAATTATTAAGACTTATTCAAGAGAATCACATAGCATTCAATCAATATTTCATAGAACAAATAATTCACCAACGACATATAAGATAAATAGACATGAACATAAATACTCAATAATTCTTCAGAAACTTGTCATTATTGATCTTAACTCACCGATTACAGACTCAAATTAACATGCGAACATAGCTGCAGGGGTCCACGCACTCACCTGCGGACTCTTCCTAGGCCTCTGTGCACTCAGCTATGGAGCCTTTTCTTCTACCTACATGCAAAAAGTAGAGCCTCCTCCTTTAACCAAATGCCCTATCCCACTCCTCCTTGTTGTCCAACTTCTTTCTTAGTTAGTTACCTCTTAGACTCGCTCGGACTTGACTATTTATAGACTTTTCCATATAATACCATGGTCCACAAACTATGGGTGAATCTCAAAACTGACTCTAAACTTATCCAAAACAAGGAGTTAATCCCCTTTTGCTCGTATTCCTCTATGCACTCTGCATCCACAAATCGCGTAGACTTTACATTGTTTTACAAAATTGTACCAAAACTTGGGTTATCTAACTCTAAACTAACCCAGGGGACCCCATCCTAACAAGCCCCCAACACAAAGATCACGACTCACCCTCGAGTCACTCTACTGATGTCGCGATCTTATTGTGAATATCCCCCAGCTTCACTTGGATCACTGCAACTGTAGCAATGCTCTATGTCACTACTAGTCTAACCTCCTCGATCAAATTTTCACCAGTTGGTCCTTCTACATCCAGCCTCATCAATCATTGCGTCTACTGTAGTCGCTAAAGGTTATCATGAATGCAGAGCATGATTTGATAAGCATCCTCCAACAAAGATTACAACCTAGACTTTAGCAAGGCTTGTTTCTTCTGCACTTCCTCTACCTACGCCAGTAGCTTCTTTCCTTCCCGTAACTTAGCAAGGGACGGTGTTGGTGCTAAGGTGTAGGCAGTCATCTTGACCTCATTGTATTGGCACTGCATCTCCCTTACCTCTGTGTTCAATTTTTGCTGGTTCGGATCCTCCTACAAATTGATCGATTTACCCATAAACATTCTTCAATTAGGATGCCCAAACCATAACTTCATCACACACCTGTAATCCCTCTATCTTGTAAAACTATCTTTGTGTGTACCCTACCATCATGGAGGCATAGCACGTAAAGCCAAATCTAGTGCTTGAAACCAATGGTCCTTAGGGAATTCACACTCAAATTCATCCATAAACAAATCTACGTTAGTTAAGCCATCGTAATAAGGTAATTCTATTATTAATATTGGTGTGGAAACTGTTGAACTATAATATAGACCTTGTAGCACTCCTTTAAGCTAGCAGATGTTAAAGGATAGAAATTGACTGGGACCCAAATTCACTTACAAAATGGAAGAGAAAGTATTTTTAAATAATAAAATATTAAAGGAAACTCAATATTTTCAAAAGAATTGCATATAAGAAACCATAGATATTAAGTGAATCTAAGAGTTAAACCTAGGAAAAGCTCCAAAAAGATCCAAACCTTCCCCTTGATTTGTGGGGACACTTGAAATCTTCAACAAGATAAACTTATCATCTTGTTTCACCACTAGTATGGCATATGTACATTTTTTTTCAGACATTGTATCCCTAATCTAACTCACATTTCGAAGTAGAAACAACTAAATCATTTCCATGTTAGCAACAAAGTAAATCAAAAACAAAATCATCACACCCACATGCTAAGATACCATCTAATAAATAAAATCTTTATAGTCCAAGTTTTGCCACTTAAAAATCTGCAATATTTATGCACTTGAGGTATCTCTTCTTGTATAGTAAATGAGTATTATATATTTTGTTATCTTATTTCTGATTCAAAAATATTTAAAA
Organism: Pinus tabuliformis; assembly: GCA_031772625.1. NCBI lineage: Eukaryota > Viridiplantae > Streptophyta > Pinopsida > Pinales > Pinaceae > Pinus > Pinus tabuliformis. The sequence goes on from CM062818.1 coordinate 233,691,773, forward strand.
AGTATAGTGAATGAGTATTATATATTTTTGTTATTTTATTTCGAATTCAAAGATATTTAAATACGATACAATCTGAGTATTTTGTAGATTAAATGAAAAAAAAAATAGATTTTGTTATTATTTTTTTCGAATTAAACATTAATTAGAAATGTTTTGTGAGAAAGAGTTAAATTCACCAGAAGTTGGGGGATTTTTGGGAGAAGTTTAGTATTTTGCATTAGGTTAATATTTTTACACCATGGCCTATTATTTTAATATTTCTATTAATAAATATGAAATATGGCCGCAATGACAACTGCAATCTACCCCATTCACTCATTATTGGAGAGAATATGCAAGTTGACACTTATTATTCCCAAAATGGGATTCCTCAGTTGCAGTTGTTGTTTATGTATCGTGTTAAGGTGTACAAAATTGCCACTAAATTCTACTATTCATTTTCTTCTTTTATAAGCATTTTCTTGTAAATTGCGGTAAATTTCCTACAAGAGCTACAAACAGTTGTCACTATGCACAAATCTCATCTTTTAGATAATTATTAGAGGAATAAAATTTCTCTTCCATGGACAGACCTTTAAAAGAAACATTTGAATGTATGTGTGTACCTGAATCTTAGAAGTTGCAAATAAGAAGAGATAAAATTGGGGAAAGAGGAAAACCAGCTTGTAATTTTTCAACCAAGTATTTTATTTTTTTTATTACCAGGTTTGTAATGAATAAAATAATTTAAAAAATCAACACAAGATTCCGCTCGAGCTTGATAAACCCAGAGCCTAATGTATATATATATATATATATCTATCTATCTATATATATATATATATATATATATATATATATATATATATATATATATATATATATATATATATATATATATATATATATATATATATATATATATATTTGAAGTGTAGTGTTTTAATTAATACATATTTATGATTAACATTCATTATCAACATTTTGTTATAGTTGTAATTTGTATCCATTATATATTATATAACTTTTTTTTTAATCTACGGTACAAATTGAAATTTTCATTGTTTATTAAAAAATTAATTATTTTAATATTTTTGTAAACAAATATTTTAATAATTTTATTATCCGAATATTATTTTTAAAATGATTCTTTCTACATGCCTGGAACTAATTCCAAAGTATTAGTTGGAATTGGAATGATGATTCAAAGGATGCTATGAAGAGAAGATTAATCCACATCAACACGTAGCTCCACATCAGCATAATTAACTCAAATTATACTCCACTATACTCCACATCATCAAGAGTTGCATTGGATGGTAGTTTATGCATTCGAATACGAATGCACGAAATAAATTCGAATGGTGACTCCCTTAAGCTAGGAGACGTTAAGGGATAGAAATTGAGTGGGACCCAAATTTGTTTACAAAATGGAATAGAAAGTATTTTTAATTAAGCAAAGATTAAAGGAAATTCAAAATTTTCAAAAGAATTGCATATAAGAAACCATAGCTATGAAGTGAATGATCACGCCTTTCTAAGAGTTAAAGCTAGGAAAAGCTCCAAAAAGGTCCAAACTTTCCGCTTGATTTGTGAGGATACTTGAAATATTCAACAAGATAAACTTATCATCTTGCTTCACCACTAGTATGGCATATGTACATTTGTTTTCAGACATTGTATCCCTAATGTAACTCACATTTCGAATTAGAAACAACTAAATCATTTCCAAACTAGCAACAAATTAAATAAGAAAAAAAAAAAAAAATCATCCCACCCACATGCTAAGATACCATCTAATAAACAAAATATAGTCCAAGTTTTCCCACTTAAAAGTATGAAATAGTTATGCACTTGAGGTATCTGTTCTTGTATAGTAAATGAGTATTATATATTTTTGTTATTTTATTTCAAATTCAAAGATATTTAAATAGGATACAATCTCAATATTTTGTAGAGTAAATGAAAAAAAAAATAGATTTTGTTGTTATTTTTTTTCGAACTAAAAATTAATTATAAATGTTTTGAGAGAAAGATATCAATAACCAGAAGTTGCGGGATTTTAAATAATGGACGATAGTTTTAATATTTCTTTTAATACATCTGAAATATGGTCACAACTGCAATATGCCCCATTCATTCATTATTGGATATAATATACAAATTGACACTTATTATTCCTAAAATGGGATTCCTGAGTTGTAGTTGTTGTTTATGAATCGTGTTAACGCGTACAGAATTTCCACTCAATTCTACTTTTCATTTTCTTCTTTTATAAGCATTTGCCCATAAATTGCGATAAATTTCCTACACGAATAGTTGTCAGTATACACTTGTGACATCTCCTGTGTTTTGGATAAGTATTAAATGAATAAAATTTCTCTTCCATGGACACACCTTTAAAAGAAACATTTAAAGGTGTGTTTGTGCCCATTCTTAGAAGTTGCGAATAAGCAAAGATAAAATTGGGGAAAGAGAAAAACTACTTTAGTAAATTTTCAACCAAGTATTCTATTATTTTTCATCCTCAACCTTGGATGAAGTCCTCTCCTTGTTTCTCTGCCTTATTTCTTCCCTTACTAGATAGGACAATAACCGCTCCAAACTTGGTAGTTTCTCTCTACCATTTACCAAATATTGATAACTGTCCAAGTTATTGGGAGGACCCAAAAGAGATAGAGCTACTGAATCTTCTTCAAGGAGAGTAACACCGACACTCCCAATTTCATCATGAAATTGTGTAAACTTACTCATATACTGTGGAATTGATTCATTCTTTTACATCTTGATACTTCAAAGCTTTTCCTTGAGGGCCAACTTCCTGTGTTAATTATTATTCTGGTATATTCTTATGTTGGAATGCAACATAATACATATATAAAAATTGAAACAAAGATGCAACAAGAATAAATCTCCATTTCAATAATATCAAAGAACTCAAAGATGCTTACGTACAAAACGGAAATAAGGTAGCGCAAGCAATGGTAGGTTATCTCTGAGAAGAGATGTAGTGGTCACATGCTTATGAACTATGTTACAATGTGGAATGAAGGCCTATTTATTATTGAGGAACAATTTGAAACCATAAACATCCAAACACCTAAACTTAGTACATTAAGCAACAAAACTGTGCATCCCGTTGGGGTAAATTGGTACATCAACTTCCCGGGGTCATAACTTTGGCTTACAATCTCTGTTTGATATGTTGTTAGAAATATATATCTGACTACAATTTTTGACTGCAAACATTGGTCAAACACCAATGTTTTCCCGTTTTCTAAAAAGATGTCATTCAGGGCCTCAAAACGACTCCAAAAGTTTAGGACCCGAAAAAACTACCAAAATAGCAAATTGAGCTATAATTAAGGAAACTTAAAAATTGAAAGAAATAATGGTGGGGGTCCTAGTGGAATTGGTTGGTGGCCACCAATATCCACCTCGATCATTCCTTCCCTCTTAGGACGAAATGGTCCCAATTGCATTGAGTTCCTCCATGAGATGGGGAAACTCCTCCTGAAGTTGGTCCCTGGTGAGCCACTTGCCATGGTGGTGGAGTTGGCCAACTATGACAACCCAATATAGTTGGATATTCTTCTTGTGAGTGTTATTTATTTTTTTATCCATGATATTAATAGTAGGGGTTTTTTCAATACAACTTGGGTTGGGCTCTATTGGTGTCATGTGCTCAACAATGTCTGATGTATCCAACAATGGGGGAAAGTATGGTTGTAGGGAAAGAATACCCAAGCATGCTAGAGACCTGATCCAGAGGGAGTTCGTCTTAGGTCTAGTGCCTGTAGTATTTTTTGGGGCTACTCAAACCATCTAGTGATCAATACTTGTAAATAAATACCAAGAAACTAAATTCTCGAATTCTCATGTGGGACACCCTTTCCATATAGGTGATGGTGATAAAAACACTTGAGCCTCATTTCCATTACCTTGGTTGATTTTTCGTTTGCTCGAAGACGTCGCGAGTTATTTTAGGACATTGTCCTAGGACACATCAAAGGAAATCTCCACAAGTCCTAGTAACTTTGAGAGTGGTAAGGATGTATAGGTCTTCTTAGGATATGGTTCTTCCTTTGGAGCCAAAATCTCCTCATCTGGATGCAAGTAAATCTCCCTCTCAAGGGAACACCTTGTTCCCTTCTCTTCATCAAACTTCACATATCTATGAACATATGCCATCCTGATGGATGTCAGGTACACCCGATAGTTATGAGGTGTATCAGCGTACGCCACAAATATGCCCAACTTTGTTGGTTGTTCAAGATTTTTCCTTGATTCCTTGCAAACATGAGAGTAAAATGATGATCCAAAGATCCTGAAGTGTGACACATGTTGGCTTAGGGGGTCATGACCCAGGTTCAAAGTTAGTTGCACCAACCAACAAAACCTTACACTGCTGGCACTTTCGGCAACAACACACATAGCGCAGGCTGCAGTCTCACCCAAATCAGTATCGGGGATGTAAGAACTAAGTATTTTCATCTAGAGACTAGTGTGATGTCTTTCAATGCCTTGGATCTACCTATGCACAGATCAATACACCCCTAGGGAACATTACTGCAAATTTGTTACAACAATTTTCAAACCTTCGCATAGGTCCACGATCAGTCCTTATAAACCTTTAACAATCAATTTGTCTACTTATGTGAATCGTAGGGTAATCATAAATTGGAGTTCACACATATATGCTTAATTTGTTAGAACACATAAGATAAATTACCAGAATCTTCGTGGGAGTGTTAAACATGCATTGTGTAAATTATTAAGACTTATTCAAGAGAATCACATAGCATTCAATCAATATTTCATAGAACAAATAATTCATCAGCGGCATATAAGATAAATAGACATGAACATAAATACTCAATAATTCTTCAGAAACTTGTCATTATTGATCTTAACTCACCGATTACAAACTCAAATTAACCCATGAACATAGCTGCAGGGGTCCACGCACTCACCTGTGGACTCTTCCTAGACCTCCGTGCACTCAGCTATGGAGCCTTTCCTTCTACCTACATGCAAAAAGCAGAGCCTCCTTCTTAACCCAATGGCATATCCCACTCCTCCTTGTTCTCCAACTTATTTCTTAGTTAGTTACCTCTTAGACTCGCTCGGACTCAACTATTTATAGACTTTTCCATATAATACCATGGTCCGCGAACTATGGGTGAATTTCAAAACTGACTCTAAACTTATCCAAAACAAGGAGTTAATCCCCTTTGGCTCTTATTCCTCTATGCACTCTGCATCCACAAATCGTGTAAACGTTACATTGTTTTACAAAATTGTACCAAAACTTGGGTTATCTAACTCCAAACTAACCCAGGGGACCCCATCCTAACAAGTCCCCAACACAAAGATCACGACTCACCCTCGAGTCACTCTGCTAATGTCGCGATCTTATTTTGAATATCCCCCCAGCTTCACTTGGATCACTGCAACTGTAGCAATGCTCTATGTCACTACCTGTCTAACCTCCTTGATCAAATTTTCACCAATTGGTCCTTCTACATCTAGCCTCATCAATCATTGCGTCTACTGTAGTTGCTTAAGGTTATCATGAATGGAGAGCATGATTTGATAAGCCTCCTCCGACAAAGATTACAACCTAGACTTTAGCAAGGCTTGTTTCTTCTGCACTTCCTCTACCTACGCCAGTAGCTTCTTTCCTTCCCATAACTTAGCAAGGGACGGTGTTGGTGCTAAGGTGTAGGCGGTCACCTTGACCTCATTGTATTGGAACTGCATCTCCCTTATCTCTGTGTTCAATTTTTGCTAGTTCAGATCCTCCTGCAAATTGATCGATTTACCCATAGACATTCTTCAATTAGGATGCCCAAACCGTAACTTCATCACACACCTGTAATCCCTCTATCTTGTAAAACTATCTTTGTGCGTACCCTACCATCATGGAGGCATAGCACGTAGCGCCAAATCCAGTGCTTGAAACCAGTGGTCCTTAGGGAATTCACACTCAAATTCATCCATAAACAAATCTACGTTAGTTAAGCCATTGTAATAAGGTAATTCTATTATTAATATTGGTATGGAAACTGTTGAACTATAATATAGACCTTGTAGCACTCCTTTAAGCTAGGAGATTTTAAAGGATAGAAATTGAGTGGGACCCAAATTCATTTACGAAATGGAAGAGAAAGTATTTTTAAATAAGAAAATATTAAAGGAAACTCAATATTTTCAAAAGAATTGCATATAAGAAACCATAGATATGAAGTGAATCTAAGAGTTAAACCTAGGAAAAGCTCCAAAAAGATCCAAACCTTCCCCTTGATTTGTGGGGACACTTGAAATCTTCAACAAGATAAACTTATCATCTTGTTTCACCACTAGTATGGCATATGTACATTTTTTTCAGACATTGTATCCCTAATCTAACTCACATTTTGAAGTAGAAACAACTAAATCATTTCCATGTTAGCAACAAAGTAAATAAAAAACAAAATCATCACACCCACATGCTAAGATACCATCTAATAAAAAAAATCTTTATAGTCCAAGTTTTGACACTTAAAGATCTGCAATAGTTATGCACTTGAGGTATCTCTTCTTGTATAGTAAATGAGTATTATATATTTTTGTTATCTTATTTCTGATTCAAAAATATTTAAATAGTATTGTTAGGGTCCCACCCTAACCCCCTTATTTATGTAATGCGATCGAGTCATAGTCAAGAGTCGATAAATCCCATATTAATAATTGTAAGTGGTTAAGCCGCAATTAATGACAGGACCACAGTTAGTTGCAAATGGGTCATAGTATTAGATAAATGGTATTAATAAAACCCATGGTATTGATCCTTGGTATTGCATGTATGAGTCATATATAAAGGATAGAGACTCCCTACGAGGAGCATCTTGTCTTATTTTTGTATCGAGCTCTACTGTATTGGAGGTTGCCCCCTCGAAGAGGCCAGTGAACATTGCTTTCTGAATAATAAAATATTTGTTGTTGTCTCCCATTGTTCTATGCTCTGGATATCTTTCTTCGCATATTCTGTATTTGGGTATCTTTTGCAGGTTAAGAGCATAACAAGTGGTATCAAAGCACTTTCCAGGGCTGGTGGGATCTCCATTTTGTAGCAATTTTTTTTTTTGGCTAGAGACGTGTTCCAGCGTCTTTAAACCACGGGATCTATCGTTGAGTGCATAAACCTGTGGATTTGGGGAGGCATGCACGCAGGAAATACAAGAGGTGGTCACGCTTGTTCGACTCCCTTGTAACCCCTGTGGGTACCCCTTTGAGTAGTGGCGCATTAGATAAAACCCCATACGAACTGTCTTCCAAGTACCTTCTAGGTATATCGGAAGCCCCTTAGCTCCTCTGCAACCTCGCCATAGATAAACCTTCGGCCGTCTTGCTGCTACAGTACACCGAGAACAACACTCTTAGAGATTAGTCGCCCGTATGATAGGGTAGTCGGGTTGTACGATTAAGGGTACGATTGATCCTCCTTAGTTAGAGCCCTGAAACATTGGGCCGAGTACTACTGTCAGACCCTTATGTATATTGCGATTTGCAGCACCTGACACTCCTCGAGACCATAGTTCCCTTTTCTATCTGGGGATCACGCATCATATATGCCAGATCAGCGCGCAAAGAGGTGCAGCAGCAGCAGACATCAGTCCCACAGTTCTGAGTTAGCAAACCAGCCATTCTGATCTATTAGATCCATCAGATCCGCAACAGCAGTCTGTTCCGCCACCCAGAGCTATCTGATCCAACATTCAAATCTCTCAAATCCACCAGATCTGAGTAGTTGTGTGGGGATTCCTATACCAGGGTATAATTTTCGCAGGACTTTTGGCCGCATTGACATTTTAAGGATTTGGCGACTGCAGTATTGATCAGGAAGGAGTAAAACTCCGTTAGGAGTTTTCAGAAAATGAAATAAAATAAATAAAATAAAAAATAAAAATAAAAATAAAAAATAAAAAAAAATTGGGCGCTTATTGGTGATCTAGCCCATCAGAATCAGGACGACGAGCTGAGCATAGTGGTACCATTCAATTCTTAGTGAAAAAAAAAAAATTAGGCGGTCCCAATTTTAAAAAAACATCAGGTCGGTGCATGGTAGAAACTAGAGCTCAAGCTATGGCCAATGAAAGGATGGACAAACTTGACAAATCCTTGCAATCCCTCCACATTCAGTTTGAATGACTAAATAGCCTAATCACGAGCATAATCCCCAAGGGCAAGGAGGCAGCCCACGAGGAGGAGTATAATGGTAATGGACACAGTGAGGGTGAGTCTAGCCACTCTCCTCACGTCTGGCGCACCCAGCCACCACCTGGTATCCAACAATCCCGTCAGCGACCTCCCAAGTTGGATATGCATAAATTTGACGGTTCTCACTCGGCAGCATGGATAGCACAAATGGAGCAGTATTGCAATATGAATAACATCTTAGATGATGTGACTCAGCTTATGGTGGGGAGCATGTACTTGGACAATGAAAGGTGGAAATGGTGGGAATGGCATCAATGTTGCTATGGACCTTTTCTGGCTTGGAACAAATTCAAAAAAGCTCTTTCAGACCACTTTGACCAGGAATCTTCTTTTTTGGGTTATCTTACTAAGCTCCGACAGACTGGCACAGTGGATGAATATATTATAGCTTTTGAAGCCTTAGCCTCCGCACTTGCGGTCTCTCCGATGTGTTCTACACAGAATGTTTTATCAACGGTCTTAAAGAAGCCATCAAAGCCCAAGTCCTACTACACCACCCTCCCACATGGACAGAGGCTTGAAAGGTAGCCCATAATGTGGAACGTGCATTAGCAGCCCAGTACAGTCATCCAAACTTCTCCGCTAAAGGTCGCCCCCCACAGGCTCACAACACGACTCAAACACTTAAGGTCCAAAAGGTGTCACCTGCGGAACTGGCCGAAAGAAGAAAGCAAGGATTATGTTACTACTGTGATGAAAAATACTCCCCAGGTCATAAATGCAAGGAGCCCAAATTTTTTCAAATTGATGCCACTGACTACAGCTCAACAGAGGAAGATCCACCACTTGAGGAACATGAGGTGCTAGAAGAGGACAACCAAAAGGACAATGTCTCTGACGAACCAGTTATTTTGTTGCATGATTTGGCAGGGATTTCTTCACCTCAAACTTTCAAAATCAGATGTTTTCTTAAACATCGCCCAGTGGTAGTTCTGATTGATAGTGGAAGTACACATAACTTCATCCATCAAAAAGTCGTAGAAGCAGTGCATTGTTTTGTACGAGCAGTTTCTAACTTCCAAGTCCAAATTGCGGATGGGGGCACAATGAAATGTTTTAAGTTTTAATTTTTAATTTTATATATCTTTTAAGGTTTTCAAAGGTGTGGAATAATAAGAATTTTAAAAACTTTCTGATGCAAGTTTATTGGTCTCATAAAGACAAGAGTGGAATCTTACATTAAGAAACACTATGACTTATTTGAATTATAAAGTTTATTGAATTAGTGATTACGTTTTAGATTTATTTTAATTTTAGCAAATTATATTAATAACTATGATTAAACTAAAAGCTTCACCCAATTTTTAAAACACATCTTTCATAATGTATATGTCATGGAAAATAATCTAATTATGAATAGCACATTTATTAGCAAAATTCACATATAATAATAGCTAGCAAAGACATATTGGCTTGCAACTTTTGAATCATTTAGATAAACATTTTAGGACTCTCTTAAGGAGGGGGATATTGGTATGGGAACCATACGTTGTAGCACTTCCTTAAGCTAGGAGACGTTAAGGGATAGAAATTGAGTGGGACCCAAATTTGTTTACGAAATGGAATAGAAAGTATTTTTAATTAAGCAAAGATTAAAGGAAATTCAAAATTTTCAAAAGAATTGCATATAAGAAACCATAGCTATGAAGTGAATGATCATGCCTTTCTAAGAGTTAAAGCTAGGACAAGCTCCAAAAAGGTCCAAACTTTCCCCTTGATTTGTGAGGATACATGAAATCTTCAACAAGATAAACTTATCGTCTTGCTTCACCACTAGTATGGCATATGTACATTTGTTTTCAGACATTGTATCCCTAATGTAACTCACATTTCGAATTAGAAACAACTAAATCATTTTCAAGCTAGAAACAAAGGAAATAAAAAAATAAAAATAAAAAATCAAAAAATAAAAAAATAAAAATAAAAATCATCACACCCACATGCTAAGATACCATCTAATAAACAAAATATAGTCCAAGTTTTCCCACTTAAAAATATGAAATAGTTATGCACTTGAGGTATCTGTTCTTGTATAGTAAATGAGTATTATATATTTTTGTTATTTTATTTCAAATTCAAAGATATTTAAATAGGATACAATCTCAATATTTTGTAGAGTAAATGAAAAAAATAGATTTTGTTGTTATTTTTTCGAACTAAAAATTAATTATAAATGTTTTGTGAGAAAGAGATCAATAACCAGAAGTTGCGGGATTTTAAACAATGGACGATAGTTTTAATATTTCTTCTAATACGTCTAAAATATGGTCGCAACTGAAATCTGCCCCATTCATTCATTATTGGATCGAATATACAAATTGACACTTATTATTCCCGAACTGGGATTCCTGAGTTGTAGTTGTCGTTTATGAATCATGTTAACGTGTACAGAATTTCAACTCAATTCTAATTTTCATTTTCTTCTTTTATAAGCATTTGCCTGTAAATTGCGATAAATTTCCTCCATGGACACACCTTTAAAAGAAACATTCAAAGGTATGTTTGTGCCCATTCTTAGAAGTTGCGAATAAGCAAAGATAAAATTGGGGAAAGAGAAAAACCACTTTAGTAAATTTTCAACCAAGTATTCTATTATTTTCATCCTCAACCTTGGATGAAGTCCTCTCCTTGTTTCTCTGCCTTATTTCTTCCCTTACTAGATAGGACAATAACTGCTCCAAACTTGGTAGTTTCTCTCTACCATTTACCAAATATTGATAACTGTCCAAGTTATTGGGAGGACCCAAAAGAGATAGAGCTACTGAATCTTCTTTAAGGAGAGTAACACCGACACTCCCAATTTCATCATGAAATTGTGTAAACTTACTCATATACTGTGGAATTGATTCATTCTTTTACATCTCGATACTTCAAAGCTTTTCCTTGAGGGCCAACTTCCTGTGTTAATTATTATTCTGGTATATTCTTATGTTGGAATGCAACATAATACATATATAAAAATTGAAACAAAGATGCAACAAGAATAAATCTCCATTTCAATAATATCAAAGAACTCAAAGATGCTTACGTACAAAACGGAAATAAGGTAGCGCAAGCAATGGTAGGTTATCTCTGAGAAGAGATGTAGTGGTCACATGCTTATGAACTATGTTACAATGTGGAATGAAGGCCTATTTATTATTGAGGAACAATTTGAAACCATAAACATCCAAACACCTAGCCTTAGTACATTAAGCAACAAAACTGTGCATCCCATTGGGGTAAATTGGTTCATCAAGTTCCCTGGGTCATAACTTTGGCTTACAATCTCTGTTTGATATGTTGTTAGAAATATATATCCTACTACAATTTTTGACTGCAAACATTGGTCAAACACCAATGTTTTCCCGTTTTCTAAAAAGATGTCATTCAGGGCCTCAAAACAACTCCAAAAGTTTAGGACCCACTAAAACTACCAAAAATAGTAAACTGAGCTATAATTAAGGAAACTTAAAAATTGAAAGAAATAATGGTGGGGTTACTAGTGGAATTGGTTGGTGGCCACCAATACCCACCTCGATCATTCCTTCCCTCTTAGGACGAAATGGTCCCAATTGCGTTGAGTTCCTCCATGAGATGGGGAAACTCCTCCTGAAGTTGGTCCCTGGTGAGCCACTTGCCATGGTGGTGGAGTTGGCCAACTATGACAACCCAATATAGTTGGATATTCTTCTTGTGAGTATTATTTATTTTTGTATCCATGATATTAACAGTAGGGGTTTTTTCAATACAACTTGGGTTGGGCTATGTTGGTGTCATGTGCTCAACAATGTCTGATGTATCCAACAATGGGGGAAAGTATGTTTGCAGGGAAAGAATACCTAAGCATGCTAGAGACCCGATCCAGAGGGAGTTCGTCTTAGGTGTAGTGCCTGTAGTATTTTTTGGGGCTACTCAAACCATCTAGTGATCAATACTCGTAACTAAATACCAAGAAACTAAATTCTCGAATTATCATGTGGGACACAGGTACTTTAATGCCCAAAATCTAGGGAACCCTTTCCCTATAGGTGATGGTGAGAAAAACACTTGGGCCTCATTTCCATTACCTTGGTTGATTTTTCGGCTGCTCGAAGACATCGCGAGTTATTTTAGGACATTGTCCCAGGACGCATCAAAGGATATCTTCACAAGGCCTAGTTACTTTTAGAGTGGTATGGATGTATAGGTCTTCTTAGGATATGGTTCTTCATTTGGAGCCAAAATCTCCTCATCTGAATGCAAGTAAATCTCCCTCTCAAGGGAACACCTTGTTCCCTTCTCTTCATCAAACTTCACATATCTATGAACATATGCCATCCTGAGGGATGTCAGGTACACCCGATAGTTATGAGGTGTATCAGCGTACGCCACAAATATGCCCAACTTTGTTGGTTGTTCAAGATTTTTCCTTGATTCCTTGTAAACATGAGAGTAAAATGATGCTCCAAAGATCCTGAAGTGTGACACATGTTGGCTTAGGGGGTCCTGACCCAGGTTCAAAGTTAGTTGCACCAACCAACAAAACCTTACACTGCTGGCACTTTCGGTGAATTCCAATCATAGATAATTTGATGGTGAATTCCAACAATCCGTTATGCACAAGTGTAGTTATACTCTCAACAACAACGTGTTTATTTTTAGCTGCATAATGATTCATCTACCCAGGCAACTAATTTTCCCAAGGATTGTTTTCCAATAACGGTGAAACACAAACGATTTCCACAGGTTACGATGCCATCGATCAACGATTTTGGTTACTATGTTTTGTGTTGACGACAACGTTATTTCACCGTTTCCACTTTGTCGTTAGTGTCGCGTCTGCCCTTTAGGTGGAGCTTCAAATTTCATTACCGCCGCGCCCATTTTAAATTATAAAGAAACTTCCATTACTGCGCATTTGATTTTGAATTTGAATCTCTATTCTGTTTGTGCTCAAAATATACATGAACCAGAAAGATGCAACGATGGGAACGTCGTGAGCCAGACTTTGCAACAATCAGGAAAGAATCATTTCGAAATGGCAGACTAATTGTACTAACCCTCTCCATCATTCACACAGCGATCGCAGTTGCTGTGTTCAGTGGGAAGATATGTGCACACAACAGTGTGCACACCCATCATGTAGAGAAGAAACCTCTAGAAGGATTGAGAAAGAGAGCGTCGTGTGGCCCTGGAGAAAACAAGCATCAAAACTGATGCAGAGGAGGTGAAGTACCACCATGTGAGAGGCGACAACGGGAGGCTGTGCGCCGCTGTGCAAAGAGCATTGCCGATGAGGAAGTGACGATCTACTCAAGCAGGCGATGTAAATGGTTTAGGCGCCCTAAGACACCTCTGCAATATCTCATGCCTCCCACCACACAATATTCATCACTCTTTCTACACCACCCCCTTTGAAGTATTACAACGCGACAGAAGAAGGAGCGAGGCAGAACAATATATTATTTCCTCGATCGGGGATTCAAAGTTAGTCCATGAGATTATAGTCACTTTCTGTGTAATTGTGAAAGGTCACCAAGGAAGATGAGTTACAGTGAATGACAAGGATAAAAAATGTACATAGTGTGCCAACGAACTAGGGTTTACATAATTTAAGTCTGTAAAAAATGTACACAGTGTGCCAACAAACTAGGGTTTACATAATTTAAGCCTGTAATTTTGAAAAGTTCGCAAACAAGAACTGCAAACAGTTTTCACCATGCACCTTGAAAACTCTTCGCTTTTTCGCCTTGTCCTTTGGGTAAGTATTAGAGGAATAAAAGTTCTAGATCTTAGAAGTTGTTAATAACCAAAGATAGAATTGGGGAAGACGAAAAACATTTTTCTAATTTTTCAACCAAGTATTTTATTATGTTTTCTTACGAGAAGATAGCCAAATTTATAATTAATAAAAAAACTCAAAAAATCAACACAGCATTACAATTATCAATATTTTTTATAATAAATTATATGTATATATATCAACTTATGGGTTAGGGTGAAAATAAGTAAAACAATGTATTTTTAAATTTTATTAAATAATCAAATTGCAGTAAGAAGTACATTCTACTTTCATATATATATAAGTTTTAATTTTATTTTTTTAAATATATTTTAAAGTTTTCAAAGGTGTGGAACAATAAGAATTTTAAAAACTTTCCGATGCAAGTTTATTGGTCTCATAAAGACAAGAGTGGAAACTTACATTAAGAAACACTATGACTTATTTCAATTATAAAGTTTAATGAATTAGTGATTATGTTTTAGATTTATTTTCATTTTAGCAAATTAGATTAACAACTATGATTAAATACTACCCACGCTCCCGTAACTGTCTGTTAGCTGTTACCCTGCTCGTTTTTTCTGGTCCATCTGCCGCTTTCAGGATGTCTTCAGCTATATTGGGAGATTCAATGGAAACGCAGGAGGAGGTTGATTATTCTGAAGATCCACATCCTGAACGGGTTATATTTGGGTGCCATAATTTTTCAACTGCTAAAGCTGGCCCTAGTCGCCCATCAAACCCATTGCCGCCTATTACCTTTCTGGTGGTAACCTTGCTGGATCATTGCCCTGCTCATAATTTTGATGGAACCCCCCCCCAAGGTTCCTGATCTGGATCTTTCCCCTCTGTCCCCTGGGACCCTTCACTTCCTATCGTCCATTACTCCTCCATCACCTTCTTTTGATCTGCATTCGCCCAATTCTACCTTCTTCGCCACGACATCTGCGGGTCCTCCTATGGCAGCTGCAAACCCTTCTGCTTCCCTTCACTCGCATTTGGGCTGTTTCGAGACTCTGGCAGTTAGGGTTAGACCTACAAAATCCATCCATCTAGATGGCTCCCTGGATCCTTTAGTGGACCACCCATCTGCTCCATGTACTGGGAAGAAAAGAACTAAGTGCGTGGAAGCGACCTCAAAGGATATCTCGATTCGTTTTGGCGAAACCACTGCTATCGGGGAAGCAGCTATCATGGCGAGCACCATTCTCATTGGACATCTTCGTGGGAGGGCATATTCAACAACTCAGCTCATCCAATGGGTAAAGGAAATCTGGGGAGGGGTCCTCAAAGAATTACCTGAGTTGCAAGTTTTACCTAGAGGTTGGTTTGCCCTACACTTTGCAAAAGAGAACTACACATACTTCGTGCTAGCTAGATATTGGCACATTGAGATGGCGTCGATTATGTTAAAGAGATGGAGCCCTCTCTTTGATTCGGAGAGAGAACAAATTGGGGCTGGTCCACTGTGGGTTTGTCTACCTGGGCTCCCTCTTCAGTATTGGTGTGAGGAGGTCTTCATTCGCATTGGGAATGCTCTAGGGTCATATCTTAACCATGATCGAACCTTTGTAGAGTCAAGGAAAAGAACCCTCACGCGCATCCTGGTATACTTGGATACTCGTGAAGGATTGGAGGAGAAGATTACCCTGCACTGGGGGAATATTCAAGGGTACAGATATTGGACTATGAAGGGGTTCCATTTTGATGTTGCCGTTGTCACAAGGTGGGGCACACATTCAAGGACTACCCCCTCAACAAGAAGTTGGAAGATACCCCTTTGTCATCCAATGCACCTTCGAGGACTGTCTCGCCGGCCATCCTACGTACACCACCGCCAGGACCTCCTATCAACGATCCTCAAAATGTAGCAGGCGACGCTCGCAGAATTCTCTCGCCATCAGTCACCAGATCTCGGGCAGCTGCTGAAGCTGCCATTGCTTCAGGTACATCTCTCTCTCCTCCTTTATCATATTTCTCCTTGCTCCTCATTACATATTCCATCCATATCTATTGCATATTGCACTTTACCCACCTCCCCTGTCTACGCACCATCGGCTCCCTCCCTGCATTCTCTTCCCTCGCCCACCTCTTCTCCATCCTCATCTCGGGGGTGTAAGCATCATTATAATCTCCGCCCTCGCATACATCCCCAAGGATCCCTTCTGAAAATTGTTGGTTTGGGTCTTTCCACTTCCGGGTCGACTCGCTTGACTACCCAGGGGAGAAAATCATACTTTTCTAAAGCTATCAGGTGTGCTGGAGTGGAGGTGGCCTCTGGCCGCCAGTCCACTATTGACGGGGTTCTTAGAGCAGTGAATACCCCTGGCAATCTCCCTCCATTAAGTGCCTTTCCTTTAATCGCAGAGGCTTGGCTAGTGCCTCCAAGAAGCCAGCCCTGCGTAGACTCTTTGAGACTGTTGCTGTGGACATCATTCTCCTCCAAGAAACCCTTGGCCTGACTGATCCTATCTTTGTTTCTCTAACCTCTATTATTCTGGGGTGGAATTTTTTGGCCATGGATTATACTGGTAGATCGGGGGGCCTCACGATTGGCTACAATCCATCAACCATCAAAGCACAAGCTTCCTAGGGAGGACAGGGGTTGATGGGCATAGATCTCTTCTTGGCTGACCTAGGGAACAACCTTAGGGTTATTAAGATCTATGGCCCCTGCCAACAAAGGGAGAATTTTTGGCATCATTTGCTAGGACTATCCATCTTCTCTGTTGAAAACATCATTATTGGGGGTGACCTAAACTTCTCCCTAGGATATGGGGAATCTTGGGGATCCATGGCACACGTAGACTCAATCACAGGTTATATGACAAACCTTCTGGAGAGATATAACCTAATTGATGTCCATATGCACAAACCACTCCCCACTTGGAGGAACAGAAGAATTGGAGAGGCTTCTCTTGCCCACAGACTAGACAGATTTATCGTGAAAGGTCCGCTCATACAGCAGCTGAATTTTTACAAACAATGGGTTGGAACTGGAGGCATTTCGGATCACTACCCTATATACCTGGAGATCTTGGGACCTCACCAAAAGCCAAAAGCACCATTCAAGTTCAATCATGGCTGGCTTCAGGATCCAACATATATCAATATGGTTAAGGAATTTTGGGCTGCAAATCCGATTGATCGATCAGAGTCCTTGGCAAAAGGTTTCTGCTCTAACCTATCTCAGCTCAAGCACCTCTCTATAAAATGGGCTAGAGAAAAATACCAGAGGGAAAACTCAGCCCTCCTACACATAGAATCAAAACTTTCCTCATTATTGGATGAACAAGGCTTAGGGTTTACCACAGCGGAGGACAAATCCCACCTGGTGGAACTAGAAAACCAGAAGTTAAATATTCTAAAAGACATAGAGGAATCCATTCGT
Source organism: Pinus tabuliformis (assembly GCA_031772625.1). Lineage (NCBI taxonomy): Eukaryota > Viridiplantae > Streptophyta > Pinopsida > Pinales > Pinaceae > Pinus > Pinus tabuliformis. The sequence goes on from CM062818.1 coordinate 233,709,148, forward strand.
CTTCGTAGCAGAGCCATTCGGTTAAAAGCAGGAGATGACAACACTCGGTTCTTCCATAACTATGTGAAAGGTAGAAAGGTCAAAAATACCATATGGAACATCCCATTGCCAGAGGGTGGAGTGGCTGATTCCTTTAACAAGCTCTCCCACCTAGGATCTTCTCACTTCAGGAACCTCTACAAACAACCTCCTAGCTCGACAATTGCTGATAGTATCAACATTACTGGACACTTCCCCAGGTTTGTAAATGAGGATGAGGAGGAGGCATTATATGATCCAGTGACACTTGGGGAACTTGAGGGCACTTTAAAATGGTTTAAAAAGGAAAAAGGCTTGGGTCCGGAAGGTTGGACCATTGAATTCTACATTGCATTCTATGAGCTTCTTAGTCATGATCTACTTAGGGTAGTGGAGGAATGTTGGGTATCTGGGTCACTGTACAATGCCATCAACTCAACTTTCATCGCCCTTATACCCAAATCAGACTCCCCTTCTTCCTTCGATGATTACCGTCCCATTTCTCTGTGCAACTGTCTCTATAAGATCATTTCCAAGATCATTGCAAATCGCCTCCGACCTATCCTGTCCCATCACATTGCCCCTCAACAATTTGCTTTTGTTGAACATCGTCAAATCCATGAAGCCATCGGATCGACACAAGAATCCATTCACACCATTTGGACCAAACACCATAAGGCCATTATCCTAAAGATTGATTTGGCTAAGGCCTTTGATCGTGTCAGCTGGCTCTACATCAAGATGCTCCTTATCCATCTGGGCTTCCCCAACAATTTAATCACCTGGATCATGGCCTGCATCACCACCCCCACCTTTAGTGTTCTAATCAATGGGTTAGCATCTCAGTTCTTTCACTCCGAAAGAGGCCTCAGACAGGGTTGCCCTCTGTAACCCCTACGTTTCTTGATCTTCACGGATGGTCTGAGTCGATTGATTGCTTCAGCTAAGAGAGATGGGGACCTTTGTGGACTCAAAATATCTGATTACTTCTTTCTCACCCATCTTCTTTTCTTGGACGATGTCATGATTTTTCTTGATGGCAATATTAGGGATTCTCGTACATTTTCAAAAATCCTCTCCCTTTTCTCATCTGCCACTAGGATGCTAGCAAATCATTCAAAATCATCATTCATTCTTACCCGAACTTCAATCCATGAGTCTCAATTTGCTTGACAACTGTTTCCATTCTGCATTAGCCCCTTAGATCATGGTCTTAAGTATATAGGCTTCTGGATCAAGCCTGTCAGCCAAAAGATAGCCGACTAGACTTGGCTTGTCTCAAAACTGGAAAAGCGGCTTAACATATGGTGTCATCGATATTTATCCAGAGCTAGTAGACTTGTATTGGTTAAATCTGTTCTAGAGGCAACGCTGATCTTTTGGATGGATCTTGCCTGGATTCCTAGAAACATCTTGGTAAGGTTACACCAAATATGTAACAGATATCTTTGGAATGGGAACCAGGACAAACAGATTTTTGCATTGGGAGGCTGGGGATTAAAAGACTTGCCCCCATTTGCACAGGCTCTTGCAGCAAAAATGGGGTGGAAATTACTCACAAGTCATAATCTCTGGACTAGCATCACATATCACAAATATATTTTGCCTCTGCGCATCATGGATTGGATCCGGCTTCCAAATTGGCCCAAATCTAGCATCTCATTTGTATGGAAAGCACTTCTAAATTAGTTGCCTCTCATAAGGGAAAACCTGGTTTGGAAAATTAACGATGGATCATTGGCTCGTATTGGTACAGATCCATGGAACGGGAGTGGAGGTAGACATCTATTATCCGAGGCTCTCATATAGCATCTAAACTCACACGAGATCAAAGTACTAGCTAACATTGCAGATCCACTCAATACTTCCATTTTTGAACAACACTAGAAATCCGCACTTCAGATTAATCTACCACTCTGCTGGCACCAAGAATGGACTGATTATATAAATGCTCTGTCAGAATCTCACATTAGGATCAAACAGGGACTGGATGAACTTATATGGCATCAATCTGAGAATGGAATATATACTCCAAAGGTGGGCTATTTAGCACTGATCTCTCATAAGGTACCGGATCCGATCTCTTTTTGGTGGAAGGCAATATGGAAACTTACTATGCCTCCATGGACAAAACTCTTTTTTTGGTGCATTGTAAAAGGTATAGTTCCCACAGGTGAAAACCTCATGCACAAAGCTATCTATGGGCCTACCTGGTGCACTCTATGCAAAAGTGCAACAGAATCGACTCTTCACCTGTTCCTGAATTGCACAGCCTTGATGAACCTGTGGCAAATCATATCCACATCTATACACTTTTTGGGCTCCTGGGAAGGCGATGATATTAACAGAGCTTGGGAATCATGGTATCACCAGCACAAAGGAACTAAACTATAGAGCCTCCCTATTATTATCAGCTGGTTACTCTGGTTGGCTAGGAACTGGACTATCTTTGATGACAAACCTGTGAGCTAGCCGCATCCTTCAACACTTATTATATCGGCTTATAATGATATGCCTGAGCCTCCCCAACCTCGCACTTGAAGACCCCTGCGACCCTCCGCATATCGATAAACGTACCCCTTGGTCTTTTTTTGATGGCGCTGCCCAGCAGCAAGGGTGCAAGGGTGGTTTCATCTTATACATTAGCGATCAACATTTCTATAAAGTATGGATGGGTTTGGGGTTTGGCTCAAACAATTTCGCTGAACTCATCACTCTTCGACATCTCATGCATTCATCATTGGGACATAATTGCATGAACATTCATATTTTTGGAGATTCGAAGATCATCATAGATTGGTTCAACAATATTACTGTTTGCCACACACATTCACTCAGTAACATATTAGATGAAATAAATATAATGAACGCTCATTTTATTGACATTACTTGCAATCATATCTACAGGAAACACAACAGCAGTGTCGACCAACTATCCAAGGAGGCCACGACACTACCCCGAGGAGAGTGGATGATCCAGGAGCAGCGTGGGTCAAATGCATACCAATACTATCATCGACCTTACATAGACCCACATTACCATAGGGAAAATAGCTCTTGAACTGCAATATCTGATAAAAAAATTTATATCTTTGAAACAATTTTATGTATATAGTGGACAGAATCTTTCTATAGGGCCCTGCGTGGCATATATGTACATATAAATAGAACAACTATATATGAACATCCTGCGTGATGTTTCTGGTCATATGTTGATATTTTAAATCATATACTGAGACCACAGAAGGCTGACTAACTCTATCGCATATGCATCGTGCATCTACAATATGTAATTTTTCAAGATAATGAAAGATTACGATTTTTCCAGTGGAAAAAAAAAAAAAAAAAACTATGATTAAACTAAAACCTTCAGCCAATTTTTAAAACACATCTTTCATAATGTATATCCCATGGAAAATAAACTAATTATGAATACCACATTTATTAGTAAAATTCACATATAATAATAGTTAGCAAAGACATATTGGCTTGATACTTTTGAATCAGTTAGATAAACATTCTAGGACTCTGTTAAGGTGGGAGATATTGGTATGGGAACCGGACGCTGTAGCACTCCCTTAAGCTAGGAGACGTTAAGGGATAGAAATTGAGTGGGACCCAAATTCATTTAGGAAATGTAAGAGAAAGTATTTTTAATTAAGCAAAGATTAAAGGAAACTCAAAAATTTCAAAAGAATTGCATATAAGAAACCAGAGCTATGAAGTGATTGATTATGTCTTTCTAAGAGTTAAAGCTAGGAAAAGCTCCAAAAAGGTCCAAACCTTCCCCTTGATTTGTGAGGATACTTGAAATCTTCGACAAAGATAAACTTATCCTCTTGCTTCACCACTAGTATGGCATATGTACATTTGTTTTCAGACATTGTATCCCTAATGTAACTCACATTTCGAATTAGAAACAACTAAATCATTTCCAAGATAGCAACAATGGAAATAAAAAACAAAATCATCACACCCACATGCTAAGATACCATCTAATAAACAAAATATAGTCCAAGTTTTCCCACTTAAAAATATGAAATAGTTATGCACTTGAGGTATTTGTTCTTGTATAGTAAATGAGTATTATATATTTTTGTTATTTTATTTCGAATTCAAAGATATTTAAATAGGATACAATCTCAATATTTTGTAGAGTAAATGAAAAAAAAAATATTTTGTTATTATTTTTTTTTCAAACTAAAAATTAATTATAAATGTTTTGTAAGAAAGAGATCAATAACCAGAAGTTACACACAACAGTGGGAAGATATGTGCACACAAAAGTGTGCACACCCATCATGTAGAGAAGAACCCTCTAGAAGGATTGACAAAGAGAGTGTCGTGTGGCCCCGGAGAAAACGAGTGTCAAAACTAGTGTAGAGGAGGTGAAGTACCACCATGTGAGAGGTGACAACGGGAGGCTGCACGCTGCTATGCAAAGACCGTTGCTGATGAGGAAGTGATGATCTACTCAAGGAGGCGACATAAAAGGTTTAGGCGCCATGAGACACCTCTGCAATATTTCATGCCTCCCACCACACAATATTCATCACTCTTTCTACACCACCCCCTTGAAGTATTGCAACGCCACAGAAGAAGGAGCGAGGCAGAACAATATACTATCGCCTCTATTGGGGATTCAAAGTTAGTCCATGAGATTATAGTCACTTTCTTTGTATTTGTGAAAGGTCACCAAGGAAGAAGAGTTACAGTGAATGACAAGGATAAAAAATGTACATAGTGTGCCAACGAACTAGGGTTTACATAATTTAAGTCTGTAAAAAATGTACACAGTGTGCCAATGAACTAGGGTTTACATAATTTAAGTCTGTAATTTTGAAAAGTTCGCAAACAAGAACTGCAAACAGTTGTCACCATGCACCTTGACAACTCTTCGCTTTTTCACCTTGTCCTTTGGGTAAGTATTAGAGGAATAAAAGTTATGGATCTTAGAATTTGTTAATAAGCAAAGATAAAATTGGGGAAAGAGGAAAACCATTTTTCTAATTTTTCAACCAAATATTTTATTATGTTTTCTTACAAGAAGATAGCCAAATTTATAATTAATAGAAAAACTTAAAAAATCAACACAGCATTACAATTATAATTATTTTTTATAATAAATTATATAAATTTAAATCAATAAAATTTAATATAATTAAAATAAATAAAATTTTGTTATTTCTGACTTTAAGAAAAAGATGAAATAATTAATATTTAAAATATTATATATATCTATATATATATATATATATATATATATATAATTCAACTTATGGGTTTGATGAAAATAAGTAAAACAATGTATTTTTAAATTTAATTAAATAACTTTTGTTTGAATAAAGAGTATGATTTTGTATATATGAAGTATAAAAACTTTATGCAAGTTTATTGGTCTCATAAAGACAAGAGTGGAAACAACAATGTAAACTTTGAAAGAGGAACTATAAACTCAAAACGAGAACTCTACCTAAAAAAACCTAAAAAAAATAATGAAAAACAGTGCTAAAAGCGAAAAGTGTGTATACTAGAATGATGGTTTGTTTTTAGGGTCAATTTTGAACATGTTTTAAAAATGGTAGGTTTCCAAAAAACAACCTAAAAATGAAAAGTGTTAATAATGGAACGATGAATTTTTTTTGGGGTCAATTTTCAACATTTTAAAAAAATGCCAGTAAAACAAAAATTTTATGTGCAAAAAAAACGCTCAAAACAAAAAGTGTTGATGCTGGAATAACACTCTTTTTTGGGGGTAAATTTTCAACATTTTCAAATAATGGTGTAAAAGATTTTGCTATGACTCTGAAAAACATTAAAATTTCAAAAATAAATTGAAACATAAAATTAAAAAAAAACAACGAAAAAAACACAAAAAAGTTAAAAAAAATTACCAAAACGTAAATAAAAATATATATTAAAAAAAAAAAAATCAATCATAAAAATGTAAAAAAACAAAAAAAAAAAACAAAACAAAATTAACATATAAAATTTAAGAATTAAAAAATTTAAAGAAATAAATAATAATAAAAACATATTTTCAAAAAAATAACATTTTTTTTAATGTGGTAAACCATAAAAAAATTTGGGAAAAAACAATTAAAATACTATAAATTAAGTAAAAATAGAAAATTTTAAAAAAGTATTAAGAAAATCTAAAAAAAAATAAAATTAAAAACAAACTAGATTAAAAAAATAACAAAAAAAAAACTACAAAAATTAAGATTAAAAGCATTTCCAAAAAACCCTAAAAAAAAAAATATGTTGAAATTAAAAATAAAATAAAAACTTAATAAACAATTAAAATTAAAAAAAAATACATATTTTCAAATTAAAAAATAAAATTAAAAAAACATTTAAAATTTATATATATATATATATAAACATTTCAAATTTTATATTAAAAATTTTAGAATTTAAAATCTAAAATTTGGGTTCGATAATGATTTAAAATTTGGATTTAAAAATAAATTAAAAAAAACATTAAAATTAAAAAAAAAAGTTAAACATATATATTTTTTAAAATAACGTTTAAAATATCTAATATATATATATATAATTAAAAATATATATATATATTTAACAAAATTTATTTTTTATTTAAAAAAACAATTTTATCGGCCGCCGCCCCCACAAGTGGTTGGGCGGTGGCTATTTGATTCCAAGAATCAAATAGGCACTAACCGGCCACCCCCACGGGCGATTGGGTGGTGGCTATCTAATTCTCAGATTCGGATAGCCACCACTCTGCCACTTGTGGGGGTGGTCAGGTGGTGGTTATCCAATTCTCAGAATCAAATAGCCACTGCTCGGCCACCCGTGGGGGCAGCCGAGCGGTGGCTTTCCGATTCTGAGAATCGGATATCCACCTCAAGGCTGGTTAGGGGGTGATTATCCCATTCCGAGAATCAGATAGCCACCGCCTGACCGTCGGTGGGGGTGGTTATCCGATTCTCGGAATCGAATAGCCATCGCCAACCACCCGTGGGTCTAGCTATCTGATTCTCTTAATCGAATAGCCATTGCCCGGATGCCCGTGGGGGTGGCTATCCAATTCTCTGAATCGAATAGCCAGCACTTGGTTACCCATGGAGGTGGCTATTTGATTCTCGGAATCAGATCGATATCGCCCAATCAAGCGGTGGCTATCTGATTCTCAGAATTAGATGGTCACCGCTCGGCTGCCCGTGGGGGTGGCTTGGCAGTGGCTATCCGATTCCGAGAATTGGATGGCCACCCCTACAGGCAGTTGGACGGTGGTTATCTGATTCTCAGAATCGGATAACCACCCCATGACCGCCCATGGGGGTGCATCGCCCTGGGTAGCGGAGCTACGTGAATATATATTTTTTAAAGTTTTAATCGTAAATATATGTTTTTTAAAGTTTTAAATATTTTTTATCTTTTAGAAATTCAAAATTTATGTTTTTTTTTTTTACTTTTTAAACGTTTTTTCTAAATCATATATATATTTTTTTAATTTAAAATGTTTTTATTTTTTTTTTAATATATATATATATATATATATATATATATATATATATATATATATTAATTTTTATTTTTTTTTTAATTTGAGTATATTTTTGTTTCTTTTGGTTTTTTTTTAAATGCTTTAATCTTGAATTTAATAGTTTTTTAGTTTTCTTTTGGTTTTTTCTATATTTTTAATCTAGTTTGTTTTTTATTTTTAATTTTTTTTTTTGTAGTTTTTTGTTAATGCTTTTTAAAATTTTTCTATTTTTAGTTACTTAATTTTATAGTTTTTTTTTTTTTTTTTTTTTTTTTTTTTGGCCAACTTTTTTATGGTTTACACAGACACACACACAAAATTAAAGTCAAAAAATAGGTCTTTTAGAAAATGGGCCTGATGCAGAATCACCACCTTTTTAAATCAGCATGAAAATTACTAACATTCTAAAACGTAATGTACATAAAAAAATTTAAAGTGCCGAAAACTATGCTTTAAAAAAATATGTGTGTTCTACACCCCCCTTTTCAAAATCGGGTCACTCTTTTGCTATCTCTATGAAACGAGTAACAATGTCAGTTCCCATTTCAAACTTTACATTGTTAAACTTACATTAAGAAACACTAAGACTTATTTGAATTATATAGTTTATTGAATTAGTGATTATGTTTTAGATTTATTTTAATTTGAGCAAATTAGATTAATAACTATGATTAAACTCAAAGCTTCAGCTAATTTTTAAAACACATCTTTCATAATGTATATGTCATGGAAAATAAACTAATTATGAATACAACATTTATTAGCAAAATTCACATATACTAATAACTAGCAAAGACATTTTGGCTTGCAACTTTTGAATCATTTAGATAAACATTTTAGGACTCTCTTAAGGTGGGACATATTGGTATGGGAACCGTACCTTGTAGCTCTCCCTTAAGCTAGGAGACGTTAAGGGATATAAATTGAGTGGGACCCAAATTCATTAAGGAAATGGAAGAGAAAGTGTTTTTAATTAAGCAAAGATTAAAGGAAATTCAAAATTTTCAAAATAATTGCATCTAAGAAACCATAGCTATGAAGTGAATGATCATGTCTTTCTAGAAGTTAGAGCTAGGAAAAGCTCCAAAAAGGTCCAAACTTTCCCCTTGATTTGTGAGGATACTTGAAATCTTCAACAAGATAAACTTATCAACTTGCTTCACCACTAGTATGGCATATGTACATTTGTTTTCAGACATTGTATCCCTAATGTAACTCACATTTCGAATTAGAAACAACTAAATCATTTCCAAGCTAGCAACAAAGGAAATAAAAAACAAAATCATCACACCCGCATGCTAAGATAGCATCTAATAAACAAAATATTCCAAGTTTTCCCACTTAAAAATATGAAATAGTTATGCACTTGAGGTATCTGTTCTTGTATAGTAAATGAGTATTATATACTTTTGTTATTTTATTTCGAATTTAAAGATATTTAAATAGGACACAATCTCAATATTTTGTAGAGTAAACGAAAAAAATAGATTTTGTTATTATTTTTTTCGTACTCAAAATTAATTATAACTGTTTTGTGAGAAAGAGATCAACTAACCAGAAGTTGCGGGATTTTAAACAATGGACAATTATTTTAATATTTCTTTTACTACATTTGAAATATGGTCACAACTACAATCTGCCCCATTCATTCATTATTGGAGAGAATATGCAAATTAACACTTATTATTCTTGAAATGGGATTCCTGAGTTGTAGTTGTCGTTTATGAATCATGTTAACGTGTACAAAATTTCCACTTAATTCTACTTTTCATTTTCTTCTTTTATAAGAATTTGCCCATAAATTGCGATAAATTTCCTACAAGAATAGTTGTCACTATACACTCATAACATCTCTTGTGTTTTGGATAAGTATTAAATGAATAAAAATTTTCTTCCATGGACACACCTTTAAAAGAAACATTCAAAGGCATGTTTGTACATGAATCTTAGAAGTTGCGAATAAGCAAAGATAAAATTGGGGAAAGAGGAAAACCACTTTAGTAAATTTTCAACCAAGTATTCTATTATTTTTCATCCTCAACCTTGGATGAAGTTCTCTACTGTTGCTTCGCCTTATTTCTTCCCTTACTAGATAGGACAATAACCGCTCCCAACTTGGTAGTTTCTCTCTACCATTTACCAAATCTTGATAACTGTCCAAGTTATTGGGAAGACCCAACAGAGATAGAGCTACCAAATCTTCTTCAAGGAAAGTAACACCGACACTCCCAATTTCATCATGAAATTGTGTAAACTTACTCATATACTGTGGAATTGATTCATTCTTTTACATCTCGATACCTCAAATCTTTTCCTTGAGTGCCAACTTCCTGTGGTAATTATTATTCTGGTATATTCTTACGATGGAATGCAACATAATACATATATAAACATTGAAACAAAGATGCAACAAGAATAAATCTTCATTTCAATAATATCAAAGAACTAAAATATGCTTACATACAAAATGGAAATAAGGCAGCTCAAGCAAAGGTAGGTTATCTATGAGAGGAGATGTAGTGGTTACATGCCTATGAACTATGTTACAATGTGGATTGAAGGCATATTTATTATTGAGGAATAATTTAAAACCATAAACATCAAAACACCTAACCTTAGGAGATTAAGCTACAAAAATGTGTGTCCCGTTGGGGTAAATTGGTACATCAACTTCTCGGGGTCTTAACTTTGGTTTACAATCTCTGTTTGATATGTTGTTAGAAATCTATATCCAACTACAATTTTTGACTCAAAACATTAGTCAAAGACCAATGTTTTCCTGTTTTCTAAAAAGATGTCATTCAAGGCCTCAGAAGGACTCTGAATGTTTAGGACCCGAAAAAAGTACCAAAAATAGTAAACTGAGATATAATTAAGGAAACTTAAAAATTGAAAGAAATAATGGTGGGGGTCCTAGTGGAATTGGCTGGTGGCCACCAATATCCACCTCGATCATTCCTTCCCTCTTAGGACGAAATGGTCCCAATTTCGTTGAGTTCCTCCATGAGATGGGGAAACTCCTCCTGAAGTTGGTCCTTGGTGAGCCACCTGCCATGGTGGTGGAGTTGGCCAACAACGACAACCCAATATAGTTTGATATTCTGCTTGTGAGTGTTATTTATTTTTGTCTCCATGATATTAACAGTAGGGGTTTGTTCAATACAACTTGGGTTGGGCTCTGTTGGTGTCATATGCTCAACAATGTCTAATGTATCCAACAATGGGGGAAAGTATGGTTGCAGGCGATCCACATGGAATACTAGGTGAAAGCCAAGGAATGGTGAAATTTTGAGCTTGAAATCATTGTCTCCTAGAACATTGGTGATAATTTAAGGCCCATATATGACTGGCAAAAGCTTGTGGTGGAACCCAGTGAGGCGCTCCTACAAATGTAACCAAAAATTTTCGCCCATGTTGACATTGTGTGGCACCCAATATTGATCGTGACGTTGTTTGTACTTCAAATTTTCTCCGTCCAATACTTCATGGACCTTTTGGCAGAATTGTGGAATGCAATCAATGAAGATGTTATCCTTGTTAGCTTTAGATTGGACATCAGCCGAAGTTTCTTGTATAACTACAAGTGGTATGGGAAGATCAATGGGACACAGTGGTTGGAATCTCAATCCTACCTTAAATTTTTGAAGAATAGTCGAGTTATGGAGATCCCTACTGTATGTGTGTTGGACATAGGGGAAGCTTTCATCCCATGTGCATGGATTGTATATATGTAGGATGTGAAAAAACATTCTGTTGACAACCTTGGTTTGTCCATCAGTTTGGGGGTGGAAGCTCATGGACTTAGTGAGATTGGTATCCAACAACGACCAGAGGGTTGACCAAAATGTACTTAGGAACGTGTCATCCCAATCTTCGAAGATGGAACATGAGATCCCGAAGTACACCCATACTTGTTCAAAGAAGGGTTTGGAAATGACTTTTGCTCTGATACTCTTCTTCCAAGCATCCGAAATGGACATCTTCAAGAATTTGTCGATAGCCACAAAAACACAGTTGTTTCCATGCTTGGTAGAATGGAGGCCTATCATATAATCCATGGAGATAGATTCCCATGGTTAGCTAGGTGTAGGCAGAGGAGTATACAACTCTTACTTATTGATAATATGTTTGGAAATGATAGAGGTAGTGTAGGATCTGATGTACTTCCCAACATTTTGTCTAAGGTTTGGCCAACAAAAATACTTCTACAACATCTCCATGACTTTCTCTACCCTAAAATGTTTAGCAATTCGACTGTAGTGCACCTCCAAAATCATCTTGGCATACTTGCTTGAAGGAAAGTAGAGGTGTCCCAGGTGGCACAACAATGTGTCTTGGAGGTGAAATTTTGGAACTTTCTTGCCTTCAAGGATCATCTGGTATGTGGTGCCGAATTCTGGATGACTCTTGTAAAGGTGCATAAATCCCTAAACCTCATGTCCACAAGAATTGAGCACTGTGATTAGCACCATAGCCAGCGATTGGATGAGGAAATCTGAAATTTTATTTGTGTTTCCCTTCATGTACTTAATGTTCAAATGGAATTGTTAAAGATATGTGTATTATCACTATAAAATAGTACACATGTTTGCACAAGAAATAATATTCTAAAATACATCTAGTAGAATGCACAAGTAAGCATTTTTCGGTTGAAGACATCATGAAGTTTAAAAATTTTACTTTTTCCAAAGGTCCAACATTTTAACATTTTAAAAATTGAAGACTTCATGATTTTTCTTCGATAAATGTGAAATGGACAAAACATCATTCAAAATTCGGGCAATCGAGAAATTGGATGACTAACAATATTCGGGATCACTTCACACACTTGGAGGTGATTCCATTATAGGATCTCATTCCAGGATAGTCAAATTCGAGTAAGCCTTGGAGACATCCAACCCTTAATGGAATCATCTTTTCCTAGTCATGAGTCATTTTCATTCATAAACAAAGAGAGGGAATATGGATTCAAAAATTCTATATAAATAGGCCGTGGGAGAACCAAAATAATAGATCGTGTTATGATTGCCAAATTTTTATCAGAGGAAATGTATATTCCATTGTTGGAACCAAAGAAAGTAAGAGCACTAACATGTTGGCCATATTTATCTTAAGAAATCCATCATCTTAGTTAGAGGACAAAAGTCCACCATTGAGAGAGTCTTCGCACTTATTTGAGGGAGAGGAGAAGAATGTAAGGATATTATCGAAAAGAACCTCCTTGTCAAGTATTGTTTAGCACGATAGGTCAAATAATTCTCTTCAAGTGTTTAACATTAATCTATTGTATTCAAATTCTACTACCAATAGTCAATAAAGGGAAGTCGAGCCTAAGACGTCAAACTTGGAGGCTCTGCAACAGAGGTTTGATGCTGCCCCTACTATGGTTCCTGAGTAAACTCGCCACCTATCTCCTCTGCACCCTCGACATTCCTATCTTGCTCTGTTGTTGATTCTCTAAACATGAATCCACCCTCCGGAGGGGTGGGCTCAGCCCCCCCTCCCGCCTCCAGCCCTTTCTCTGACACTCCAGTAATCGCAGATGCTTCGGCCGACTCCAGCTCCACCGCACTGGCCGCCCACATCACCAATCTGGTCATCAACAACAATGGAGACTCTACTGCAGGTTATGCGACAGCCAAAGACAAAGGTATCGGTTAGAACGACTCGCTGTCACAGCCAAAAGCGTCCTCTACAACTTGCATCCCCAAGTCTGCAGAGAGAATCAAAATAGATCTTCCCAGTGATCGAATCAACAACCAAATCCAATATATGAGGGATCATGCACTCATAGGTAATTTCCTCGGATTCTGGCCAACTAAAAAGGCCTTGCATGGATGGATCGCCTCCAAATGGAAGCCTAAAGGACAAGTCACCCTGCAGCTCGGTCCCAAAGGTTTCTTCACTACTACTTTCAACTGTCTGGAAGACAAAACTCGCATCTTCGAAGGAGGATCGTACTTCTTCAACTCTACAGGCCTTTACCTTCGTGAATGGAAATAAAGGTTCACCCCAGACAAAGAAGATTTCAACTGGGCTCCAGTATGGATACGTATGTACTCTTTTCCCTTGGAATAATGGAACGAGGATACCTTAAAGGACATAGGCAACAGCCTGTGAGTTTTCATCAAAGCTGTTGAGGAAACCAAATTTCGAAGATACACCTCCTATGCTAGGATCTGTGTACACATGCATCTGGTCAAAGAACTCACAGATTCGGTAAGTCTATTTCATGGCGATTTTGAATGGGTCCAAACAATAGACTATGAGCATGTTCCTTTTCATTGCAGAAAATTCCATGAACATGGCCATATTTTCAAGGACTTCCCTCTAAATCTTTAGTCTAAAGCTCCTATTACTGAGACGAGCAAAGATGCTGAGGGATTTACAAAGGTCTCCAGTCGTAGAAAGCATACCAAGAAACCTCCAGTTGCCCCAAATGATCCCAAGAAAACTGAAACATGGAATATTTTTGAAATCCTGACTTCACAAACTAACATGGAGGATCATACATTAATCCCACCTTCAGATCCTTCCCCTTCTTCTCCCCCACCTCCTCCAAATCCTTCAACTACGCCCTCAATCTTCAATCTTAACAGCATCCCTGACTCAACCTCCTCTGATAACAAAAAAGATCCAGATAAAACCCTACAATCTTCCACCATGGAGATAGATGCAGCTCTAGCTCTCAGTATTCATCAAAAGTCAGATGAGGAAGAACAGAACAAATTGACACACATGGATGAGGAACCAAAAAGTGTAGACCTGGGAGGTCTGGACATTCTCAAACTGGAAGCGGCATGTTGACATAAAGAGTTCAGTGATATACCCCCTCGGGAAATCAAAAGACTTGAAGTAGTTTTATCCAGAGCAAAGCACAACAAATATCTTGGTATTCAGGTAGGTAGTCCATGGGATGGTAAAAAAATACTGAAAAACACGAAGAAACGTGGGTGCAAAACAGATCTACAAAGGACCATTATTATTGGAGGAATGTTGGTCGAATCTGGTAGATTCCCCAAGCTGACCAAGTACTTCAAATCTCTTCCCCACTGTTCCTCATGAAGCTAATCTCATGGAATGTGAGAGGGCTTAACAGCCCTGCAAAACACAGAATGTTAAAAAATATGATCCAACAAGAAAAGCCTTCATTAGTCTTTCTATAAGAAACCAAAGGCAACAACACTGTACTGGAGAAAATTCTAAATAAAGCATGGACAGGATGTTTCTCAGTCTCTATGGATGCCTCAGGGGCTTTAGGAGGGCTAGCAATCATGTGGAACCCTCAAGTTCTCTCCCTTCAGGATTTTCACGCATCGCACTCCTTCATTTAGACTACATTACACCTAATCGAGACCAATATCCATGGTCTTCTCATTGATGTGTATTTTCCACAAGATTTACAAAAAATGTTGGATCTGCTAGACACACTCACAGCTCTTAACTCTGGCAGGAGTTTTCCCCTTTGGATTAGTTGTGGTGACTTCAATATCATCACAGCTTTGGAGGAAAAATCAGGAGGCCATGCGAGGCTAGAAGGGGACAGCATCGGCTTTAAAGACTTCATCCACAGAAATCAGCTAATGGACCTTCAGACTTCTAATGGTATGTATACATGGACAGATAAAATAAGGGGACCACAGCATATAGCTTCCAGACTAGATCATTTCCTTTTTTCGGATAATGCCATTCACTTGGGCGGAGACTTCCATGCCTCCATCATGCCTCAAGTGGGCTCAGATCACTGGCCCATAATGCTACGATGGTCACGTCCAAGGTCTAAGTACAATAGACCTTTCCACTTCGAATATTTCTGGTTTTCTCATCCTAACTTCAAAGAAGTGGTCATCGATGCCTGGAAATATTTCATTCCCCCGGCAGGAGCCAAGATGTTTCAATTTCAACAAAATCTAAAATACCTTAAACAAGTGCTCAAATCTTGGAATCACACTCAGTTTGGTAACATATTTGATCAGCGGAAAGTGCTGGAGTAGCAAATGAATACACTACAACAGTGTATCATCTCTGAGGGAAGAACAGAAGACTATGCGCAACAGGAGCAGACCCTCCTAACCCATATTGAGACACAAAGGCAACAAGAAGAGGCCCTCTGGCGACAAAAATCAAGGATCAGATGGCTTAATGATGGGGAGAAAAATACTAAATTCTTTCACAGGTCAACCATTCAAAGGAGAATGCACAATAACATCGCCTTCATCAATAATCAGTAAGGGGAGCATCTGGAGGTGCATGAAGAAATGGCACAGGAATTCCAAGATTACTTTCAAGACATTCTTAGGGAACCCCTGGGTTGCAGAAATCAAGCTATACAAATTATTACACAGCACATTCCTAAAATCATAAATGCAGATCACAACAATAGGCTTCTCCAGCCTATCACTATGCAGGAAGTGGAGGATGCAATGGCCCAACTCAAGGATGGTAAAGTGCCCGGCCCTGACGGATACATAGCCAACCTCTTTCATGTGTTCTTGGAGCACATCAAAACAGAGGTCTGGGAGCTCATGGAATAATCGCGATCGATCCATTGGATCCTTCCTTCCCTAAACACGACCTTTATAGCGCTCGTTCCTAAAGTGGAAGAATCCAACACTCCTGATAAATATAGGCTGATTACATTATGTAATGTAATCTATAAGCTCATACCTAAAGTCGTGGCAAACAGGCTCAAACCTCTTCTCCCTCTCCTCTTTTCGCCAGAGTAGACAGGCCATGTTGAAGGCTGCCAGATTATGGACTGTATCATTCTCTCCCACGAAGTGATCCACTCCCTCAAGATCCTAAAAAAACCAGGTATGATTCTCAAACTAGATCTCTCCAAAGCATTCGACAAGCTCAACTGGACCTATATTAAAGACATTTTACTTGCATTCGGCTTCAATGCTACCTGGACGCGATAGATAATGAATCTCATTTACTCCCCCTATTATTCCATCCTCCTAAATGGTTCCCCTTCCCCGCTCTTTCATCCTTCTCAGGGTATCCGTCAACGCGATCCTCTTTCCCCGTTCCTTTTTGTTCTCATGGCCGAAGGGCTTAGTCACCTTCTTCATTCTGCTATCAATTCTCACTCTTTAAAGGGCATTTCTCTGCATGGTCAATCCCCCATCTCTCACCAACAGTTTTTCGATGATAATATGCTTTTTTGCCATTCGTTAATTCAAGAGGCCTCTTCCTTCAAGCTCCTGCTCAATCTCTTCTCAAAAACCTCTGGAACCACCATTAATGCCTCCAAATCCCACCTCTTCTTCTTCCACACTCCCATTCTCACTCGGAGAAATACAGCTAGGATTTTGGGCTTTTCGATAGCCAAGCTTCCTTCAAAATATCTTGGAGTTCCCCTGTTTGATTCTGTTATCAAACATGCTTCCTGGAGAACCCTCCTTGATAATTTAGAAACCAGGCTCTCCTCTTCGACTTACCGCTCTCTCAACATTTCAAGTAGGATTATCTTAATCAAATCTGTTCTCCAAGCCATGCCTCTATATTTGTTTTCAATCTTGGCCACCCCTAAATGGGTTCTTAAAAATATCTGCAATCTTCAAAGAAATTTTCTTTGGGGTTCCTTGGGCCATAACAGAAAATGGGCTCTGGTCAAATGGATAGAGGTTTGTCTTTTGAAGTCATCTGGGGGGCTAGGTCTGAGGGATCCCCTCCATAGCAACATCATCATGGGTGTGCGCATATGGTGGAATTGGATCTCTAAACCGCATACACCCTAGGCTCGTCTCTATCAGGCCAAATATTCTCCAGGGAGTCCAAAGGAGGAGCTAATCCAATTCAGTTCAACCACCCCTGGCTCACTAATATGGAATGCGGCCAAGAAACATAATGCCTTTATTCGAGCACACAGCTTCTGGGAAATCCACTTAGGCACCACTGGAATATTTTGGGAGGATTCCTGGCAACAACTTCCCAAACTTGCCTCTCTCTTTCACAAACCCAAGTGGCAAGCAACCATGCAGAGAAATGAGCAAATCCACGTCCATCAATTCTGGCAGTAGCAATCTACCCAAGGTTTTCAACTTTGGAGACCGGCAAACACATGGCAGGCCAACTGGCAGGAGGAAACCTATGACGAGATTGATCAAGAGCTCAAACTCAGGAAAATTAAAGTTTCTAATCAGAAGGACAAAGTGCGATGTGGATATACACCCAAGGGCATGTTCACTACCAAGGAAGCATACCAAATTCTCTATCAACCTACGCAGATCATAAAAGATCAACTATGGGACCAAGTCTGGCAACCAAACATCTGGCCTAAGGTCTCCACTTTCCTTTGGCTCCTAAGCAAACAACGGATCCTCACTTGGGATAATCTACAAAAGCGAGGATTTATTGGGCCTTCCAGATGTTCCAACTGCAATCTTCATTCAGAGACCATCAAGCATCTCTTGGATACCTGCCCATTAGCAGCTCAAATGTGGGAGAGAATAGCATAGTGTAATAGAAGAACAAGTAGAAGTGAGGGAGATATCTCAAACACCATCAGGAACTAGCCTCAGCATCCTTTCCAAAGTCCTCTACTCAATTCCCTCTGGGACCTCCCTCCGGGCTTCGTCTACTGGATCATCTAGAAGGAAAGGAACAACATGATCTTCAAAAATCACAGTTCGCCTCTTGATACTCTTTGGCTACTTCTCAAGTAAAACCTTCAAGAAAATCTAGCTCTTAGACAATGGCAAGACTCAGCTATGCCAGTTTTACCCCAGGAATGCCTCATTCTAGCCAACTGGGACATGGATCTCACCCCTGTAGATCATATCAAGCCCAGTTCCTCAATTCACTCTGAGTCTACACAATTATAGTCTCCTCCTATCATCCACCCTTACAAGCTAAACTTTGATGGAGCACCTAAGGGCAATCCTGGGCCAGCTGGCTATGGTGGAATCTTCAGAGATGCGGAAGGCTCTGTTCTACATATTTATCATGGATCGCTAAGTAGATATACCAAGAATGCTATCGAGCTTGAAAGCTTATGGAAGGGTATTTGCATAGTAGAAATAGAAAACTTTGTCCCTCTAGAGATAAAAGGGGATTCCCAAATTCTAATATATGCTGCTATCCAGATACAATCAGGATCTTCAGCAGCTAAGATTGCTTCGAGCTGGATGCTCCTAAGCAGACTGGAACAAATTAAAGAATGGCTCAAAGCTTCGTGCAATATCTCCTTCAAGCACGTTCGATGAATAGCCAATAAGGCAGCAGATAGACTGGCTAATTAAGGTGCCGATCAGCAGCTCCCATTCTTCTCTGGTCCGTTGAATAGTTCCAATGATATACAACTCAAATAAGACTACACTCTCCTGGTGCAACAAGATCTATCTCTCCTGGATCCGGGTGTTTAAATGTGGTACATGTACGTTGGTAGCAAAATGGGTGGGTGCGTGGCTCATCTCCACCGCCTCTCGGTCTCTCACAAAACTGGTCTTAATTCCCTTGAACTCAAATTTAATGCTACTTTAATGCAGCCTATCCCTCCTCTCCAGCCTGTTCATCTTCTAATCATGGTGCCCTCAACTCGTCTCACTTGCACTCCTCCTTTGCGCTCAAGTCACTCCTTTTCTGCTGCAGAGATTTGCTCTCGAACTATCCTGGGGAAACCTTGGGCTCTGGTTCGCTAGGTGGTTTTCTGGTTGGGGCTTCAGGTTTCTCAATACCATATCTGCAAATTCGATAGCTAATTGTCCTCTACCCTTCCCTTCGCCCATCTGTGTGCTGAAGCCAAGATAGTTTTTATCCTTTTCTGCCTCCTTAGTCTTGCAGCCCATCCGGATCTTCCTGTTCTTCTCACCATGCCCAAACTTCACCAGAGGATGAGTTGTAGGAGAGGCAACTCCCAGGGGCAAACTGTCCCCTAGGTCTCCTCCTCCACAATGGATTCCTTGACTTTTTGTTCGGACTTCCACTCGGACCACTATCCTGCTACAAGAAGTGGTCGGGGACGGGGTAGAGGACAGAAAAATTTGGCAGCGAGCTCTTTCAATTCTGCTACTAATACCACTCGGCTCCATTTCCCCTGCACTCATGGAAATTTCTCCTTCATGGCCTCTGTTACCATAGTGCTTAGTGAGATTACTGCTAGTCAGGAAGCTGTTTCCCCTGGGGTGACTAGGGAAATGCTGGCGGAAGACAGATATGGTACCACTCAGATGGATTACAAGTAGAGCAAGGCCTCAAGCTTGAGTAAAGGCATAGCATCCTAGGTCGTGGAGGATCAGGTGGGCTCGAGTGTCCCTATCGGTGGCAGCTCTACAAGCAAAGAGGGCCACCCCTTTGAGGACGAAGACAACTACAAAGATGGATAACACATCATTGAAGAGCAGCCCTCCACCTCTCAAGACGTTTAAGCAGGGGTGCGTAGCCCCTTGGCCAACCCCCAAAGCCATCAACATGCGCCCCTAAGTCTCTTACTCAAGTCGGCTTTCAAGTCTTAGTCCAACGCATATATATATATATTATGTCCAACACTTAGTCGCATAAGTGTCTCGTCTTTCGTCGCACATATTGTCGCATATTGTCGCAGTACCGTCGCACGCCCGTGTCGTCGCACCCACCCATCGTGCAGCCCTCGCCCACCCGTCATGCAGCCCGTGCCCACTTTGTGCGCCTGCGCCCGCCCATGAGCCCGGGCGCCCGCCCGTGCGCCCGTCGACCGCCCGTGCGCCCGCATGCCCGTCAACTCGCCCGTCACCCAACCGTGCTCGCGCTCCGGTAGAACTCGAGGACCCTACATCCTCCTCCACCTGAAATCATTGTTGTCCTCGACAACATACCATCCCGGTAGCCCTCCACCAAGATCATCATCATCCATGATAAACATCCCTCAACGGTATGCTCTCCATCAGATATCATCTCGATCCATGATCATCGACCCTTCTGCCACAATCTCGACTGCAACATCTCGTGTCGAACCCATCATGTGTCCCTATGTGAACCTCTGCCATGATACTCCAGCACGATGCCAACATATCTCTGCACACTTCCGGACCTCATGTCTGAACTAGTCCATCTATCTCCAATCAATGCTCAAGTCCATGAAAACTCCATCC
Organism: Pinus tabuliformis; assembly: GCA_031772625.1. NCBI lineage: Eukaryota > Viridiplantae > Streptophyta > Pinopsida > Pinales > Pinaceae > Pinus > Pinus tabuliformis. The sequence continues at coordinate 233,729,752 of CM062818.1, forward strand.
ATCTCATCTGCAACATGTCATGATGCTTGATGCCAAGCCATCCTTGCACCATCAATCATACCTGCTCAAACATGTTCAAGGACTCACTGCCATGAGTAGCTACCAATGAGCCCCATCTTCTTCATCCATCTAAGAAGATGTAGAGGGAGTAGAGCCTGAAGGCTCTCCATCACTAATCAATTCAATCCATCTATCAGGATCCTCAATCTCCATCCTTTTTAGATAAGCAACCCGGTCTTCCTTCTGGACATCCGGCCTCACATATACCTCCTCCTCATCATCATCATCATCATCCTCCACCAACTCTAGCGTTCTTGTCAAATCCAAGATGCTATCTGAAAGTGTCTTGATGACCAATGACTGCTCCACAAGATTTTTCTCAACACTAGACAACCGCTTGTTCACCTTCTCCTTATCCTCCATTTGCATCACTCCCAATTTACAATCAGGCCTTGTCACACCAATGGTTGGAACACCAATGGGTACATCTTCCCTTCCATCATAAATGTAGAGCTTCTTCAAATGTGGAACGATCATAGCATCAAATTGTTTCATGAACTCCATCCCCAATACAACCTCATAGTCATCAATCTGCACTATAGTGAAGTCCACCTTCCCAGTCCATTCACCAAGTGTAGTTTCCACCCTCTCAGCTATACCAAGAATCTCAATAGGAGGAGAATTCACTCTCTTCATTTGTGCCTTTGCCAATACAAACTTCAGCCCAATTCTTCTCGCAGTATCTCCGCCCATGAAGTTGTGAGAAGCCCCACTATCCACCATAGTGAGCACATCAGCACCTCCAACCTTCATTCGAACATACTCCAACTTGTTCCTTTCAGGATCCCTCCTAGAGGCCACTTCCGTAGTAGCAGAAGCACCAAGTATCTGCATCATCCCCACAGAAGCATCTTCATTCTTTCCATCAGACTGTGCAATAACGGCCACCTTCGGTTTAGAGGGACAATTCTTCACCATGTGTGGTCCTGCACATATCCAACACTTCAAAGGTTTCTTCGTCTTCGAACCATCATCCGATTTCGAAGCATCATCCTTCTTCTTTTCTTTCAGCTTGCCGGACTTCTTTTTCTCATTAGAAGTCTCTTCATAATGACCCACCAACCTATCAACCGCAGCAAAAGCCTCCTCAAGTGTCCTAATCTTCTGCCTCTTCACCTCATTGCAAGCCCAAGGCTTCAACCCAATAATGAAGTTGAACATCTTGTCCCTTTCATCCATGTCGGGAAGTTCCAGAGCTGCACTTGCAAACTCTCGCTGGTATGCTTGTAGGCTTCCGGTTTGCTTTATGCACATAATCTTCATCCTTGCTTCCCACGTTTCATCCTGAGGACTGAAATGGGTCTGCAAAGCCTTCTTCATGTCATCCCACGAAGTGATGTCACTAGCACTGCCATTGACAATCTGATCCACCCTCCTTCGCCACCACATCTTAGCATCCTTTGTCAAGAACTAAGCAGCCACCTTGACTTGTGTCTCACCATTAGGTAGACTCAACCATTCCAAGTATTGCTCCATGTCCCATAGAAAGTTGCCAAGAGTCTTTGCATTCCGTGCCATCATAAGATTCCGGTTCCTTGACCTTCACATGAGGCACTCCTCCACCTGAGTTATGCCTCACGACCTTCTTCAACACCGCGATCTCATCCTTGGCTTCATCAAGAGATTTGTTTACCCTGTCAAGAGATCCCTTCAAGTTCACGATCTCTGCAAGACCCTAATCCCTTGCTTCTTCAACCTCCTTGACCCTTATCTCGAGTTGTGTACACGTAAGATCAATGTTCTCATGCTGTGTTCGGAGCTCATCAAATTCTTCCCTTAGCTTCGAGCTGGCCTCTCGCTCCTTAGTGAGCAAGTCCTCCCTCGTATCCCAAGAAGACTCCATGGCTTCCCTCCTTAACAACATTTTCTCCATAAGTGATAAAGTCTCGGCTTCATGGCTAGACCCAACATGAGACCTGGCTGCCATCTCTAACAGCTTCTTCTTCCTTTGTGATCTAGTCTCCACCATCCAACAGCTTCACCCTGCAATACCCGGATCAGCTGCTCTGATACCACCTGTCATGCCCCTACACCTGCGATAGTCTTCCAACCACTTGTAGCAAGGTGCGCACCACCGAACGCTTTCTTTTCACCAATACTAACATTCGTGGACTACGCCTACTTTCACATTAACATTACTTAGCTTGTGTTTCGCAACCAAGTAAACATACAATTATAATTTATACTTAATGAAGCCCATACTCATTCATTATCATCCTGCAATTATACCAAGAACAACAACAATTGCAACAAGTATAAAGAGGAGGGGCAACTCCCCGTAATGTGAGTCTGCCTGACAATATATTAAGAATATCAGTTTTACAATGTACAAGTGTGCCTTGCCAAACCAAGTCTACACTTAGCCAAATATTACAACAGAGAGGCAACCCTGCCTTTTACAATACAAGTGCACCCTTGCATAAAGAGTAGTGCTCACCTGAGCCACTTAAATCCTCTTCACCAAGTCCTGCACAAATTTGCACATATACCGAACCCCGGGCACACTTGTCCACACCTCAACCGGCACAAGACAGCTCCAAAACCGCACCTTAGATAGTGCGCATGAGCTATGCACAGCTCCTATCCAAATCTGCGCAGTTTTGTTTTACCCCTTCCTCTTATGCGTAGAGAAGTGATGAGATTCGTTGGTTGAAATGAGCCTCAAGGCTCATTCATATATACACATCTTAGCATGGGTTTAAATGGGGTGTGCAGCCCCTTGGCCAACCCCCAAAGCCATCAACATGCCCCCCTAAGTCTCTTACTCAAGTCGGCTTTCAAGTCCTAGTCCAACGCATATATATATATATATATATATATCTATATATATATATATATATATATATATATATATATATATATATATATATATATATATATATATATATATGTATATATCTATATATATACATATATATATATATATATGTATATATATATATATATATATGTATATATATATATATATATATATGTATATATATATATATATATACATATATATATATATATATATATGTATATGTATATATATAGATATATATATATATATATATATATATATATATATATATATATTATGTCCAACACTTAGTCGCATAAGTGTCACATCTTTCGTTGCACATATTGTCGCATATTGTCGCAGCACCATCGCACGCCCGTGTCGCTGCGCCCGCCCGTCGTGCAGCCCTCGCCTGCCTGTAGTGCAGCTTGTGCCCACTTTGTGCGCCCGCGCACGCCCGTGCCCCCGCGCGCCCGGCCCCGCGTCCGTCGACCGCCCGCGCGCCCGTCGACTCGCCCGGCGCCCAACCGCGCCCACGCTCGGGTAGAACTCGAGGACCTTACAACCCCCTTTGAAGTATTGCAACGCCACAGAAGAAGGAGCGAGGCAAAACAATATATTATCGCCTCTATCAGGGATCCAAAGTTAGTCCATGAGATTATAGTCACTTTCTGTGTATTTGTGAAAGGTCAGTAAGGAAGAAGAGTTACAGTGAATGACAAGGATAAAAAATCTACATAGTGTGCCAACGAACTAGGGTTTACATAATTTAAGTCTGTAAAAAATGTACGTAGTGTGCCAACGAACTAGGGTTTACATAATTTAAGTCTCTAATTTTAAAAAGTTCGCAAACAAGAACTGCAAACAATTGTCACCATGCACCTTGACAACTCTTCGCTTTTTCGCCTTGTGCTTTGGGTAAGTTTTAGAGGAATAAAAGTTCTGGATCGTAGAAATTGTTAATAAGCAAAGTTAAAATTGGGGAAAGAGGAAAACCATTTTTCTATTCTTTCAACCAGGTATTTTATTATGTTTTCTTACAAGAAGATAGCCAAATTTATAATTAATAAAAAAACTTAAAATATCAACACAGCATTACAATTATCATTATTTTTTATAATAAATTATATAAATTTAAATAAATAAAATATAATATATTTAAAATAAATGAGATTTTGTTATTTCCAACTTTAAGAAAAAGATGAAATAATTAAAACTTAAAATATTTAATATATATATGTTTGTATGATTCAATTTATGGGTTAGGGTGAAAATAAGTAAAACAATGTATTTTTAAATTTAATTTGATAACTTTTATTTGAATAAAGAGTATGATTTTATATATATGAAGTTTAAATTTTATTAAATAACCAAATTTTAGTAAGAAGTACATTCTAATTTCATAAATATATATATATATATATATATATATATATATATATAAGTTTTAATTTTTTTTTTTAAATATCTTTTAAAGTTTTCAAAGGTGTGGAATAATAAGAATTTTAAAAACTTTCTAATGCAAGTTTATTGGTCTTATAAAGACAAGAGTGGAATCTTACATTAAAAAACACTATGACTTATTTGAATTATAAAGTTTATTGAATTAGTGATTATGTTTTAGATTTATTTTAATTTTAGCAAATTAGATTAATAACTATGATTAAACTAAAAGCTTCACCCAATTTTTAAAATACATCTTTCATAATGTATATGTCATGGAAAATAAACTAATTATGAATACCACATTTATTAGCAAAAATCACATATAATAATAGCTAGAACAGACATATTGGCTTGCAACTTTTGAATCATTCAGATAAACATTTTAGGACTCTCTTAAGGAGGGAGATATTGGTATGGGAACCGAACGTTCTAGCACTCCCTTAAGCTAGGAGACGTTAAGGGATAGAAATTGAGTGGGACCCAAATTCGTTTACGAAATGGAATAGAAAGTATTTTTAATTAAGCAAAGATTAAAGGAAATTCAAAATTTTCAAAAGAATTGCATATAAGAAACCATAGCTATGAAGTGAATGATCATGCCTTTCTAAGACTTAAAGCTCGGAAAAGCTCGAAAAAGGTCCAAAATTTCCGCTTGATTTGTGAGGATACTTGAAATCTTCAACAAGATAAACTTATCATCTTGCTTCACCACTAGTATGGCATATGTACATTTGTTTTTAAACATTGTATCCCTAATGTAACTCACATTTTGAATTAGAAACAACTAAATCATTTCCAAGATAGCAACAAAGGAAATAATAAAAAAAAAAAATCATCACACCCACATGCTAAGATACCATCTAATAAACAAAATATAGTCCAAGTTTTCCCACTTAAAAATATGAAATAGTTATGCACTTGAGGTATTTGTTCTTGTATAGTAAATGAGTATTATATATTTTTGATATTTTATTTTGAATTCAAAGATATTTAAATAGGATACAATATCAATATTTTGTAGAGTAAATGAAAAAAAATAGATTTTGTTGTTATTTTTTTCGAACCAAAAATTAATTATAAATGTTTTGTGAGAAAGAGATGAATAACCAGAAGTTGCGGGATTTTAAACAATGGACGATAGTTTTAATATTTCTTTTACTACATCTGAAATATGGTCGCAACTGCAATCTGCCCCATTCATTCATTATTGTATAGAATACACAAATTGACACTTATTATTCCCGAAATGGGATTCCTGAGTTGTAGTTGTCGTTTATGAATCGTGTTAACGTGTACAGAATTTCCACTCAATTCTACTTTTCATTTTCTTCTTTTATAAGCATTTTCCCGTAAATTGCGATAAATTTCCTACACGAATAGTTGTGAGTATACACTTGTGACATCTCTTGTGTTTTGGATAAGTATTAAATGAATAAGATTTCTCTTCCATGGACACACCTTTAAAAGAAACATTCAAAGGTATGTTTGTGCCCATTCTTAAAAGTTGCGAATAAGCAAAGATAAAATTGGGGAAAGAGAAAAACCACTTTAGTAAATTTTCAACCAAGTATTCTATTATTTTTCATCCTCAACCTTGGATGAAGTCCTCTCCCTGTTTCTCCACCTTATTTATTCCCTTACTAGATAGGACAATAACCGCTCCAAACTTGGTAGTTTCTCTCTACCGTTTACCAAATATTGATAACTGTCCAAGTTATTTGGAGGACCCAAAAGAGATAGAGCTACCAAATCTTCTTCAAGGAGAGTAACACTGACACTCCCAATTTCATCACGAAATTGTGTAAACTTACTCATATACTGTGGAATTGATTCATTATTTTACATCTCGATACTTCAAAGCTTTTCCTTGAGGGCCAACTTCCTGTGGTAATTATTATTATGGTATATTCTTATGTTGGAATGCAACATAATACATATATAAACATTGAAAGAAAGATGCAACAAGAATAAATCTCCATTTCAATAATATCAAAGAACTCAAAGATGCTTACGTGCAAAACGAAAATAAGGCAGCGCAAGCAATGGTAGGTTATCTCTGAGAAGAGATGTAGTGGTTACATGCTTATGAACTATGTTATAATGTGGAATGAAGGCTTATTTATTATTGAGGAACAATTTGAAACCATAAACATCCAAACACCTAACCTTAGTACATTAAGCAACAAAACTGTGCGTCCCGTTGGGGTAAATTGGCACATCAACTTCCCGGGGTCATAACTTTGGCTTACAATCTTTGTTTGATATGTTGTTAGAAATATATATCCGACTACAATTTTTGACTGCAAACATTGGTCAAACACCAATGTTTTCCCATTTTCTAAAAATATGTCATTCAGGGCCTCAAAACCACTCGAAAAGTTTAGGACCCAAAAAAACTACCAAAATAGTAAACTGAGCTATAATTAAGGAAACTTAAAAATTGAAAGAAATAATGGTGGCGGTCCTAGTGGAATTGGTTGGTGGCCACCAATATCCACCTCGATCATTCCTTCCCTCTTAGGAAGAAATGGTCCCAATTGCGTTGAGTTCCTCCATGGGATGGGGAAACTCCTCCTGAAGTTGGTCCCTGGTGAGCCACTTGCCATGGTGGTGGAGTTGGCCTACTATGACAACCCAATATAGTTGGATATTATTCTTGTGAGTGGTATTTATTTTTGTATCCATGATATTAACAGTAGGGGTTTTTTCAATACAACTTGGGTTGGGCTCTGTTGGTGTCATGTGCTCAACAATGTCTGATGTATCCAACAATGGGGGAAAGTATGGTTGCAGGGAAAGAATACCCGAGCATGCTAGAGACCTGATCTAGAGGGAGTTCGTCTTAGGTCTAGTGCTTGTAGTATTCTTGTGGGCGACTCAAACCATCTAGTGATTAATACTCGTAACTAAATACCAAGAAACTAAATTCTCGAATTCTCATGTGGGACACAAGTACTTTAATGGCCAAAATCTAGGGAACCCTTTCCCTATAGGTGATGGTGAGAAAAACACTTGAGCCTCATTTCCATTACCTTGGTTGATTTTTCGGCTGCTCGAAGACGTCGCGAGTTATTTTAGGACATTGTCCCAGGACGCATCAAAGGATATCTCCACAAGGCCTAGTTACTTTGAGAGTGGTAAGGATGTATAGGTCTTCTTAGGATATGGTTCTTCCTTTGGAGCCAAAATCTCCTCATCTGAATGCAAGTAAATCTCCCTCTCAAGGGAACACATTGTTCCCTTCTCTTCATCAAACTTCACATATCTATGAACATATGCCATCCTGATGGATGTCAGGTACACCTGATAGTTATGAGGTGTATCAGTGTACACCACAAATATTCCCAACTCTATTGGTTGTTCAATATTTTTCCTTGATTCCTTGCAAACATGAGAGTAAAATGATGATCCAAATATCCTAAAGTGTGACACATGTTGGCTTAGGGGGTCCTGACCCAGGTTCAAAGTTAGTTGCACCAGCCAACAAAACCTTACACTGCTGCCACTTTTGGCAACAACACACATAACGCAGGCTGCAGTCTCACCCAAATCAGTATGGGGGATGTAAGAACTAAGTATTTTCATCCAGAGACTAGTGTGATGTCTTTCAATGCCTTGGATCTACCTACGCACAGATCAATACACCCCTAGGGAACATTACTCCAAATTTGTTAAAGCAATTCTCAAACCTTTGCATAGGTCCACGATTAGTCCTTATAAACCTTTAACAGTCAATTTGTCTACTTATGTGAATCATAGAGTAATCATAAATTGGAGTTCACACATATATGCTTAATTTGTTAGAACACATAAGATAAATTACCAAAATCTTCATGGGAGTGTTAAACATGCATTGTGTAAATTATTAAGACTTATTCAAGAGAATCACATAGCATTCAATCAATATTTCATGGAACAAATCATTCATCAGCGGCATATAAGATAAATAGACATGAACATAAATACTCAATAATTCTTCAGAAACTTGTCATTATTGATCTTAACTCACCAATTACAGACTCAAATTAACCTGCAAACATAGCTGCAGGGGTCCACACACTCACCTGCGGACTCTTCCTAGGCCTCCGTGCACTCAGCTATGGAGCCTTTCCTTCTACCTACACGCAAAAAGCAGAGCCTCCTTCTTTAACCCAATGCCATATCCCATTCCTCCTTGTTCTCCAAATTCTTTCTTAGTTAGTTACCTCTTAGACTCGCTCGGACTCGACTATTTATAGACTTTTCCATATAATACCATGGTCCACAAACTATGGGTGAATCTCAAAACTGACTCAAAACTTATCCAAAACAAGGAGTTAATCCCCTTTGGCTCTTATTCCTCTATGCACTCTACATCCACAAATCGCGTAGACTTTACATTGCTTTACAAAATTGTACCAAAACTTGGGTTATATAACTCCAAACTAACCCAGGGGACCCCATCCTAACAAGCCCCCAACACAAAGATCACGACTCACCCTCGAGTCACTCTGTTCATGTCACGATCTTATTGTGAATATCCCCCAGCTTCACTTGGATCACTGCAACTGTAGCAATGCTCTATGTCACTACCTGTCTAACCTCCTTGATCAAATTTTCACCAGTTGGTCCTTCTACATCCAGCCTCATCAATCGTTGCATCTACTGCAGTCGCTTAAGGTTATCATGAATGGAGAGCGTGATTTGATAAGCCTCCTCCAACAAAGATTACAACCTAGACTTTAGCAAGGCTTGTTTGTTCTGCACTTCCTCTACCTACGCCAGTAGCTTCTTTCCTTCCCGTAACTTAGCAAGGGACGGTGCTGGTGCTAAGGTGTAGGCGGTCAACTTGACCTCATTGTATTGGCACTGCATCTCCCTTACTTCTGTATTCAATTTTTGCTGGTTCGGATACTCCTGCAAATTGATCGATTTACCCATAGACATTCTTCTATTAGGATGCCCAAATCGTAACTTCATCACACACCTGTAATCCCTCTATCTTGTAAAACTATCTTTGTGCGTACCCTACCATCATGGAGGCATAGCACGTAGTGCCAAATCTAGTGCTTGAAACCAATGGTCCTTAGGGAATTCACACTCAAATTCATCCATAAACAAATATATGTTAGTTAAGCCATCGTAATAAGGTAATTCTATTATTAATATTGGTATGGAAACTGTTGAACTATAATATAGACCTTGTAGCACTCCTTTAAGCTAGGAGATGTTAAAGGATAGAAATTGAGTGGGACCCAAATTCATTTACGAAATGGAAGAGAAAGTATTTTTAAATAAGAAAATATTAAAGGAAACTCAATATTTTCAAAAGAATTGCATATAAGAAACCATAGATATGAAGTGAATCTAAGAGTTAAACCTAGGAAAAGCTCCAAAAAGATCCAAACCTTCCCCTTAATTTGTGGGGACACTTGAAATCTTCAACAAGATAAACTTATCATCTTGTTTCACCACTTAGTATGGCATATGTACCTTTTTTTCAAACATTGTATCCCTAATCTAACTCACATTTCGAAGTAGAAACAACTAAATCATTTCCATGTTAGCAACATAGTAAATCAAAAACAAAATCATCACACCCACATTCTAAGATACCATCTAATAAACATAATCTTTATAGTCCAAGTTTTGCCACTTAAAAATCTGCGATAGTTATGCACTTGAGGTATCTCTTCTTGCATAGTAAATGAGTATTATATATTTTTGTTATGTTATTTCTGATTCAAAAATATTTAAATAGTATAGTGAATGAGTATTATATATTTTTGTTATTTTATTTCGAATTCAAAGATATTTAAATAGGATACTGAATATTTTTGTCGATTAAATGAAAAAAAATAGATTTTGTTATTATTTTTTTTGAATTAAAAATTAATTAGAAATGTTTTGTGAGAAAGAGTTAAATTAACCAGAAGTTGGGGGATTTTTGAGAGAAGTTTAGTATTTTGCATTAGGTTAATATTTTTACACCATGGCCTATTATTTTAATATTTCTATTAATAAATATGAAATATGGCCGCAATGACAACTGCAATCTACCCCATTCACTCATTATTGGAGAGAATATGCAAGTTGACACTTATTATTCCGGAAATGGGATTCCTCAGTTGCAGTTGTTGTTTATGAATAGTGTTAAGTTATACAAAATTGCCACCAAATTCTACTATTCATTTTCCTCTTTTATAAGCATTTTCTTGTAAATTGCGGTAAATTTTCTACAAGAGCTACAAACAGTGTCACTATGCACAAATCTCGTCTTTTAGATAATTATTAGAGGAATAAAATTTCTCTTTCCATAGACAGAGCTTTAAAAGAAACATTTGAATGTATGTGTGTACCTAAATCTTAGAAATTGCAAATAAGAAAAGATAAAATTGGGGAAAGAAGAAAACCAACTTGTAATTTTTCAACCAAGTATTTTATTATTTTTTATTACCACATTTGTAATTAATAAAAAATTTAAAAAATCAACACAAGGTTCCGTTCGAGCTTAATAAACCTTCGAGCTTAATAAACGCAGAGCCTAAAATATATATAACTGTAGTGTTTTAATTAATACATATTTATGATTAACATTCATCATCAACATTTTGGTATAGTTGTAACTTGTATCCATTATATATTATATAACTTTTTTTTAATCTACGGCACAAATTGAAATTTTCATTCTTTATTAAAAATTAATTATTTTAATATTTTTGTAAACAAATATTTTAATAATTTTATTATCCGAATATTATTTTTAAATTGATTCTTCCTACATGCATGGAACTAATTCCAAAGTATCAGTTGGAATTCGAATGATGATTCAAAGAATGCTCTGAATAGAAGATTAATCCACATCAGCACGTAGTTCCACATCAGCATGATTAACTCAAATTATGCTCCACATCATCAAGAATTGCGTTGGACGGTAGTTTATGCATTCGAATACGAATGCACGAAATAAATTCAAATGGTGACTCAAAGTATGCTCTGAATTAACTCAAATTATACGGTAGTTTCTGTGGTTGAGGTGGCAGCGCATGCATGCATGATGATGATTCAATTCGAATATGCATGATGATTCAAATTATGATTCAAAAGTATGCTCTGAATAGAAGGTTAATTCCACCCACAGCACGTAGTTCCACAATAAGTTGGAATTGCACTCGACTGGAGTTCACTTAAGCTTGACATCAATAATAGGGTATGCATGGAATCGCAGAGGGAGAGTTATACTCCAAATATCAGGCAGCAGAGGGCGAGTTAAGTGGGGTGTTGAATCAACTGCAACTATGAAATATAGCAATAAAAGGAGCGTCAATTGGATTTCCAATTCCAGTAAGCAAGCAAAAGTCGAATGGGTGGTAACTTGTAGAGAATTTTTGTTTTCCCTAAATCTGAAGCCCCATGACGGACAACTGCAATCTGCGGCTGATGACATCCCCAGCATTTCTTCGCTCATTATTCCAATGACTAAACAAATGATGAGGATGTTGCCATGCCAGAGATATGCAAGTTGAAAAGTATGTATGACGACTCTTCGCAAACAAGAACTGCGGCTAAATTGCAAACAGTCGTTACCATGCACGGGTGACAACTCTTTGCTTTGGGTAAGTATGAGAGGAATAAAAGTTCTGGATCTTAGAATCGTTAATAAGCAAAGATAAAATTGGGGAAAGAGGAAAACCACTTTCCTAATTTTTCAACCAACTATTTTATTATGTTTTATTACAAGAAGATAGCCAAATTTGTAATTAATAAAGAAAAGTTAAATTCAAATATATTTGATGCTTCTAGTGGATTCTAATCATAGATAATTTGATGCTGAATTCCAACAGCAACAACGTGTTTGTTTTTAGTTGCATAAGGGGTGGTCTACCAGGCGACTAATTTTCCCAAGAATTGTTTTCCAATGACGGCGAAACACAAACGATATCCACAGGTTACGACGCCATCGATCATCGATTCCGGTTACTTGACGGTGACGTTATTTCACCGTTTCCACTTTGCCGTTAGTGTGGTGTCCGCCGTTTAGGTGGAGCTTCAAATTTCATTACCGTCGCGCCCATTTTAAATTATTCAAAAACTTCCATTACTGCGCATTTGATTTTGAATTTGAATCTCTGTTCTGTTTGTGCCCAAAATATACATGAGCCAGAAAGATGCGGCGATGGGAACGTCGTGAGCCAGAGTTTGCAACAGTCAGGAAAGAATCATTTCGAAATGGCAGATTAATTGTACTGACCCTCTCCATCATTCACACACCGATCGCAGCTTCTGCGTTCAGTGGGAAGATATGTGCACACAACAGTGTGCACACCCATCTTGTAGAGAAGAAGCCTCTAGAAGGATTGAGAAAAAGAGCGTCGTGTGGCCCTGGAGAAAACGAGCGTCAAAACTGGTGCAGAGGAGGTGAAGTACTACCATGTCAGAGGCGACAACGGGAGGCTGCGCGCCGCTGTGCAAAGAGCGTTGCCGATGAGGAAGTGACGATCTACTCAAGCAGGCGACGTAAAGGGTTTAGGCGCCGTGAGACACCTCTGCAATATCTCATGCCTCCCATCACACAAGATTCATTACTCTTTCTGCACCACCCCCTTTGAAGTATTGCAACGCTACAGAAGAAGGAGCGAGGCAGAACAATATACTATCGCCTCTATCGGGGATTCAAAGTTAGTCCATGAGATTATAGTCACTTTCTGTGTATTTGTGAAAGGTCAGCAAGGAAGAAGAGTTACAATGAATGACAAGGATAAAAAATGTACATAGTGTGCCAACGAACTAGGGTTTACATAATTTGAGTCTGTAAAAAATGTACGTAGTGTGCCCACGAACTAGGGTTTACATAATTTAAGTCTCTAATTTTGAAAAGTTCGCAAACAAGAACTGCAAACAATTGTCACCATGCACCTTGACAACTCTTCGCTTTTTCGCCTTGTGCTTTGGGTAAGTTTTAGAGGAATAAAAGTTCTAGATCATAGAAGTTGTTAATAAGCAAAGTTAAAATTGGGAAAAGAGGAAAACCATTTTTCTAATCTTTCAACCAAGTATTTTATTATGTTTTCTTACAAGAAAATAGCCAAATCTATAATTAATAAAAAAAATTAAAAACTCAACACAGCATTACAATTATCATTATTTTTTATAATAAATTATATAAATTTAAATAAATATAATATAATATATTTAAAATAAATGAAATTTTGTTATTTCCAACTTTAAGAAAAAGATGAAATAATTAAAATTTAAAATATTTAATATATATATATATATATGTTTGTATAATTCAATTTATGGGTTAGGGTGAAAATAAGTAAAACAATGTATTTTTAAATTTAAGTAGATAACTTTTATTTGAATAAAGAATATGATTTTATATATATCAAGTTTAAATTTTATTAAATAACCAAATTTTAGTAAGAAGTACATTCTACTTTCATATATATATATATAAGTTTTAATTTTTTTTTTTAAATATCTTTTAAGGTTTTCAAAGGTGTGGAATAATAAGAATTTTTAAAACTTTCTGATGCAAGTTTACTGGTCTCATAAAGACAAGAGTGGAATCTTACATTAAGAAACACTATGACTTATTTGAATTATAAAGTTAATTGAATTAGTGATTATGTTTTAGATTTATTTTAATTTTAGCAAATTAGATTAATAACTATGATTAAACTAAAAGCTTCACCCAATTTTTAAAACACATCTTTCATAATGTATATGTCATGGAAAATAAACTAATTATGAATACCACATTTATTAGCAAAATTCACATATAATAATAGCTAGCAAAGACATATTGGCTTGCAACTTTTGAATCATTTAGATAAACATTTTAGCACTCTCTTCAGGAGGGAGATATTGGTATGGGAACCAGACGTGTAGCACTCCCTTAAGCTAGGAGACATTAAGGGATAGAAATTGAGTGGGACCCAAATTCGAAGTGGAATAGAAAGTATTTTTAATTAAGAAAAGATTAAAGGAAATTCAAAATTGTCAAAAGAATTGCATATAAGAAACCATAGCTATGAAGTGAATGATCATGCCTTTCTAAGAGTTAAAGCTAGGAAAAGCTCCAAAAAGGTCCAAACTTTCCCCTTGATTTGTGAGGATACATGAAATCTTCAACAAGATAAACTTATCATCTTCCTTCACCACTAGTATGGCATATGTACATTTGGTTTTAGACATTGTATCCCTAATGTAACTCACATTTTGAATTACAAACAACTAAATCATTTCCAAGCTAGCAACAAAGGAAATAAAAAATAAAAAAAAAAAAAAAAAAAAAATCATCACACCCACATGCTAAGATACCATCTAATAAACAAAATATAGTCCAAGTTTTCCCTCCTAAAAATATGAAATAGTTATGCACTTGAGGTATTTGTTCTTGTATAGTAAATGAGTATTATATATTTTTGTTATTTTATTTCGGATTCAAAGATATTTAAATAGGATACAATCTCAATATTTTGTAGAGTAAATGAAAAAAAATAGATTTTGTTGTTATTTTTTTCGAACTAAAAATTAATTATAAATGTTTTGTGAGAAAGAGATCAATAACCAGAAGTTGCGGGATTTTAAATAATGGACGATAGTTTTAATATTTCTTTTAATACATCTGAAATATGGTTGCAACTGCAATCTGCCACATTCATTCATTATTGGATAGAATATACAAATTGACACTTATTATTCCGCTTCTACTACACTAACCCATCCTTTTTCCCATGAAAACTTGATAGAAGCTTATCAAAAACTAGACTTTACTAAAAGATCCCAGATCCTTGAACTGTTTCTAGCTATTTATAGTCCTCTGCCAAAAGGTAATCCTCCTTATGATTCATCCATTTTTCCTGATAGGACCAAGCAAATTACCACTATTTTGTCCTATTTGCTTGGTTATAACTCTAATCAGTCTATCAATGAAGCCATCCTTGGTTTCTTATCCATGTTTTCTACTCATTCTAAACCCACTATTATTTATGATTTCAATAATTTCATTGTTGAAGCCATACATGAGCAATTTTTCAAGTTCAATATTGAAGATGTATTCTAGTATGCTTCAGTACTTGTTTACCTTTTTATATATTTTTAGGGGGACAAATTCCCATTTTATTTACAGAAGTTAGTTGAGGAAGGAAATCAACAATCAATGATATTCTGCACTTCAATGGGGATGAATGAAAAATAAAAGTTTACATATAAAACATTCATAGAACTGTTTATTCATCGAACTACCAGTCTTATCAGTAGCACTCCAGTACCAAGGATCAGTGAGGAGATTATTAAAGAATTACAGTTGGTTGATCAAGCTACAACATGAGATTGGTATTGTTACCAAAACATCATAGAGATCACGTTTTATGGTTGTGAGCTTCCACCCTACAAACTGCCCAAGTACCTCCCTATCAGAATCTTTGCACTAGAATACTTAAGGAAGAGGTTAAATGCAGATGAAGTACACTTTTGGCTGCCAAGAATAAATCACAATTCAAGCTGGAAGCCCAAGTTGGTCCATTCATCTGTAACACCAGGGCAACATGACAGGAAGTAGACAAATTACTAAAGTAGATGAAGTTTGGTCTGAGTTTCACTTGGTCTTATGACCCATTGGGAGTGATTTCCAAACTCAGGGTGGAGAATAAATTTACACCAAATCATCACACAGGTAGGTCTAAGATAGAAAAGTATAAAAATCAGTTGGAATGGATAGAGAACACCCTCCAAGAGGCTCAAGAACATCAGTTTCTACATCTAATGTGCAAACTCCACTTGCACAAGAAAATACAACCACGAGAGGGAGGGAAGAACAATATTCACCTACAACTAAAGAAACAATTTAGGGCTTTAGGGTTGTACACAGGAAAGCAAGACCTAGGATCTTTGAAATTGTTGGTGCCATAAAGGAACCTCATAAGACATCATTTGATGGATTTGGGGTTCCAAAGATGGCTATGAGCTTGAGGAATTAGACATAAGTTACAAAGCTACAACTATATTGGAGGTAAAGAAGATCATCACCAAGAAAAATCTCACCCTTCAGCTACAAGAAAAGTGTAGAAATGTTAATACCATAGTTCAGAGGTTTTTCAGCAGAATAGAACCCTTGACCGACAATGGTTTACCCTCTATGCTTGTAATTAATGATAAATTGATGCCAATTGAGGATTATGTTTAGAAGCTGATAGAAGTGGGAAAACATGCAACTTCAGTTTCAAACATCACAAGTTCAACAACACAGGCACTGAAAGTAAATATGCTCTAGGATACATTCTTTATTTTGAATGAAATGAGACACATATTTTTAGTAAAGCCCACTTTTACTAAATATACATAGATGGATGAAGTTTACAGGAGGGTAACCAAGATTTCTATCCCAGACAAGAAATGCTAGGAAGAATCAACAGATTTACATGACTAAAGGGTGATCTAACAACATTCAGTTTTTGGAGTTATAGTCAGCTAGCTTCAACAATTTTCAGTTTTTTTAGTAACAGTCATCAACAACTTGACATCGAAATAGTGCCAAATCAACTAGAAGTTTTTATGTTTTATTTTGTAATAATCCAATTTTTTAAAAACAATTTAGGATATTTTATTAGTTCTATTGTTGTATAAATAACTCTATTTACAAGTTATTAAGGGTTTCAGCCTTGAAGAAGCATTTTAAAGCATTTGATGTACTTGACTTTTCTAGATCATTAATATAAAAGAAAAGGATTCTGAATTCTGATTTACACAATTGTGTGTTTCCTATAAGTTTTTCCAGTATTATTTATTATGTTTTTCTTCATATTCTTATGTCTTACAAATATAACTAAGTAGGAATAACTGGGTTTCAATCTACTCCTATAAGCTTCTGAAGTGATAATCTGCAAAGAGAATGAATTAATGAACTATTTGTTTAATTAATTCCCTCTAAATAAATAAATCATCAACATCTTTTGTAAGCTTAAGCATATTTTGTTAAACCTTAGGAACATGGTTTAAAGGTTTTCATACTTATGATTATTTAATTTTCAATCTGAAAACTATGATAACCATATCATTTCTCTATTTCTGCTCACCACCATACAAGTTATATCATTGTGTGAATTTTAATAGAAACCCTCTATTTTAATATTAATATTATTCAAAATGTTAGGCATTATAGTCTTACATTTGTTTCATACATTGGTCCTCCAAATTAAAACAAAACCCCTAAAACAATTATCTTAGATGCCCTAGCATGATAGCTGACCATTATCATGTCAAAGATACAACATCAAAACCAACAGAAGATCATCCCTATGGGAAGATTGTATGGTGTCACAGTTGA
Source organism: Pinus tabuliformis (assembly GCA_031772625.1). NCBI lineage: Eukaryota > Viridiplantae > Streptophyta > Pinopsida > Pinales > Pinaceae > Pinus > Pinus tabuliformis. Next base: position 233,747,352 of record CM062818.1, read on the forward strand.
TATTGATGGTCCAAGTGCATTACTGAACTTTGAGGTTGTAGAGATTGTTGATGACAATAATCGTTACCCCACGTTCCTAGGAATTGATTGGGTTATCGACATGAATGGGGTTATTAACCTAAAGAAAAGGACTATGACATTCAAAAAGAAGTTGCTAAGGGTTGTAGTGCCATTAGATCTTGTGGAAGGGGCACACTATATTTAACTAGTCCGCCACTATCAGGAAAGCGATGATGAGCTAGATCAGATCTACAAAATAACTGCGCGAGCTCACGATTGGGTCAATCCGATGGCATATGGAAGGATTGTATGGGAGTCCTAAAGCTCTTGCGCCTATAATTCAAATGAAGAATTAAAGCATTAGCAGAATTGTCTACATGAAGTTTCGACCTTGTGATGCAATACGATGACAAAATCGTTGCGTTGTGTTTTTTCGGAGGTAAGAAAATTACCTTATTATCATGGCTTAACTTATGTAGTTCTATTTCTAGATGAATTTGAGTGTGAAGTCCCTGAGGACCATAGGATTCAAGCGCTAGATTTGGTACTATGTGCTATGCTCACACGATGGTGGGGTACGCACAAAGATACTTTTGTAGGATGGAGGGATTACAAGCGCGTGATGAAGTTATGGTTTGGGCATCCTAATACAAGAATGTCTATGGGGAAATTGGTCAATTTGCAAGAGGATCCGAACCTGCAACAATTAAACACATAAGTAAGGGAGATGTAGCACCAATATTATGTAGTCAGGGAGACTGCACACACCTTAGCACCAGTGTAGTCCCTTGCCAAGTTATAGGGAGGAAAGTAGCTACTGAAACAAGTATAGGAAGCATAGAAGAAAGAGGCCTTGCTAAAGGCCAGGTTGCAGCCTTGGTTGGAGGAGGCTTATCAGATCATGCTCTCCATTCAAGATAATCTTAAGGGACTATAGTAGACGTAGCTGACGATGAGGTTGGAAGTAGAAGGACCAACCACTAAAAATTTGGTCAAGGAGGTTTGACAGGTGGCAGCACAGAGTGCGTGTCATTGATCTAGGTGGAGCTAGGGGATATTTGCAATAAGATCGCGACACTATTAGAGTGACTTGAGGTTAAGTCACGATCTCTCTGTTGAGGGCCTATTGGGATGGGATCCCCTGGGTTATTTTGGGCGTAGATAACCAAAATTTTGGTACAATTTTGTAAAACAATGTAAAGTCTCTACAATTTCTAGATGTGGAGTGCGTAGAGGAATAAGAGTCAAAGAGGCTTAGCCCCATGTTTTGGATAAGTTTTGAGATTCATCCATGGTCTACAGACCATGGGATTGTATGGAAAAGTCTATAAATAGTCAAGTCTTAGTGAGTCTAAGAGGTAACTAACTAAGGAAGAATTTGGAGAACAAGGAGAAGTGGGATACGAAATTAGGTTAAGGAAGGAGGTTTTGCTTCTTGTGTGTAGGTAGAAAGATAGGATACATCGGTGAGTGCACAGAGGCATAGGTAGAGTCTGTAGCTAAGTGTGCGGAACCGTGTAGCTATGTGCGCAGGTTAACTTGAGTCTGTAATCGATGGATTGAGATCAATAAAGACAAGTTTCTAAAGAATTATTGAGTATTTATGTTCATGTCTATTTATGTTATATGTTGTTGATGAATGGCTTGTTTTATGAAATATTGATTGAATGCTACGTGGTTCTCTTGAATAAGTCTTAATAATGTAAGTAATGCATGTTTAACACTTCTGTGAAGATTTAGGTAATTTATCTTATTTGTTCTAATGAATTAAGCATATGTGGATGAAATCCAATTTATGATTACTCTTTTTTGCGCTTAAGTAGATAAATTAGTTGTTAAAGGTCTGCAATGATTGAATGTGGACCTACGTGAAGGCTTGAAAGCCACTTTAACTGAGCTGCAGTAACATGCCCTAACAGTGTATTCATCTGTGTGGAGGTAGATCCAAGGCGTTGAAAGACATCACACTAGTCTTTGGATGCAGAAACTTCGTTCTTGCATCCCCCCATACTGATTCGGGTGAGACTGCAGCCTGCACTATGCGGGTTCTTGCCGAAAGGTTCAACAGTGTAGGGTTTCGCTGGTTAGTGCAACTAAGCCAACATGTGTCACACTTCAAGTTCTTTGGATCATCATTTTACTATAATGTTTGCAATGAATCAAGGAAAAATCTAGAACAACCAACAAAGTTGGGCATATTTGTGGGGTACACTAATACACCTCACAACTATCAAGTGTACTTGACATCTCTCAGGATAAAATATGTTCGTAGAGATGTGAATTTCGTTGAAGAGAAGGGAATGAGGTGTTCCCTTTAGAGGGATCTTTATTTTCATTCAGATGAGGAGATTTTGGCTCCAAACAAAGAACCATATCCTAAGAAGACCTATTCATTTTTACCACTCTCAAAGTAACTAGGCCTTGCAGAGATATCCTCTGATGGGTCCTGGGACAATCTCCTGAAAGAACTGGCGACATCTTCGTGCAGTCGAAAAATCAGCTATGGTAATGGAAATGAGGCTCAAGTGTTTCTCGCACCATCACCTATAGGGAAATGATTCCGTAGATTTTGGCCATTAAAGTACCTATGTCCCACATGAGCATTCAAGAATTTAGTTTCTTGGTATTCAATTACCAGTATTGAGCACTAGATGGGTCAAGTAGCCCCAAAGAGTATTGCACACACTGGACCTAAGCCGAACCCCCTCTGTATCGGGTCTCTACCATGCTCGGGTAATCTTTTCCATGGGATGATTGAAGGATTTTAAGCTCCCTAAAATGGCTACTACTATGTTTCAAATATGTAACATGACCATGGTGTCTTATGGGATACCTACCCCCAATGGTCCTAACCTAATCTATAAATGTTTTGATGGCCCTTGTGGGGAATTTAGCTGGTTTGAGCTATGGTTGCTTTTAAGGGTCTTACTTTTCTTTAGGGTGTGATATGCAAGCTAAAATAAACTAAGCATAAAAATCTCTGGAAACCGGATGCTTTCTAATGTGAATTTTATATAAGCTTAGTATCTGATGTATAATTGTGTGCAAGCGATGAAGTGAGAATGTAAAGTGTGAGAATGTGTGGATATTTGGTGATCTGTTCAAAAATTCCCCTACTTATACTATATTTCAATTGTTCCTTGCATGAAAAATAAGTGATATGCGGATAATGGGCTGCTTACTCCTTTTCCATTTACACTATGTGAATTTCAAAATAGGTATATGAGAATTCAAATGCTTTAAGAAATTTTTCATATGCAAGCCCAAGTTCGTCTAACATACACAATTGAAGCAGAGATTAGTTAATTTCTTTAACAACACTTGCTCCTAGTCCCATAAAATTAAAGAAATGAATTCTTTGGTTAGTAAGAATATTTGTGGATAATTGGCCACTTACTGTTTTGTTAATTAAGCTATGTGAAGATTGTGAACAAAAATAAAAGACAATCTAATTTCTCTACTAATTGTGATTAGTAAAGAAACTACAAAACCTAAACTGACTATAAAAAAATTGAGCTGGTGAAGGAAATTTACTAGAGGCTGCCCATCACTTGCAAAATGTGAAATTACAAGGTATTTTTATCTTTTTGGAAAACTGCATGCCTTTCACAGTACACAAACTTGCCGATGCATCTGTGAGAGGAAAATCAACGAATTGTGCATCTGTTTGAGCATAAGTCATGCGGTCACTGGAAATTGTAAATTAACAAGTTTTTCGGCCCACCATAGGTTCTCAAGGTCCTACAAAACATCCATATAGGTATTAAACACTTTGTAGGCCGACCATGTAGAGAGAATATCTACAAACACCACCATTATATTACGAAAAGAAAATTGTATGGTCACCTTTTCTGTGGTAGTGTTTTTGTGGAAATGATGTACCAAAGGACACCAACTTAAAATTTGGTTATTTCCTGTAAAGGAGCACAAACATAGTTGATGTTTCTATTGAAGAGACTTAATTAAACAAAGCATTGCAAATATGGAAAACAAACATGAACAAAAACAAAGAGATAAATACACAAACAATGCCGCCGCGCCCATTTTAAATTATTCAAAAACTTCCATTACTGCACATTTGATTTTGAATTTGAATCTCTGTTCTATTTGTGCCCAAAATATACATGAACCAAAAAGATGCAGCGATGGGAACGCCGTGAGCTAGAGTTTGCAACAGTTAGGAAAGAATCATTTCGAAATGGCAGATTAATTGTACTGACCCTATCCATCATTCACACAGTGATCGCAGCTGTTGCATTCAATGGGAAGATATGTGCACACAACAGTGTGCACACCCATAATGTAGAGAAGAAGCCTCTAGAGGGATTGAGAAAGAGAGCGTCGTGTGGCCCTGGAAGAAACGAGCGTCAAAACTGGTGCAGAGGAGGTGAAGTACCACCATGTGAGAGGCGACAACGGGAGGCTGCGCGCCGCTGTGCAAACAACGTTGCCAATGAGGAAGTGGCGATCTACTCAAGCAGGCGATGTAAAAGGTTTAGGCGCCATGAGACACCTCTGAAATATCTCATGCCTCCCATCACACAAGATTCATCACGCTTTCTGCACCACCCCCTTTGAAGTATTGTAACGCCACAGAAGAACGAGCAACGCAAAACAATATACTATCGCCTCTATCGCGGATTCAAAGTTAGTCCATGATATTATAGTCACTTTCTGTGTATTTGTGAAAGGTCAACAAGGAAGAAGAGTTACAGTGAATGACAAGGATAAAAAAATGTAAATAGTGTGCCAACGAACTAGGCTTTACATAATTTAAGTCTGTTAAAAATGTACGTAGTGTGCCAACGAACTAGGGTTTACATAATTTAAGTCTGTAATTTTGAAAAGTTCGCAAACAAGAACTGCAAACAATTGTCACCATGCACCTTGACAACTCTTCGCTTTTTCGCCTTGTCCTTTGGGTATGTTTTAGAGGAATAAAAGTTCTAGATCTTTGAATTTGTTAATAAGCAAAGTTAAAATTGGGGAAAGAGGAAAACCATTTTTCTAATCTTTCAACCAAGTATTTTATTATGTTTTATTACAAGAAGATAGCCAAATTTATAATTAATAAAAAAACTTAAAAAATCAACACATCATTACAATTATCATTATTTTTTATAATAAATTATATAAATTTAAATAAATATAATATAATATAAGTAAAATAAATGAAATTTGGTTATTTCCAACTTTAAAAAAAAATGAAATAATTAAAATTTAAAATATTTAATATATATATATATATATATATATATATGTTTGTATAATTCAATTTATGGGTTAGGGTGAAAATAAGTAAAACAATGTATTTTTAAATTTAATTAAATAACTTTTATTTCAATAAAGATTATGATTTTATATATATAAAGTTTAAATTTTATTAAATAACCAAATTGTAGTAAGAAGTACATTCTACTTTCATATATATATAAGTTTTAATTTATTTATTTTTTAAATATCTTTTAAGGTTTTCAAACGTGTGGAATAATAAGAATTTTAAAAACATTCTGATGCAAGTTTATTGGTGTGATAAAGACAAGAGTGGAAACTTACATTAAGAAACACTATGACTTATTTGAATTATAAAGTTTATTGAATTAGTGATTATGTTTTAGATTTATTTTTATTTTAGCAAATTAGATTAATAACTATGATTAAACTGAAAGCTTCACCCAATTTTTAAAACACATCTTCATAATGTATATGTCATGGAAAATAAACTAATTATGAATACCACATTTATTAGCAAAATTCACATATAATAATAGCTAGCAAAGACATATTGGCTTGCAACTTTTGAATCATTTAGATAAACATTTTAGGACTCTCTTAAGGTGGGAGATATTGGTATGGGAACCGGACACTGTAGCACTCCCTTAAGCTAGGAGATGTTAAGGGATAGAAATTGAGTGGGACCCAAATTCGTTTACGAAATGGAATAGAAAGTATTTTTAATTAAGCAAAGATTAAAGGAAATTCAAAATTTTCAAAAAGCATATAAGAAACCATAGCTATGAAGTGAATGATCATGTCTTTCTAAGAGTTAAAGTTAGGAAAAGCTCCAAAAAGGTCCAAACTTTCCCCTTGATTTGTGAGGATACTTGAAATCTTCAACAAGATAAACTTATCATCTTGATTCACAACTAGTATGGCATATGTACATTTTTTTCAAACATTGTATCCCTAATGTAACTCACATTTTGAATTAGAAACAACTAAATCATTTCCAAGCTAGCAACAAAGGAAATAAAAAGCAAAATCATCACAACCACATGCTAAGATACCATCTAATAAACAAAATATAGTCCAAGTTTCCCCACTTAAAAATATGAAATAGTTATGCACTTGAGGTATCTGTTCTTGTATAGTAAATGAGTATTATATATTTTTGTTATTTTATTTTGAATTCAAAGATATTTAAATAGGATACAATCTCAATATTTTGTAGAGTAAATGAAAACAAAAGATTTTGTTGTTATTTTTTTTGAACTAAAAATTAATTATAAATGTTTTTGAGAAAGAGATCAATAACCAGAAGTTGCGGGATTTTAAACAATGGACGATAGTTTTAATATTTCTTTTAATACATCTGAAATATGGTCGCAACTGCAATCTGCCCCATTCATTCATTATTGGATAGAATATACAAATTGACACATATTATTCCCGAAATGGGATTCCTGAATTGTAGTTGTCGTTTATGAATCGTGTTAACGTGTACAGAATTGCCACTCAATTCTACTTTTCATTTTCTTCTTTTATAAGCATTTGCCCGTAAATTGCAATAAATTTCATACAAGAATAGTTGTCAATATACACTCGTGACATCTCTTGTGTTTTGGATAAGTATTAAATGAATAAAATTTCTCTTCCATGGACACACCTTTAAAAGAAACATTCAAAGGTATGTTTGTACCCCATTCTTAGAAGTTGCGAATAAGCAAAGATAAAATTGGGGAAAGAGAAAAACCACTTTAGTAAATTTTCAACCAAGTATTATATTATTTTTTATCCTCAACCTTGGATGAGGTCCTCTCCCTGTTTCTCGGCCTTATTTCTTCCCTTACTATATAGGAAAATAACCGCTCCAAACTTGGTAGTTTCTCTCTACCATTTACCAAATCTTGATAACTGTCCAAGTTATTGGGAGGACCCAAAAGAGATAGAGCTACCAAATCTTCTTCAAGGAGAGTAACACCGACACTCCCAATTTCATCATGAAATTGTGTAAAATTACTCATATACTGTGGAATTGATTCATTCTTTTACATCTCGATACTTCAAAGCTTTTCCTTTAGGGCCAACTTCCTGTGGTAATTATTATTCTGGTATATTCTTATGTTGGAATGCAACATAATACATATATAAACATTGAAAGAAAGATGCAACAAGAATAAATCTCCATTTCAATAATATCAAAGAACTCAAAGATGCTTACGTACAAAATGGAAATAAGGCAGCGCAAGCAATGGTGGGTTATCTTTGAGAAGAGATGTAGTGGTTACCTGCTTATGAACTGTGTTACAATGTGGAATGAAGGCCTATTTATTATTGAGGAACAATTTGAAACCATAAACATCCAAACACCTGACCTTAGGACATTAAGCAACAAAACTGTGCATCCCGTTGGGGTAAATTGGTACATCAACTTCCGAGGGTCATAACTTTGTCTTACAATCTCTATTTGATATGTTGTTAGAAATATATATGCGACTACAATTTTTAACTGCAAACATTGGTCAAAGACCAATGTTTTCCCGTTTTCTAAAAAGATGTCATTCAGGGCCTCAAAACGAACCTTAAAGTTTAGGACCTGAAAAAACTACCAAAAATAGTAAACTGAGCTATAATTAAGGAAACTTAAAAATTGAAAGAAATAATGGTGGGGGTCCTAGTGGAATTGGTTGGTGGCCACCAATATCCACCTCGATCATTCCTTCCCTCTTAGGAAGAAATGGTCCCAATTGCATTGAGTTCCTCCATGAGATGGGAAAACTCCTCCTGAAGTTGGTCCCTCATGAGCCACTTTCCATGGTGGTGGAGTTGGCCAACTATGACAACCCAATATAGTTGGATATTCTTCTTGTGAGTGTTATTTATTTTTGTATCCATGATATTAACAGTAGCGGTTTTTTCAATACCACTTAGGTTGGGCTATGTTGGTGTCATGTGCTCAACAGTTTTTGATGTATCCAACAATGGGGGAAAGTATGGTTGCAGGGAAAGAATACCCGAGCATGCTAGAGACCCGATCCAAAGGGAGATTGTCTTAGTTCTAGTGCCTGCAGTATTTTTTGGGGCTACTCAAACCATCTAGTGCGCAATACTCGTAACTAAATACCAAGAAACTAAATTCTCGAATTCTCATGTTGGACACAGGTACTTTAATGGCCAAAATCTAGGGAACCCTTTCCCTATAGGTGATGGTGACAAAAACACTTGAGCCTCATTTCCATTACCTTGGTTGATTTTTCGGCTGCTCGAAGACGTCGCGAGTTATTTTAGGACATTGTCCCAAGACGCATCAAAGAATATCTCCACAAGGCCTAGTTACTTTGAGAGTGGTAAGGATGTATAGGTCTTCTTAGGATATGGTTCTTCCTTTGGAGCCAAAATCTCCTCATCTGAATGCAAGTAAATCTCCCTCTCAAGGGAACACCTTGTTCCCTTCTCTTCATCAAACTTCACATATCTATGAACATATGCCATCTTGAGGATGTCAGGTACACCCGATAGTTATGAGGTGTATCAGCGTACGCCACAAATTTTCCCAACTTTGTTGGTTGTTCAAGATTTTTCCTTGATTCCTTGCAAACATGAGAGTAAAATGATGATGCAAAGATCCTGAAGTGTGACACATGTTGGCTTAGGGGTTCCTAACCCAGGTTCAGAGTTAGTTGCACCAACCAACAAAACCTTACACATTCTGGCACTTTCGGCAACAACACACATAGCGCAGGCTATAATCTCACCCAAATCAGTATGGGGGATGTAAGAACTAAGTATTTTCATCTAGAGACTAGTGTGATGTCTTTCAATGACTTGGATCTACCTACGCACAGATCAATACACCCATAGGGAACATTACTGCAAATTTGTTAGAGAAATTGTCAAACCTTCGCATAGGTCCACGATTAGTCCTTACAGACTTTTAACAGTCAATTTGTCTACTTATGTGAATCGTAGAGTTATCATAAATTGGAGTTCACACATATATGTTTAATTTGTTAGAACACATAAGATAAATTACCAGAATCTTCATGGGAGTGTTAAACATGCATTGTGTACATTATTACGACTTATTCAAGAGAATCACATAGCATTCAATCAATATTGATCTTAACTCACCAATTACAAACTCATATTAACCTGCGAACATAGCTGCAGGGGTCCACACACTCACCTACGGACTCTTTCTAGGCCTTCATGCACTCAGCTATGGAGCCTTTCCTTCTACCTTCACGCAAAAAGCAGAGCCTCCTTCTTTAATCCAATGCCCTATCCCACTCCACCTTGTTCTCCAATTTCTTTCTTATTTAGTTACCTCTTAGACTCGCTCAGACTCGACTATTTATAGACTTTTCCATATAATACCATGGTCCGCGAACTATGGGTGAATCTCAAAACTGACTCAAAACTTATCCAAAACAAGGAGGTAATCCCCTTTAACTCGTATTCCTCTATGCACTCTGCATCCACAAATCACATATACTTTACACTGTTTTACAAAAGTGTACCAAAATTTGGGTTATCTAACTCCAGCCTAACCCAGGGGAACCCATCCTAATAAGCCCCCAACACAAACATCATGACTCGCCCTCGAGTCACTCTGCTGATGTCGCGATCTTATTGTGAATATCCCCTAGCTTCACATGGATCACTGCAACTATAGGATGGTCTATGTCACTACCTTTCTAATCTCCTCAATCAAATTTTGACCAGTTGGTCCTTCTACATCCAGCCTCCTCCAACAAAGATTACAACCTAGACTTTAGCAAGGCTTGTTTCTTCTGCACTTCCTCTACCTACGCCAGTAGCTTCTTAGCAACAAAGGAAATCAAAAACAAAATCATCACACCCACATGCTAAGATACCATCTAATAGACAAAATCTTTATAGTCCAAGTTTTGCCACTTACAAATCTGCAACAGTTATGCACTTGAGGTATCTCTTCTTGTATAGTAAATGAGTATTATATATTTTTGTTAGCTTATTTCTGATTCAAAATATTTAAATAGTATAGTGAATGAGTATTGTACATTTTTGTTATTTTATTTCGAATTCAAAGATATTTAAATAGCATACAATCTCAATATTTTGTAGAGTAAATGAAAAAAAATGGATTTTGTTATTATTTTTTTTCGAACTAAAAATTAATTATAAATGTTTTGTGAGAAAGAGTAAGTGGCACGCTACCCACAAATATTCTTACTCAATAATATTTATTTTCTTTCATTTTATGGGACTAGGAGCAAGTGTTATTAAACAAAGCAAGTAAGCTATGCTTCGACTGCGTATGTTGTATGAACTTGGGCTTGCATACGGAAACTTTCTCAAAGAATTTGAATTCTCACCTACATATTTCAAAATTAACATAGTGTAATTTGAAAAGGAGTAAGCGGCCCATTATGTGCATATCGGTTCCTTTTCATCTAAGGAACAATTGAAATATAGTATAAGTAGCGGAATATTTGGATGAATCACCGAATATCCACATCTTCTCACACTTTACATTCTCGCTTCATCACTTGCATACAATTATACACCAGACACTAAGCTTCTATAAAATTCATATTAGAAAGCATCTAGTTTCCAAGGATTTTGATACTTAGTTTATTTTATCTTACATATCACACCCTAAAGAAAAGTAAGACCCTTAACAGAAACCATAAATTGAACCAACTAAATTCCCCACAAGGCCACCAAAACATTTATAGCTCAGGTTAGGACCACTCGGTGTAGGTATCCCATAAGCCGCAATGGTAACGTTACATATTTGAAACATAATAGCAGACCTTTTAGGGAGCTTAAAATCCTTCAATCATCCTGTGGAAAAGAATACCCGAGCATGCTAGAGACCCGATCCAGAAGGAGTTCGTCTTAGGTTAAGTGCCTGCAGTATTTTTTGGGACTATTCAAACCATCTAGTGCTTAATAGTCGTAACTAAATACAAAGAAACTAAATTCTTGAATTCTCATGTGGGACGCAGGTACTTTAATGGCCAAAATCTAGGGAACCCTTTCCCTATAGGTGATGGTGAGAGAAACACTTAAGCCTCATTTCCATTACCTTGGTTGATTTTTGGGCTGCTCGAAGTTGTCATTTTATGGCAATGTCCCAGGATGCATCAAAGGATATCTCCACAAGGCCTAGTTACTTTGAGAGTGGTAAGGATGTATAGGTATTCTTAGGATATGGTTCTTCATTTGGAGCCAAAATCTCCTCATTTGAATGCAAGTAAATATCCCTCTCAAGGGAACACCGTGTTCCCTTCTCTTCATCAAACTTCACATATCTATGAACATATGCCATCCTGAGGGATGTCAGGTACACTCGATAGTTATGAGGTCTATCAACGCACACCAAAAATATGCCCAACTATGTTGGTTGTTCAAGATTTTTCCTTGATTCCTTGCAAACATGAGAGTAAAATGATGATCCAAAGATCCTAAAGTGTGAAACATGTTGGCTTAGGGGGTCCTAACCCAGGTTCAAAGTTAGTTGCACCAACCAGCAAAACCTTACACTGCTGGCACTTTCGGCAAAAACACACATAACGCAGGCTGCAGTCTCACCCAAATCAGAATGGGGGATGTAAGAACTAAGTATTTTCATCCAGAGACTAGTGTGATGTCTTTCAATGCCTTGGATCTACATACGCACAGATCAATACATCCCTAGGGAACATTACTGCAAATCGTCAAACAATCACCAAACAATAAAATCAATGAGACAATAGGACACAATATGTAAGCGATCAGCCAGGGCCAAAACCTCTCCAACTGAGAGGAAACCCCACTAGAATTCTTCTCTTCTTATAGAACTTCAAATGAAGAATTCCAAGACCTATGACCCTTGACCAAGACCCTCCAATACCAAGTCAAACCTTGATTCCAGCTACTTCTACAATTTCAATTTTCCCAACAGGTTTTTCTAGAACTTTAACCTGCCTAGCAAATTCTTCTGCAACTTTGATATGTCCAGCAAAATCTTCTGCAACTTCAACCTACCTAGCAAATTCTTCTACAACTTCGACCTGCTCAGCAAATTCTTCTACCCAGCAGATGTAGAAACCCTAACACGAGAGAGAGGGAGAGAGAGACCCAAAAAACTTCAATCTAGTTCTTCTCCTTTTTCGTCCTTTTCCCATCTTCTATCTTTAGAAGATCTAACTTGCTTGAGTGAGTCTCAATGAGGTCGAGTTCCTTCTTATTTATAGGCTTCTGAGAGGTATGAATTGCTCTCTTTAGGCCGACTTGTCCCTTTATGTAGGTTGACTTGATCTTTACACCATGGTGAGGTCTTGCAGGGTCTTTTGACTCGATTTTGGCTCAAATAAATTTCCTTTACAATATATAACATTCCCAAATGGGTCTTCAATACATGACAATGACTCAATTGACTTTATGACAAACTTAGAAGCACTCAATGGGTGCTTGACCTAAAAATAAATTTCCCTTGACCATGTAACCCATGCCTCAAGAATAATAATAATAAATTTATTTTTCTCTTTTCATTAAATACATAAAATTATGATTACATATGCCATTATGAAGACTGAACCTAGTTACATATTTCAACGCTCCCTCTTAACTAGGGAGGTATTCATAATCCATACAAGGTACTTGGACATTCTCAATCTAAAGAATTCTCATAAGAAGAGTCGGATTGGTAACCGATCTGTATAGCATCATATCAACTAGAATTTTCACATAGAAAGGCCTTGACTAATAGCTCTATCTCTCCACAAGATCAAAGCACAATGCTGGCAAGACCAATGACTGATAGACAACATCATCATTGTCTCTAAGGAGCATACCCCACCCGGGTGTTCACAAGATATGTCCTTCTGGTACTATTCTTATCTTGGATTCTAAGTCCTCAAAGAATATCGTTCATTCACGACTCCTCTTATTGATCCAGATCTTGAAGGGAAGCCCCCATGTTCTAAAAAATTGATATGGATCTTGGGGGAGAAGGCCCCCAAGATCTTAAAAATTAAAATTCCAAAAGAAAAAGAGGAAAACACACAATAACAAAACCACAAAGAAACTTTCTTTTTTATTAAAACAAATAGTAACTCTAAAAGCTACATTGTGGTGAAAAATCTGTCCTTTTACAAAATGCGACTTGTTACTTATAATCTTTTTTGTTACAATACCATAGGTAAATTCCATGGGTGGGTAAATACCATGGGTGAATGAATACCATGGGTGGATGCCACTTACAATACCTGTTGGAACATACTGAGGGGGGGTGGGGAGTGAATCAATATTCCTTAGCAATTAATGCTTTTAAATCTTTTCAGAGCAGTAATTAATCTTCAATTATTATTAATGTTTATGCACTAATAACAGTCAATAAAAGAACACAAGAGGCACAAAAATTTTAGTTGGAAAACCTCCTCTGGGTCAAAAACCACCAAACTCTTTTCTAATAAATTCTTTAATCTTCAGCCCCAACTGAAATTAAAGCATCAAATTCCTAGAATTATAGAAAGGTATTCTTCTCCACCTCCCACTAGAAGGATGCCTCAACACCCTGGTTTCTTCAGTAATCAACTAAATGGATGCCCCAACACTCTAGACCAACCTACCACCCTGAAGTGTTCACAGACTCTAAGCTATAGGCGACTTCATGCACCTTCCTAGCACCTCCCTGCCACCCTATAATGACTAAAATGAGACATGAATGTGGATTCCCGTACCTAGGACAAAAATCCACGATACATTATGATTTACAATGTTTTGACCGAACACCCAATCACAATATGACTTGCAACCCAACCATGACATCATCCCAATAGAGACTCCTATACCTCCCAATAATGCCTTTTCGACTCTAGGCAAATTGACTCTTTTTCAATAATGACTCTTCCAATGATGACACTTTTACACATGACTCGTTTACAACTTTACAATAATGACTCTTGTCCTTTACACTTCTTCACAATATATGGATGGTTGTCATGTCTTCAAAGGATGTTCCCCTGCAATGCTTCCTTTGATTTGATACTTCTACTCTTGAATTCTTGCTTGAAGTTGTACTTGAATCTCCTTCTACCTACATGCAAAATTTGCCCGGTGAAACCAACCCCAAAACAAAAAAAAATACCCTTCAACTTACCTCTGCCTGCAAAACACATATAAGTGCATAATAATGAATAAATACAAAATAAATTACAATTTGCACCTGAAGTGTTCTTGTCACTTTTTTTGTTGACTTGTTGCAACAGTATACAAAGACTCCCTCTCTTGATATAGGCCTAGACTCTATGAAACACTGTATCCAAAACTGACCTAAAGATATATACAGTAAAAACTGATGACAGACCCTAGACTTGTGATGGACCAAGTTCTAAGTACAACAACAAACACCATTCTATAAACTATGACAAGAAAAGTAACATGAATTACAACATCATATCGATTTATCAGATTTGGTGTAGCATCAAATGTGTAGTATCAAGAATAGGACAGGTATCAAAACTAATTATGACATATAGAGACATAGAGATATAACTGAAACCCTATATGTACTTACGTTGTCCTATAAAAATATATGTCATAGATGATACTCATATTTAAAATGTAAACACTAATCATACATACCTTGTTGTAGGAGACTTACCCTTGAATGTTGATGTGTGGTCCTTACTGCAGTGATCCTTGAATGCATGTTTTTTCTTGCCTTCTAGGAGCTCAATATTGAATCTGTTGTATCTATGTAAATTTGGATTTCCAAGGTTTGAAATTTCATCTTGTGGTAGCCCTCTGAGTCCTATTTCCAACCCCACAGGTCTAATCAAGATTGGATTCTTCAAGAAAGAGTTATGCCCAATCCCCCAGTTGACCTGATTATAGACTGGTTGAGTAGAGAAAAATTGTACCAATTGCCACGTGTCACTATTGCGACCTTCGACCCTGAAAACGCTACTCAGAAAACTACAATCTGTCCTCTTTCTATCACTATTTACGAAATTTGAATCTAATGCTCAGAGAGAGTTATAACGATTCTCCTAACGTCGCCTGTTTGACATAGAATTCGGGAGCCTGTAAAAACCCTAACTTCCTCAGATCATATCTCCAAAAATATAGCAAACCAAGATCTGAAATTCGGTCATGAGGTTCATCAATATTTCGGCTCAATTGTGTTTTAATTTCAGCATATGAAGTTTCGTTGAAAAAAATTATAGCGAAAATGCCACAATGACCTATTTGAAGACACAAAATCCCATATATCAACAGAAACATCTCGAAGAGTAGAATCCATCGAGAAGATATTAGACACAAAATAATATGAGTTGTCAAGTCAAAATTCCCTTGCAAGATCAGGGTAGCCCCTGGCACTGCTTGGGTTGACATCAATGACAACCAGTGATCAACAATACCATGGTTGGATAAATATCATGGGTGGATGAATACCATGGGTGGATGCCACTTACAACACCATGGGTATATTCCATGGGTGGATGAATGACATGGGTGGATGAATACCATGGGTGGATGCCATTTTCCATTCAAATCATTCCTCCCTCCTTAAGAAGCAATGGTCCCCATTGCGTGAAGTTCCCTGCTACGAAGCCTTTGTTGAATATGAAGAGCCACTCAAGATAACGGTTTTTTTGTGGTTAACCCATAACCATGATGAATGAAGATCTGAGGATAGAGATACCCTGTAATGCTTGTGACCAACTGTGATACTGACAGTGTGTGGCCTAACAAATGGACTTCGATGAAGTGTAGACTTGTAGATAACCCATAATCATGACAAACGAAGATCCAAGGATAGAGATACCATGTAATGGTTGTGGCCAACTGTGATACTGACAGTGTGCAACCTAGAAAATGGACTTCGATGGAGTGTGGGTTTGTGGATGACCCATAACCATGACAAATGAAGATATGAGGATAGAGATACCTTGTAATGCTTGTGACCAATTGTGATACTAACAGTGTTCGGCCTAGCAAATGGACTTCGATGACAAGGATTTTGTGTGGTTGACCCATAACCATGATGATGATTGTTGATAAAGTAGCAAGTGCCTACATAGCCTGGGGTGGGAGGGCATGTCTCCAAAGAACCCAAGTTGGATGTTGCTATGTTGAAACTGATGAATGTGAAGTAGGTGCCTACTAAAGCGGGGTGGGGGGACACGTCTTCAAAGGGAACCCGCTCTTAATACTACTCCAGATTTAAAATTGACATAACTCGGCCAATATATCTCATAATATTTATTATAACCTATTTTTGGAAATAGAATGACAATTTTGCACCTTCCTATGTGTTTGAAATCCCTATCTGGACACTCTGGAAACTCATATTCGCGCTATAATTGTTTCATCTTCACAAAAAATCTAAAAAAATAGTTGATTTTAAATCAGTGATATCTCCCTCATACGAACTCCGATTCGACCAATTTGTTTTTGAAATTGGGTGATGTTTCGAGAGGAGCTCATATTACAATCATTTTTCTAAAATTATGCACAAAAACAGCAAAAAATGATATCATATATGTCATCCATGAATTGTCGTTAGAAAATTTCTACAACATAGCTGATTTTAAATCAGCGATAACTCCCTCATCTGAACTCCAATTCAGTTGATTTTTTTTTAATTTGGGTATTTTTCCACAACGAATCCAAATTTATTATTTATTTTTGTAAATTTCGCACCAAAAGTTTCAAATCTGATCTGCAAACTCACCGCCCAAAAAAATTATTGCAAAATTTTAAAAAAAGAAAAATTCTTCCTACTTTGCCCAAGAAAGTGTTTTGTGGAGGTCGTAGCACGTGCATGAAATTTGTTGAATATTGCTACAAAATTTTGAAACTAAAATATGCATCAAACCCTCATTCTCATGGAATCATAACCTACTCTAATACCATTGATCCGTATTTTGGAGGGAGGCCCCCAATATCTAAAAAATTGAGATGGATCTTGGGGGAGGAGTCCCCCAAGATCTGAAAAATTAAAATGGCAGAAGAAAAAGAGGAGAAAACACAATAACAAAACCACAAAGAAACTTTTTTTATTAAAACAAATAATAATTGTAAAAGCTACATTTTGGTGGACAATCTGTCCTTTTACAAAATGTGACTTGTTACTTATAACCTTTTTTGGTTGCAATACTACACAGGTAAATTCCATGGGTGGGTAAATACCATGGGTGAATGAATAGCATGGGTGGATGTCACAATACCATGGGAAAATACCATGGGTGAATAAATACCATGGGTGGGTGCCACTTACAATACCATGGGTAAATTCCATGGGTGGATGAATAACATGGGTGGATGAATACCATGGGTGGATGCCATTTTCCATTCGAATCACTTATCTTACATGCCCTGCCACATCCTCAAAGATTATCGTTTACCTAATCCTCCATTATTTCTTCCTAAGTGAAGACAAGAATGATGTGCCTATATCTCCTCATGGCCTTCACTAAGACTTAGGGTTGTTAGTCATAGTCTAGTGCATGACACATGAAGTAGAGAACCATATATGTCACTCCCTCTTAACTAAGGATGACCAACCCATTCCTATAAAAGGAATGTACCCAAGCTCCCCCGACACCAGGTACTTGTCCAAGCTCCCTCTTAACTAGGGACTTGTTTCCAGTAACAAATTTTTATTCATCTTTGGAGATCATGGGACCTTCACCTGCTTGTAGTGCTCCTCCATTCAATGTCATGAACTTTATCCTTAATATAATGGATCCTGAAGTCAGTCATGTCATCCTTCCCCTTATCAGAAAGTGATTTGTCCACATTTGGCTTTCCTTCATACAGCTACCTCTTCCATATCATGTTTGCATTAGGATCTTCCATCCAACGACATGAATGCTAGTTGTAGACGGCATCCACAACTTTCTTTTTGGTAGTCCTACATTAACCCATCCAGATGTTATTCAAAAACCAAAAATGAACATCAAATCAAAATTACCTTTTGTGATGGCCCTTCATGACGATATATGTTTTCTTTCAATATTAACATCTCGCGCATGTATTTGACATGTCTCCAAGATATACAATGTCAAGGGTCTCCTTCTTTTCTAGAGTTCATCAAAGTCTTCATATCTTTCATAGTCAAATCTTTTAGACATTGGATGTTGATTTCCTTCTCCATAGTTCCATCTTTCATGATCTCTTCCTTTCTTTATTCACACATTGCTTCCCAGTAACTTCTAATCGTAGTTCCTTCATTTTTATCAACCACCTCCTATTCCATATGAGGACTTATTGTGTTGATCTCCTCTAGTCAATATGTGAGCCATGCCTTTGTGCATCCTTCCAAAGGAGAAGATCCATTTCTCATGATCATGCTCATGAGATGGAGCATTTATCCATGCTAGATGAAACTATATGACATTGACTCATTTTAATCAAATACAAGCATACATACCTCATTTCTTCGTTTTTGTCATCTAGACTTCCTTTAGCAACTTCCTTGATTGAAAGAACTTCAATCACCTTGACTTGCTTCACTTCTTTTGACATCGTACCATCATTCCATGAATCCCATACAAGGTGGAATTCTCGACGAGACACTTTCTTCTTCCAGTTGATGAACCTTCCAATGAAGATTCCAATGGAGGATATTGACCATCCTCATCCTTCAAATGCTCCCTTTTGAATGATGTATGATGAGCTCTATTCTAGATGCCTTTCTTTTTCCCATAAGTATTATTTATGATTCTAATGAGGTTACCAAGAGTTACATCCTTCTATAGGTGACATCCATAGACTTCTATTTCATCTATATTTCATGCTTCTTTATGATGATGTCACGAGATCTTGCTTTCAATCGCATGCTTCTATAATGTCATCTCCTTACATGATGCATCATATCATGCTTCTAATGATTCCTACTATGATAGTTATACTTTACAACAGAAAGCTTGAAATAGGAACTTGAAAAGAACTAGGTGAGGAAGACTATCTCAATCATAGTAGAGATTTTTTTTACATCCTCCTTGGGTTTCCTCTTTTCAATTTCTTCCACTTCTTCAGTGATATGGGCTTCTTCCCTTCCTCTTTTTTTGTTGTCCTTCTTGAGCTTTGGACAATCTCTCTTGTAGTGCCCATATTCATGGCAGCCATCGACTTGAAACTTTAACATTTTCTTCTTCTTTTTATGAGGACAAAGCTTCCCAAACTTCCCTTTTTCTTCTAGCCATGGTAGCAAATGCTTGAGCTTGCTTGCATGATCCTATATCGATTGATTTTTCCTTCAACACAGTTTTTTTTATTTTACACAATGACCATAGTTCATTGAATGGAGTAGCCTCCTTCTTCCTATATATGCTTGATGTGAAGTTGCCCCACTCCTTCGGTAGTGCATTGAGCACTATAGTAGTCATTTCCTTGTCATTATTTCTCCCAACTCTTGTTGTTGGTCCCTTATTTCCGACGCCCTCATAAAGCATGAGGTTATTCCTTCTTCTTTTGATATCTTCATTTTGTAGAGTTCTTGTCTTAATGAGATCACTTCTCCTATAGTACTTATGGAGAACAATTCTACAAGTTTTTTCATAGAAGTATTTTGACTTTTCCAATTTTGCTACATAAGGATTCTTTGAGCCCTTATTTCGCTTTTCATGTATTTAGCTAGAGCTTGAGCTTTTTCCTTTGGAGGTTTAGTGATAGAACCCTTAACATGCTCAACGAATTCATTTCCTATGAGGATCAAATCTATCTTCTTCTTCCATGCAAGAAAGTTTGACGACCCAACCAATTCGTTGCTCTTCTTGAAAAATGAAGTCATTTTGATAGATTCAAATATAGATATAAAGATAGTTACTTGTCAAGTGAAGATGCTCATTGATGTTAATATCTTCAACTTGATGCCTTCTTGATTTCGATGGTGATAGAATATACTTCTTGATGAAGATGTCTTTCTTCAAAAGTGATCCCTCAACAAGAGGGAGATCACCTTGATTCCTTGATGATGATGATCACATTTCTTCCTGCTTCTCTAGAATGTAGAGACTTTTAAATGCTTCAATGTGTAATTCTTCTATGGATGAGCTAGGGTTTTGAAGTCTTCTTACAAATTCATATTTCGGCCCTTCTTCATATTTTTGACTTCTATTGTTGTAGGATGATGCCCTAACCTTCGCACGTATAGAGGAGATTTTGTCGAAAACATATCAATAAATGATTCGCTCTTCTTCCTTCTTCCTTCACTGGGTATAAGGCTTTTTTACTTTCTTGATCGAACTCTTCTTGATGCTTCTTAGATTCTTGTCTAGTGCTTCGGCCCTTGAGTGTCCTTCTTTAAGCTGCCTTTCCTTGTCTTGACACCTTAGCTCTGATACCATGTTGAAAAATCTAGGGGCAGTTAGATTAGGTGATTTCTCTTACTTTGATAACTACTTGTGATGTGTTTTTACTTAACTTGATTAGCTTCTTCTTACACTTGATTATTATTAGTGTTCTTTATAATCAAACAGCTACCAAACAATAAAATTAATGAGACAATAGGACACAAGATGTAGGCGATCAACTAGGGCCGAAACCTCTCCAACTGAGAGGAAACCCCACAAGAATTCTTCTCTTCTTATAGAACTTCAATTGATGAATTCCAAGATTTATGACCCTTGACGAAGACCCTCCAAGACCAAGTCAAACCTTGATTCCAACAACTTCTGCAATCTCAACTTGCCCCACAGATTATTCTAGAACTTCAACCTACCCAACAAATTCTTTTGCAACTTCAATATGCCCAACAAACTCTTCTGTAACTTCGACCTACCCAGCAAATTTTTCTGCAAGTTTGAACTGCCCAGCAAATGTAGAAACCCTAACACGAGAGAGAGAAAGAGAGGCCCAAAAAACTTCAATCTAGTTCTTCTCCTTCTTTTTCATCCTTTTCCCAGCTTCTATCTTTAGAAGATCAAACTTGCTTGAGTGAGTCTCGAGGTCGAGTTCCTTCTTCTTTATAGGCTTGTGAGGGGTATGAATTGCTCTCTTTAGGCTGACTTGTCCCTTCAGGTAGGTCAACTTGATCTTCGCACCATGACAAGGTCTTGGAGGGTCTTTTGACTTTATTTTGACTCAAATAAGTTTTCTTTACAATATGTAACATGCCCAAATGGATCTTCAATACATGATAATGACTCAATTGACTTTATGAAAAACCTAGAAGCACTCAATGAGTGCTTGACCTAAAAATAAATTTCCCCTGAGCATGAAACCCATGCCTCAAGAATAACAATAATAAATTTATTTTTCTCTTTTCACTAAATATAGAAAATCACGATTACATATGTCACTATGAAGATCGAACCTAGTTACATATTTCAACAGGTATAGTAGTCTTGTACTTCAGTTTTGTACCTCATACTCCATTATGTAGTCACCTCCTGAAGCTTCAAACCTGTAGTCATACTTTGGTTTTGTACTTCTTATCCAAATTATTTTTTGTGTTCTTGTAGGGTCGAGGTCACTTGGGTATATACAGTTGTTCCTGCCTGTAATTAAGCCAACATAAGTAATGATAGAAGCCGACATGTAGAAGATCAATTTTGAAGCCAACTTGCAAGGTGACTTGATGGAGGAGGGTTTGACAAGATAAAATAAACTTCTTTCTTTGACACTATGAACCCAAGAAGGGTTTATTACATAATAAATTTGACTTTGACTCAACAAAGATCCTAGAACACTCATTGGGTTCTTTGACCTATTGACCATTGACCCAAGCATGGAATCCATGCTTTAATAAGTCAATAAAAATAAATAAAAAAATAAAAACTCTTATAAATAATTTTTCTTTTCTTGACTCGAATAGAAATTGTGAAGACCGACACTAGTTACAATTTTCAACAAGGACTACATTTCAAAGTAATAATTATTCAAATAAGCATACTTTACCTATAAATTCTAGTCCCACAAGATGAAGTTTTTAGCATGAAAAGATGGGTTCTTTTGTGTAATTTTGCATGAGCCTTGTTACTGCCCAAACTAGCAGGGGGTCCTAAAGGGGCACTTACTAGGTCAAAAGAAACAATGAAGTTAAATCCCATTGTCACCACAACTAAATATTCCTACTCTTTACAGACTTTTACCGATGGGAGAAGACTTGGTATATAGAGAATCAATTATGAAGGATAGATCAACTAATATTGATTTGAAGTGATCTCGATGACCATTTCCTATGAGAGACTCAAGAGTGGGACTTGCTTTCTTCTTAAGAAAGGTGCAAGGTTCTATAAGATAGGGGAGTAGGGATTTGAGGGCTTGGCTTAGGGAATGTGACTTGTAAAGGGGCTTCCTAAACCATAAAAATCCTTGTGAAACTTTGCTTCCCAAGTGGTTCTTGAAGAGTTGAATTTGATAAGATATGGGACCACACGGGATCAACTGGACCAAGGTTAGGTCAAGAGGAGGGAATTTAGCAACCAATGATAAGCTTGACCTAATTAGGGAGGGTAAAGGGATCAAGGAATGAATTTTCAATGAAAGGCAATGTAAGGATTGTTACACAGCATTTTGTTACTATCCCTATACTCCCCGTCTACGATTCTGGAGGACCTCTACAGTGTACCTGACATGCTTTCCCATCATGAAGAAACTCCCAATATGTCCCTCTTCATGAGCAGAATAATTCTCCTTTGCACCATTTCCCAAGAATCTTCCTTCTATATCAGTTTACAAGACCGACGCTACTAACGAGTTTTCTCCTCGCATCGATTTACAGAGGTTGAAACTAGCCCTCGTGTCGTTCGGATTGACTGAGCCCTTTTCTAGTTGTGTCGATCCTCTTTTGGAAGGTTTTTTAAATAAGGAGTCGAAGCTTCCATGTCTAGAAGCTTCGTAACGGAAGTCTGGTAGATGGTTGGGCCGGATAGAGCCGAGGAAGTCAGTTTGGGCTCCTTTCCACTATTAGGATGGAACAATCTCAAGAGATAAGACCTTCCCCCATGATGAGAGGAACCATGTCCCATCCATCCAAGCTGTATAAACCTCTCTTTTTCCCAAGCAAAATATAGTTGGAGTTTGGGAGCAAATTCGAATAATCAGCAAGTCATTTATAGCTTGTAGCTTTCTAGTGTATGTTTGAGGGAGAATAGTGTGATTTTGGTTTGGTTTGAGACTAGAGGGAAAGAGGCCTTAAAACTTCTATTGTTGGGGCTATCCATGAAGTGCTAGCAGAAGTGTGGGAACCCGGATACATCGGAGGAGACCAGCAATGTCAAGGCATCAGTTGTAATCTCTTTTTGATTTATATAAATGCAACTATTGATTGATTTCCTACATGAAGTGTCATTTTACATATTTATGGCTTAATGTTCCTTGACCTATTAAGTAGGTTGAATACAATATTGTATGTTATCACGTTTGTTGTTGTTGTTGTTTGCTTGTTTCAGGTATTTGAAGGAAGGAAATGGAAGATAGCTAGAGTGAGGAAGCAGGATCATCACCAAGCAGAATAGCATTCTAAGAGGTAGACCCTCTTAATTGATTCTAGCTTAAGGAGATTTTCCATAGATTGTTTGTTTGTGGCTAGACCTGCTCTCTCAGGCTAGAGGAATTGTTTGTGTCTGCACTAAGAATTTACCTGCACCACAAATTGGCGACTCCACTGGGGATCCAATCCTTCTGTTTGATTGATTGTCATTTTATGGTTTTTTGTGAACTTTTCTACTATCACCATTTCCCTTTAGTGTTCTCTGCCTTGCCCGGTTCACTGCTCTGAGCCTGAAATTTACATTGGCAAGTCTGTTCTTAGCCTTTGGAAATTTTTATTTTTTTCTTTGAATCCTCGGTCAGCACATTTATTTCTCTGACAATCACACCGATCAACACAAGTTTCTCAAAAAAAGTCGCGTCGAACCCCTTCTAGCTTGTGTTGTTAGTTAGGCAGTCATGCCAATTCCTATAGGTGAAGATCGGGGTTTCCCCTAGATCACAACCAGTGTGTCTTTCCCTCTTAATTTCTTCCTCTTAGCTCATTTTTCCTATGTTCTCCCTGCCTGGAAAGCTTCATTAGATTGGTTTATGTGCTTGCTTGGTTTGCCTTCTATTTACTTGATTTTTTGGGTCCTTGGATCGTTTTTGGCCCTAGGGCATCTAGGTCATCATCCATTCCATTGTTTGTGTGCTCAGCAAGTCAAGTTGTTGGTTAGCTACTCCATGCATTTTTGTTTTTTAGTCCTTTTATTGCTTTGATTTCAATTAAACAAGTTTGAAAAGTTTCATTTGTTCTTCTCTTGATTAAGCGTCTCTTTTCGGGCATAGATTACATTGCTCATCTTGTTCTTGATTGAATCGTTGCATCATTGCTTTGGAAGGAATTCTCTTTTCGTGCCTTCCATTTGATTGATGTTGATTGTTTTGAAAAAAATTCATTGATGTGTTTATGAAAGATTCATGTTATCATTCCATTGAAAAATACATAATTCTAGTTTGCTAAATCAATATGTTAAATCAGTTAGCATCATTGAAGACTAGAGTTGCATCGTCATTTGCATTGGAAAAGAAATGGATTCTCTTTACTGTTAAAAGGACTAGTTGAAGTGCATTCGATAGGAAGATTCAATGCATTTTGGAGATTTATTAGTGAAAGATTTTATTCTTTGATTGTTGCATTGATTGTGTGTTCTCTATCTCTCAATTAGTGTTAAATTTCATCAAAGACAAAGATTTACTTTCTCATATAGCTGCAAGTAGGAGTTTTTTCAGTTGACAGCGGTAGGGCCTTGTAACTGAAACCTAATTCAAGATCAACTGTTAAAATCTAATGAATTAACCTAAGGAAGCATTGGAACTTAACGCTTATATTTAGAGGTCTAGGCTAGATACTTGTTCTAACATCTTTAAGCCTAGCAGTTGTCATTCGCTTTGGCATTAGACAGTGCTAATACGGACTTGTGCTCCCTGTACCAAGACTATATAAAGGGAGACCCCACTAGGTCTGCAATCCTTTATCCATTGGAAGCCAAGTATGTCGCCTTGTAAATGTAATACACCGAACACAGCATTCGGGGAGATTGTCTACCTGTACTTCTCGGTTCACCGGGAGATATTCTGCAGTTCACAGTTACTTCGTAATCCTTTTGCCTAGATTTTCCTTAGTATTCATTTTGATATTTTTGACTCTTTAAATTTAAAAGATCACTAAGCACTTGTCCATTCGAGCTCGTTAACTTCGAAAGCAACTAGAGTCACCTTTCACCCTTTTCTCGACTCTTGAAATATTAAAAAGCAAAGTTTTGTTTCAATGTCTTAAAATTAACTACCCATGAAATATTCCTAGTTAAGGTTATCTTCCTTAGTGATTCTTTAGGGTCGATTCCAATGGCAACATTTCCAAAGTCTACCAGTCAAGGATTCCCCTCAGATGGGAATCCTAGTCCTTTTCCTTCTTTTAGAAACGTTGGTACTCCTTATATGGCAACGTTGTCCCTCCCTGGGTTAACCATTGGTTTACCTATCTGGTTATTTTCAACCTCAGTGGTCCCGAGTGTCCCAACTCCTGCCCAGCCATCTCCTTCATTTGAGCCACATCATGTTGATTTTAAGGTTTACCTCTCACCTTCTTCCCCTATTTCGTCACCTTCCTCTTCTACTTCTCCTAGTGAAAGTTTGAAATCCAGTAACAAGGAGGCTCAGAAGAAGAAGAAGAAGATGAAGAAGAAGAAGACAGATGAGCGAGAGGCCAATCATGCAGTTATTACTCCATATGCACCTCCTGTCGACAAACCTTCTGATCCTCCACGGAAGGTCAGATTCCCTTGCAAGTTGTGTAAGGGTGACCATCTCCTTCGAGACTGTCCTGGCATTCCCAGAGTCTTAGAGGTATGGTCTCAAAATATGGATCGACCATCCCCATCGACCTTTGGGGATCATGTCGATGTTGCACCCTCTGTTAGCGATGATAAGAAGAAATGGAAGATTAGATTCCCCTATAGGTTAGGTGAAGTAGATCATCTTCTTCACCTTTTTCCTCTTATGGATAAAGCTTCCAAATTTTTGGAAAACCTTATGGCTCCTCAACCCCAACTTCCTGTTGGGTATCAAAGGCTTTCTTCTAACCCTCTCCTAGTTGGTAAAGAGATTGATTTGGATTCATCTCTTACCCATCCTGCTCTTCCTGAACATGACTCTCTTGTGTCTGTTCCCAACCTACCATTGGTCGAAAATAGTGTCAACTTGGCTCTGCCTTCAGTTGTTCACTCTGTTCCTGAAGAAGGATCCCAATGAGGGTTCTAGCCTAAGGGAAACTAAGGGAAATAATTGGTCTTTGAGATATGGCTTGCAATATCTCAAGATCCCACCATCGGAATATCATGAAATTTGGAGGTTTCTTGAAGATACACCAGTGCAGTTTTGGACCAAAAATTGAGGTATTTGGATGGCTAGATCGTGAGATAATTAATGCCCTAGGTAACCTAGAGGACTAGACATAGAGAAGAGGAAAGGGGAGAAGGAAAATAGGTTTAACATAATCACCTTTGGGTGGACCAGTGCATAATCCTTTGGGGAGATTGGAGTCAAGTGGAATTATCACTATGGACCTTTGAATTTTCTAGTTCAAGGAGGCCTCAAAGACAACTTCACTTGGCACTAGGGCAGCAGCAAAATCAGCTTCAAAGACTTTATACTTCGTTTTGCAAGGTAAATGGCTTGTCAAGATGAATTTCGGTAATGAAACATCCATAGGAACAGTCATTCATTATACATGGACCATACATGAAGCATTCACTATCCATAAACAAAATTTCCACAACTTCGCATAAGAGATGCAGCAAATAAGCTCTAGCATAGCGAAATCCTAGCAACAATGTATGTGACAACATTAGAAAGAAAGAATAGCATTAAAATGTACTTACATGTATAAGAATATATCCAAGTAAGCCGAAGATGCCTGTAGATCATCTATAAGGGCTCAAATGATGGTGTAAGTGATGCCACATCAACATACAAGTCTTGGGTCATCTACCAAGTGCATGGTACAATATTGGTGCTATCTGGGCAAAGGTGAACCAAGCACATCTTCCTCGTCCAATAGGTGAATCTCGAGCAATCTATGAACATCTCTGGGGATCCATGGAATATTTTCTACTATTGTAGAGGCCCATGGCTCTCAACACACACCCTACATGTGCCAATGTAGCCCTCTGGAGGGTTAGGACCCTGTATAGGAAGACCAAACCCAAGATGGAGACCACCTACAATCCAGCATGAGATCTAATGTGTCCCCTAGCATTCTAGTACAGCAAGTCATTAAGGAAATCGAGTAAAGGAGCTTACAAACCATGGACAACAGATGGGGACTTCATAATGGCATGACCTTCCATAATGGGCTTTGGCATGTGCTAATGTCTCCAAGCTCCAAGTGGGTTTAACCAAGTATCCTATTAGGTGGTTTCTACTTGTAAAGGGGATAGTATGTCCAAGGTACATCCTTTAAAAGGGGGGTGGCATGTGATGGAGAGATGAATGGAGTAGGGAATGAAAGGGGCAGCCCTGGGTCACATGTTTGGGTACGAGGGTAGCTAATACAAGGGAAGCCCACACTTGGGTATATAATGTATAGGAGGGAGAAATCGCGGTACATGAGGTGTCCCGACCTTGATTTTTCCACCCTGCTATACATGTCTTTTTCCTTTTATGATTTTTCTTTAATTGACTGCTTGAGGCTCAAGGGTAAGAGCATGATGTGTGAGATATAGTAGTGGATACCACTTTTAAGGTAAGGCGATTCATTGCCCACCAAGGGTTGGGACAATCATGGATCCCTAAATGATGAAGGAGACTCATATAGTGCCTGTAGGAACTAGGGTGATGGCCATGATGATGTGGTAGAGCTCATGAATTGGCTTTTGCCATGTGCTAAATGTGTTTGTCCAGACCATCTTTTACATTTTGTCGTACATTTTCATGTTGGATGTGACCAATTATGCTTTTACTTTTCTTTTCAACTGCATCAACCCCTGGGTCATCATTCCAGGCCCAACCCAAGGTGTGGGCAAGGGGAAACGGAAAGCTAACCCTATGTGGACCTATGTGGGAGAAATGATGAATGGGGTTATAATGAGTGGAAGCGGAATAATATCTATGGATGAGGGAGCAGGACCACGTAACCAAAATTAGGGTTTCCCATGTAATACCATTCCTAAAGCCCAAGGGTCAATAAAAGAGATCCCAAGGGACTAGGGTCCAAGGTTAACATCCAAATGAAGTCTAGGGAACAATAGCTTAGACCTATCCCATTCGTTTTGTCGAATGCCCCCATTAATCCATGCCCAAAAGTGTCAATGATAAGCAAACTACAATACTCAATTATCAAATGACAAGGCATACTTTTAGGTTTGGGAGGCCCACCTTCTAACATATGATCATGGCAGATGGATGAGGGACCACATGACTAGCTTAGGTGGCGAAGAAATGGCACAACGAACTATTCGGTGACTACAAGGGTTGGTGGCTACTGGCTGAGGACCATCTTAGAGAAAAAAATTCTCCTAGGGATATCACCCACAAAATGGTATGTAACATCTGGGTCCAATTGGGGTGTGATCTCTCGAAGAAGTGGACGAAGCTACTCGAACATGAGGTCACGAGAATTCCAGCAATATCTTGGTCACCGTAGATGTGTTACCTGCACATATAATAGATGAAAAACATGGCTAGCATGCTTTCGCGGTGTCTCGTGATCACACATGCTTGGATTAGACCCATAAAATCGACTCATACAAGTAAATGTAGTTTTAAAATATAAATGCAGCTAATCTATTATGAGAAATATCATATGTCATTATTTCTAATGCAAAAATCAGCATGCAATGCATCCTACCCTAACATGCATATAATAATGTTAATGTTAAGTGTAAACATAAAGCCAGTGCAACCAACATATCATCATTTCAATATACATATCTCTGTCAGTATGACTACTCATGTAGCAAATCCCGAAGCGGATGCGAATACATTTGTATGGATGATGAAGTGGGTGGGAGGTGGGAAATATTATCTCCATTCGAGGTAAAAGGAAGCCCCAAGAAAAGGAAAATAAGCCAATCTAGAAGTGCATGGCTTCCCGTCTAAGTACACAATGTCGAAATGAAAGATCACTCTCAACAACTCCCTATCAAATCATTGTTTATAATATCATGCTTTGTAGATGCCACAACGTCGTGATGACGGGGGAATGAAGGGTGAGGGAAGGAAGGGGTGCAATAAATAGGTCGCTCAAGGTGATGATCACATTGGAGAGGGGAGGTCATGGAGTGATCAAGACCCTGAGAGTGTGTCTAACGAGGTAAAGTACAATCAATGAGGGGCTCTTCCTTGACACTATACTTGGAAGGGGGAAAGGGCTCATGGTCACTTGAGATCATATGACCAGGGGTGAGGAAATTATTTGATGAAGACTCAAGATGATGAACAATAGAAGAGGCAAAGGGGAAGGTGAAGTCTCAATGTGACCCTTTATTGAAAAGTGTAACTAGGTTTGGTCTTCATAATGACATGTGTAAATGTGATTTTAATTGATGAAAAGAAGAAAAATAAAATTGTAATTGTAATGCTTGTCTCATTGATTTCATGAGCAAGGAAAATTATTTTTAGTGATGGCTCCCATGGTCAGCCTTTAGGATTTGTCATCTAGTCATAAGAGTCAAATTAAGTCTATGTCATGTATGAAGGACCCTTCTTAGGCATGTTACATATCTATATAAGTCCTTAAATAAGTAAGAAAGCCCTCCAAGACCAAGCAAAAGTATCTCCTTCAAGTTAGCTTCAATATGGAATAAAAGATCTTCGCTAAGGAACATGTCAACTCACCCTCTCTCAAGTCGGCTTATTATGAGGCTCCCACAACTATAAATAGGGCAGCACGAACTCATTTCAGAGAATGAATTCTAGTCAAGGTTTGATGTTTGTAAGTGGTGTGAAGGCCATCAAAAGGGAGCTTTATAATCAACGAAAGGAAGGGAAGGAAGAGTTAAGTCCCCAGCTTTGTTTTGGGTCCGTTTTAAGGGCTGAAATTATCCACATGTGTGAGGAATCTTTGTTATCCAAACTTCAGAAAGGAGTTAAAGTATCACAGTCATATTTGAGGTCAAATCAAGGAGAAATTCAAGATGATATCCTAGCTGAGTTCAAGGCGAAGAAGTCTCCTACTAGAACATAGGAAAACAAGGGTATAAGTTGGCCCATCTTCATGAGCTAGGATTTTTGTTCTAGGACTGGAAGTTGCAGGTTTGTCCCTAGGAACCGAAACTCAAAGATATAACCGAGAAGGAGGAATAATTGTGAAGTCTGTCTATCGTTGACACAAGGAAGAAGGAACTCATCAAGGGAACTTTATGACTAGTCAAGGGTCTTGGTCTTTGTATTTGTCAATTGGAAACTCTATAAGAAGAGGAATTTGTTCGGGTTTTCCTCCCAAGAGTGAGAGGTTTTGGCCCTGGTTGATAGCCTATATTCTAAGTCTCTTGTCTCTTTATTGTTTGTGCATTAGTAGTTGTTTGATGAAGAATAACATTGTAATAACATAATTAAAAGAAGATCCTAATCAAGAAGTAGAAAACATTCACAAGCAGTTACTAATAAAAGAGGAAGCACTCAACCTTGATGCCCTATATTTCTCAACATGGTATCAGGGTTAAGGTGACAAAGTCAACGAAGGGCATGTTATCAAGGGACTTCAGAGGATCAAACCTCGAGGAAGGCATCAAAGTGAAGATCACCTTGAAGTCAAAGGAAGAACTATAACCCTAGATCGAAGGAGTCTATAAAGAAGTCTTGGGATCATCATCAAGAAAAGAAGTCCAAGTTGAAGAGATCTACGAATCAAGTGTTTTGAAGATTATTCATCCAAAGGAAGCTAGATAAAAAGGCATTGTCATCAAGACTCTAAGGCGATCTCTCTCTCATTAAAGCAAGGTCCTTACCATTGAAGACATCACCAAGAAGTTATCATTGATCTTCACCAAAGGATCCAAAGAGATCTCACTCTCTATGGGATCAAGGATCACTCTTGAAGAAAGCTACCTTCATCAAGGAGAAGTTTTTCTATTCTCTATATCATCATCAACACCAAGGAAGCAGCAAGGAGAAGGAGCATCCTATCAAGTAAGTATATTTATGTCCACATCTGAATCTATCAAAATGTATTTTTGCAAGGAAAGCAACAAATTGGTTGGGGCTTCAAACTATCTTGCATTGAAGAAAAGGACAAATTTGAATCTCATTGAAAATGAGGTTATGGAACATGTCAATGGATCTATCACAAAACTAAGTAAGGAATATGCTCAAGCTCTTGAAAAGTTTATGAAAAGGGAAGTTAGGGCTCAAAGGATTCTCATAGAATCCATCAAGGATCCCCTCATCCCATATGTATCCAAACTCAAAACTTCAAAAGAAAACTATGACAAACTGGTATAGTTGTATTTCGTAAGCATTGTTGGAGAAGTCATCTCATTAAGGCAAGAACTCTACAAGTTGAGGATGTCAAGGGAAGATGGAATAGCCACATACGTTTGAGGAAATCTGAGATCCAAGATTAACTTAAAGATTTGGGAGAAGTCATGTCTAATAGAGAAATGACTACAGTTGTACTAAATACATTATCGAAGGAGTGGGGTAACTTTACTTCAGGTATTTATGGGAAGAAAGAAGCTACTCCATTCCAGGATCTATGGTCACTATGCAAGATTGAAGAATATAGACTTAAAGCCAAATTTGATGTGGAAGCAAGTGAGAAAAATCAAGCTCACACTACAATGTCAAGAAGGGAGGGAAAATTTGGAAACTCTAGTTCTCGGAAAAAGAAAAGGGACATGGCTAAGGTTCAATGCTATGAGTGTCAATAATATGGGCACTACAAAAGAGATTACCATAATATCAAGAAGGACAATAACAAAGAAGTAGAGAAGAAGCCAATATCACCGAAGAAGTGGAGGAAGTTGAAAAGAAGAAGTCCAAGAAAGAGGAAGTAAGATATCTCTACTATAAATGAGATAGTCTTCCTCACCTAAGTTCTTTTCAAGTTCCTAAGTCTTCTTTGTAAGATATGGCTATCATGATTCACTAAGAAAAACAATGGGATGCATCATGGCATCATAGAAGCATTGAAAGCAAGAGCTCGGGACATCATGAAAGATGGTTGAAACGGTAATCTATGGTAGTCAACTATGAAGGATATAGCTCTTACAAACCTCATTGAAAACATAAGTGGCACTTATGGAAAGGAAATAAAAAGATCATCCAGAACTAGGCTCATCATGCATCTATCAAAATGAAACATCTGTTATATGGGGATACTCTAGATCCTCAACATTCTCTGATGGAATCTTCATCAAAAAGGTTTATCGACCAAAAAGGGAAGCAAGTGTTTCATCAAGAATTCCAAACATGTGGAATTCACAGGATGATGATATGGTGACATAAAAGGTGAAGCAGATCAAGGGATTGAAGCTCTTTTCAATCAAGGACACTGTTGCAGGAAGTCTGGATGACCCAAAGGAAAATGAGGTATGTATGCTTGTATTCGATATTGAAGATTCATTTCATATGGTTGCAGAGCATAATTAAAATGAAGGATCTTCTCCCTCAAAGGAATGCAGGAATGCATGGGTCACACATGCACTAGATGAAATCAACATAATATGTCCCCATATGAAATATGAGGTAGTTTGACATCAATTGGAGGAACTCTGATCGAAATTTCTTGAGAATGAAATGTGTTAAAAAAGATTACAACCTAGACTTTAGCAAGGCTTGTTTCTTCTGCACTTCCTCTACCTACGCTAGTAGCTTCTTTCCTTCCCGTAACTTAGCAAGGAACGGTGCTGGTGCTAAGGTGTAGGCGGTCACCTTGACCTCATTGTATTGGCACTGCATCTCCGTTACCTCTGTGTTCAATTTTTGTTGGTGCGGGACCTCCTGCAAATTGATCGATTTACCCATAGACATTCTTCTATTAGGATGCCCAAACCGTAACTTCATCACACACCTATAATCCCTCTATCTTGTAAAACTATCTTTGTGCGTACCCTACTATCATGGAGGCATAGCACGTAGCGCCAAATCCAGTGCTTGAAACCAGTGGTCCTTATGGGAATTCATACTCAAATTCATCCATAAACAGATCTACGTTAGTTAAGCCATCATAATAAGGTAATTCTATTATTAATATTGGTATGGAAATTGTTGAACTATAATATAGACCTTGTAGCACTCCTTTAAGCTAGGAGATGTTAAAGGATAAAATCTAGTGGGACCCAAATTCATTTACAAAATGGAAGAGAAAGTATTTTTAATTAAGAAAATATTAAAGGAAACTCAATATTTTCAAAAGAATTGCATATAAGAAACCATAGATATGAAGTGAATCTAAGAGTTAAACCTAGGAAAAGCTCCAAAAAGATCCAAACCTTCCCCTTGATTTGTGGGGACACTTGAAATCTTCAACAAGATAAACTTATCATCTTGTTTCACCATTAGTATGGCATATGTACATTTTTTTTCAGACATTGTATCCCTAATCTAACTGACATTTCAAAGTAGAAACAACTAAATCATTTCCATGTTAGCAACAAAGTAAATCAAAAACAAAATC
The DNA here is from genome assembly GCA_031772625.1 of Pinus tabuliformis. NCBI lineage: Eukaryota > Viridiplantae > Streptophyta > Pinopsida > Pinales > Pinaceae > Pinus > Pinus tabuliformis. The sequence goes on from CM062818.1 coordinate 233,781,151, forward strand.
ATCACACCCACATGCTAAGATACCATCTAATAAACAAAATCTTTGTAGTCCAAGTTTGCCACTTAAAAATCTGGAATCGTTATGCACTTGAGGTATCTCTTCTTGTATAGTAAATGAGTATTATATATTTTTGTTATCTTATTTCTGATTCAAAAATATTTAAATAGTATAGTGAATGAGTATTATATATTTTTGTTATTTTATTTGGAATTCACCAATATTTAAATAGGATACAATCTGAATATTTTGTCGATTAAATGAAAAAAAATATATTTTGTTATTATTTTTTTTGAATTAAAAATTAATTAGAAATGTTTTGTGAGAAGGAGTTAAATTAACCAGAAGTTGGGGGATTTTTGAGAGAAGTTTAGTATTTTGCATTAGGTTAATATTTTTACACCATGGCCTATTATTTTAATATTCTATTAATAAATATGAAATATGGCCGCAATCACAACTGCAATCTACCCCATTCACTCATTATTGGAGAGAATATGCAAGTTGACACATATTATTCCCGAAATGGGATTCCTCAGTTGCAGTTGTTGTTTGTGAATCGCGTTAAGGTGTACAAAATTGCCACTAAATTCTACTATTCATTTTCTTCTTTTATAAGCATTTTCTGGTAAATTGCAGTAAATTTCCTACAAGAGCTACAAACAGTTAGAGGAATAAAATTTCTCTTCCATGGACAGACCTTTAAAAGAAACATTCGAATGTATGTATGTACCTGAATCTTAGAAGTTGCAAATAAGAAGAGATAAAATTGGGGAAAGAGGAAAACCAGCTTGTAATTTTTCAACCAAATATTTTATTATTTTTTATTACCAAATTTGTAATTAATAAAAAAAATTTAAAAATCAACACAAGATTCCATTCGAGCTTGATAAGGCCAGAGCCTAATATATATATATATATATATATATGTCAAATGTTTTAATTAATACATATTTATGATTAACATTCATCATCAACATTTTGGTATAGTTGTAATTTGTATCCATTATATATTATATAACTTTTTTTTTTAATCTACGGCACAAATTGAAATTTTCATTGTTTATTAAAAAATTAATTATTTTAATATTTTCGTAAACAAATATTTTAATAATTTTATTATCCGAATATTATTTTTAAATTGATTCTTTCTACATGCATGGAACTAATTCCAAAGTATCCGTTGGAATTCGAATGATGATTCAAAGAATGATCTGAATAGAAGATTAATCCACATCAGCACGTAGTTCCACATCAGCATAATTAACTCAAATTATACTCCACATCATCAAGAGTTGCATTGGACGGTAGTTTATGCATTCGAATACGAATGCACGAAATAAATTCAAATGGTGACTCAAAGTATGCTCTGAATTAACTCAAATTATACGGTAGTTTCTGTGCTTGAGGTGGCAGCGCATGCATGCATGATGATGATTCAATTCGAATGTGCATGATGATTCAAATTATGATTAATTCCACCCACAACACGTAGTTCCATAATAAGTTGGAATTGCACTCGACTGGAGTTCACTTAAGCTTGACATCAGTAATACGGTATGCATGGAATCGCAGAGGGAGAGTTATACTCCAAATATCAGGCAGCAGAGAGAGAGTTAAGTGGGGTGCTGAATCAACTGCAACTATGAAATATAGCAATAAAAGGAGCGTCAATTGGATTTCCAATTCCAGTAAGCAAGCAAAAGTCGGATGGGTGGTAACTAGGAGAGAATTTTTGTTTTCCCTGAATCTGAAGCCTCATGATGGACAACTGCAATCTGCGGCTGATGACATCCCCAGCATTTCTTCGCTCATTATTCCAATGACTATACAAATGATGAGGATGTTGTCATGCCAGAGATATGCAAGTTGAAAAGTATGGATGACGACTCTTCGCAAACAAGAACTGCGGCTAAATTGCAAACAGTTGTTACCATGCACGGGTGACAACTCTTTGCTTTGGGTAAGTATGAGAGGAATAAAAGTTCTGGATCTTAGAATCGTTAATAAGCAAAGATAAAATTGGGGAAAGAGGAAAACCACTTTCCTAATTTTTCCACCAACTATTTTATTATGTTTTATTACAAGAAGATAGCCAAATTCGTAATTAATAAAGAAAACTTAAATTTAAATATATTTATCAAGTATTTTAACCAAAAACCTCTCTAGTGGATTCTAATCATAGATAATTTGATTGTGAATTCCAACAATCCGTTATGCACAAGTGTAGTTATACTCACAACAACAACGTGTTTGCTTTTAGTTGCATAAGGAGTGGTCTACCAGGCGACTAATTTTCCCAAGAATTGTTTTCCAATGACGGCGAAACACAAGCGATTTCCACAGGTTACGACGCCATCGATCAACGATTCCGGTTACTTGACGACGACGTTATTTCACCGTTTCCACTTTGCCGTTAGTGTCGCGTCTGCTCTTTAGGTGGAGCTTCAAATTTCATTACCGCCGCGCCCATTTTAAATTATTCAAAAACTTCCATTACTGCGCATTTGATTTTTAATTTGAATCTCTGTTCTGTTTATGCCCAAAATATACATGAACCAGAAAGATGCGGCGATGGGAACGTCGTGAGCCAGAGTTTGCAACAGTCAGGAAAGAATCATTTCGAAATGGCAGATTAATTGTACTGACCCTCTCCATCATTCACACAGCGATCGCAGCTGCTGCGTTCAGTGGGAAGATATGTGCGCACACCCATCATGTAGAGAAGAAGCCTCTAGAAGGATTGAGAAAAAGAGCGTCGTGTGGCCCTGGAGAAAACGAGCGTCAAAACTGGTGCAGAGGAGGTGAAGTACCACCATGTCAGAGGCGACAACGGGAGGCTGCGCGCCGCTGTGCAAAGAGCGTTGCCGATGAGGAAGTGACGATCTACTCAAGCAGGCGATGTAAAAGGTTTAGGCGCCGTGAGACACCTCTGCAATATCTCATGCCTCCCATCACACAAGATTCATCACTCTTTCTGCACCACCCCCTTCGAAGTATTGCAACGCCACAGAAGAAGGAGCGAGGCAGAACAATATACTATCGCCTCTATCGGGGATTCAAAGTTAGTCCATGAGATTATAGTCACTTTCTGTGTATTTGTGGAAGGTCAGCAGGGAAGAAGAGTTACAGTGAATGACAAGGATAAAAAATGTACATAGTGTGCCAACGAACTAGGGTTTACATAATTTAAGTCTGTAAAAAATATACGTAGTGTGCCAACGAACTAGGGTTTACATAATTTAAGTTTCTAATTTTGAAAAGTTCGCAAACAATAACTGCAAACAATTGTCACCATGCACCTTGACAACTCTTCGCTTTTTCGCCTTGTGCTTTGGGTAGTGTGCCAAAAATATACGTAGTGTGCCAACGAACTAGGGTTTACATAATTTAAGTTTCTAATTTTGAAAAGTTCGCAAACAAGAACTGCAAACAATTGTCACCATGCACCTTGACAACTCTTCGCTTTTTCGCCTTGTGCTTTGGGTAAGTTTTAGAGGAATAAAAGTTCTGGATCATAGAAGTTGTTAATAAGCAAAGTTAAAATTGGGGAAAGAGGAAAACCATTTTTCTAATCTTTCAACCAAGTATTTTATTATGTTTTCTTACAAGAAGATAGCCAAATTTATAATTAATAAAAAAAACTTAAAAAATCAACACAGCATTACAATTATCATTATTTTTCATAATAAATTATATATATAAATTTAAATAAATATAATATAAAATATTTAAATATAAATGAAATTTTGTTATTTTCAACTTTAGGAAAAAGATGAAATAATTAAAATTTAAAATATTTAATATATATATGTTTGTATAATTCAATTTATGGGTTAGGGTGAAAATAAGTAAAACAATGTATTTTTAAATTTAATTAGATAACTTTTATTTGAATAAAGAGTATGATTTTATATATATGAAGTTTAAATTTTATTAAATAACCAAATTTTAGTAAGAAGTACATTCTACTTTTATATATATATAAGTATTATTTTTTTTTTAAATAACTTTTAAGGTTTTCAAAGGTATGGAATAATAAGAATTTTAAAAACTTTCTGAAGCAAGTTTATTGGTCTCATAAAGACAAGAGTGGAATCTTACATTAAGAAACACTATGACTTATTTGAATTATAAAGTTTATTGAATTAGTGATTATGTTTGAGATTTATTTTAATTTTAGCAAATTAGATTAATAACTATGATTAAACTAAAAGCTTCACTCAATTTTTAAAACACATCTTTCATAATGTATATGTCATGGAAAATAAACTAATTATGAATACCACATTTATTAGCAAAATTCACATATAATAATAGCTAGCAAAGACATATTGGCTTGCAACTTTTGAATCATTTAGATAAACATTTTAGCACTCTCTTAAGGAGGGAGATATTGGTATGGGAACCATATGTGTAGCACTCCCTTAAGCTAGGAGACGCTAAGGGATAGAAATTGAGTGGGACCCAAATTCGTTTACGAAATGGAATAGAAAGTATTCTTAATTAAGCAAAGATTAAAGGAAATTCAAAATTTTCAAAAGAATTGCATATAAGAAACCATAGCTATGAAGTGAATGATCATGCCTTTCTAAGAGTTAAAGCTAGGAAAAGCTCCAAAAAGGTCCAAACTTTCCCCTTGATTTGTGAGGATACTTAAATCTTCAACAAGATAAACTTATCATCTGCTTCACCACTAGTATGGCATATGTACATTTGGTTTCATACATTGTTTCCCTAATGTAACTCACATTTCAAATTAGAAACAACTAAATCATTTCCAAGCTAGCAACAAAGGAAATAAAAAAAAAAAATTCATCACACCCACATGCTAAGATACCATCTAATAAACAAAATATAGTCCAAGTTTTCCCACTTAAAAATATGAAATAGTTATGCACTTGAGGTATTTGTTCTTGTATAGTAAATGAGTATTATATATTTTTGTTATTTTATTTCAAATTCAAAGATATTTAAATAGGATACAATCTCAATATTTTGTAGAGTAAATGAAAAAAAATAGATTTTGTTGTTATTTTTTTTCGAACTAAAAATTAATTATAAATGTTTTGTGAGAAAGAGATCAATAACCAGAAGTTGCGGGATTTTAAATAATGGACGATAGTTTTAATATTTCTTTTAATACATCTGAAATATGGTTGCAACTGCAATCTGCCCCATTCATTCATTATTGGATAGAATATACAAACTGACACTTATTATTCCCCTTCTACTACACTAACCCATCCTTTTTCCCATGAAAACTTGATAGAAGCTTATCAAAAACTAGACTTTACTAAAAGATCCCAGACCCTTGAACTGTTTCTAGCTATTTATAGTCCTCTGCCAAAAGGTAATCCTCCTTATGATTCATCCATTTTTCCTGATAGGACCAAGCAAATTACCACTATTTTTTCCTATTTGATTGGTTATAACTCTAATCAGTCTACCAATGAAGCCATCCTTGGTTTCTTATCCATGTTTTCTACTCATTCTAAACCCACTATTATTTATGATTTCAATAATTTCATTGTTGAAGCCATACATGAGAAATTTGTCAAGTTCAATACTGAAGAAGTATTCAAGTATGCTTCAGTACTTGTTTACATTTTTATATATTTTTAGGGGGACAAATTCCCATTTTATTTACAGAAGTTAGTTGAGGAAGGAAATCGACAATCAGTGATATTCTAGACTTCAATGGGGATGAATGAAAAATAAAAGTTTACATATAAAACATTCATAGAACTGTTTATTCATCGAACTATCAGTCTTATCAGTAGCACTCCAGTACCAAGGATCAGTGAGGAGATTATTAAAGAATTACAGTTGGTTGATCAAGCTGCAATAGGAGATTGGTATTGTTACCAAAATTTCATAGAGATCATGTTTTATGGTTGTGAGCTTCCACCCTACAAACTGCCCAAGTACCTCCCTATCAGAATCTTTGCACTAGAATACTTAAGGCAGAGGTTAAATGCAGATGAAGTACACTTTTGGCTACCAAGAAGAAATCACAATTCAAGCTAGAAACCCAAGTTGGTCCATTCATCTATAACACCAAGGCAACATGACAGGAAGTAGACAAATTACTAAAGTAGATGAAGTTTGGTCTAAGTTTCACTTGGTCTTATGACCCATTGGGAGTGATTTCCAAACTTAGGGTGGAGAATAAATTTACACCAAATCATCACACAGGTAGGTCTAACATAGAAAAGTATAAAAATCAGTTGGAATGGACAGAGAACACCCTCCAAGAGGCTCAAGAACATCAGCTTCTACATCTAATGTGCAAACTCCACTTGCACAAGAAAATACAACCACGAGAGGGAGGGAAGAACAATATTCACCTACAACTAAAGAAACAAGTTAGGGCTTTAGGGTTGTACACAGGAAAGCAAGACCTTGGATCTTTGAAATTGTTGGTGCCACAAATGAACCTCATAAGACATCATTTGATGGATTGGGGGTTCCAAAGATGGCTATGAGCTTGAGGAGCTAGACATAAGTTACAAAGCTGCAACTATATAGGAGGTAAAGAAGATCATCACCAAGAAAAATCTCACCCTTCAGCTACAGGAAAAGTGTAAAAATGTCAATACCATAGTTCAGAAGTTTTTCAGCAGAATAGAACCCTTGACCAACAACGGTTTACCCTCTATGCTTGTAATTAATGATAAGTTGATGCCAATTGAGGATTATGTTTAGAAGCTGACAGAGGTGGGCAAACATGCAACTTCAGTTTCAAACATCACAAGTTCAACAACACTGGCACTGAAAGTAAATATGCTTAAGGATACATTCTTTATTTTGAATGAAATGAGACACATATTTTTAGTAAAGCCTACTTTTACTAAATATACATAGATGGATGAAGTTTACAGGAGGGTAACCAAGATTTCGATCCCAGACAAGAAATGCTAGGAAGAATCAATAGATTTACATGACTGAAGGGTGATTTAACAACATTCAGTTTTTGGAGTTATAGTCAACTAGCTTCAACAATTTTCAGTTTTTTTAGTAACAGCCATCAACAACTTGACATCGAAATAGTGCCAAATCAACTAGAAGTTTTTATGTTTTATTTTGTAATAATCCATTTTTTTAAAACAATTTAGGATATTTTATTAGTTCTATTGTTGTATAAATAACTCTCTTTACAAGTTATTAAGGGTTTCAGCCTTGAAGAAGCATTTTAAAGCATTTGATGTACTTGACTTTTCTAGATCATTAATATAAAAGAAAAGGATTCTGAATTCTGATTTACACAGTTGTGTGTTTCCTATAAGTTTTTCCAGTATTATTTATTATGTTTTTCTTCATATTCTTATGTCTTACAAATATAACTAAGTAGGAATAACTGGGTTTCAATCTACTCCTATAAGCTTCTGAAGTGATAATCTGCAAAGAGAATGAATTAATGAACTATTTGTTTAATTAATTCCCTCTAAATAAATAAATCATCAACATCTTTTGTAAGCTTAAGCATATTTTGTTAAACCTTAGGAACATGGTTTAAAGGTTTTCATACTTATGATTATTTAATTTTCAATCTGAAAACTGTGATAACCATATCATTTCTCTATTTCTGCTCACCACCATACAAGTTATATCATTGTGTGAATTTTAATAGAAACCGTCTGTTTTAATATTAATATTATTCAAAATGTTAGGCATTACAGTCTTACATTTGTTTCATACATTGGTCCTCCAAATTAAAACAAAACCCCTAAAACAATTATCTTAGATGCCCTGGCATGATAGCTTACCATTATCATGACAGAGATACAACATCAAAACCAACAGAAGATCATCCCTATGGGAAGATTGTATGGTGTCACAGTTGATATTGATGGTCCAAGTGCATTACTGAACTTTGAGGTTGTAGAGATTGTTGATGGCAATAATCGTTACCCCACGTTCCTAGGAAGTGATTGGGTTATCGACATGAATGGGGTTATTAACCTAAAGAAAAGGACTATGACATTCAAAAAGAAGTTGTTAAGGGTTGTATTGCCATTAGATCTTGTGGAAGGGGCACACTATATTTAACTAGTCCACCACTATGAGGAAAGCGACGATGAGCTAGATCATATCTACAAAATAACTGCACGAGCTCACGATTGGGTCAATCTGATGCCATATGGAAGGATTGTATGGGAGTCGGAAAGCTCCTGCACCTATAATTCAAACGAAGAATTAAAGCATTAGCAGAATCGTCTACATGAAGTTTCGACCTTGTGATGCAATACAATGACAAAATCGTTGCATTGTGTTTTTTCAGAGGTAAGAAAATTACCTTATTATCATGGCTTAACTTACGTAGTTCTATTTCTAGATGAATTTGAGTGTGAAGTCCCTGAGGACCATAGGATTCAAGTGCTAGATTTGGTGCTATGTGCTATGCTCGCGCGATGGTGGGGTATTAACAAAGATACTTTTGTAGGATGGAGGGATTACAAGCACGTGATGAAGTTACGGTTTGGGCATCCTAATACAAGAATGTCTATGGGGCAATTGATTAATTTGCAGTAGGATCCGAACCTGCAACAATTGAACACATAAGTAAGGGAGATGTAGCGCCAATATGATGTAGTCAGGGAGACTTCACACACCTTAGCACCAGTGTGGTCCCTTGCCAAGTTACAAGAAGGAAAGTAGCTACTGGAACAAGTATAGGAAGCATAGAAGAAAGAGGCCTTGCTAATGGCCAGGTTGTAGCCTTGGTTGGAGGAGGCTTATCATATCACGCTCTCCATTCAAGATAATCTTAAGGGACTATAGTAGACGTAGCTGACGATGAGGTTGGAAGTAGAAGGACCAACCACTAAAAATTTGGACAAGGAGGTTCGACAGGTGGCAACACAGAGCACTGTTGCAGTGTCATTGATCTAGGTGCAGCCAGGGGATATTCGCAATAAGATCGCGACACTATTAGAGTGACTTGAGGTTGAGTCACGATCTTTCTGTTGACGACCTATTGTGATGGGGTCCCCTGGGTTAGTTTGGGGTTAGATAACCCAAATTTTGGTACAATTTTGTAAAACAATGTAAAGTCTTTGCAATTTCTAGATGCGGAGTGCGTAGAGGAATAGGAGTCAAAGAGGCTTAGCCCCCTGTTTTGGATAGCTTTTGAGATTCACCCATGGTCTACAGACCATGGGATTGTACAGAAAAGTCTATAAATAGTCAAGTCTTAGCGAGTCTAAGAGGTAACTAACTAAGGAAGAATTGGAGAACAAGGAGAAGTGGGATAGGGCATTAGGTTAAGGAAGGAGGTTCTGCTTCTTGAGTGTAGGTAGAAAGATAGGATCCATCGGTGAGTGCACAGAGGCATAGGTAGAGTCTATAGCTAAGTGTGTGGAACCTTGTAGCTATGTGCATAGGTTAATTTGAGTCTGTAATCGGTGAATTGAGATCCATAAAGACAAGTTTCTAAAGAATTATTGAGTATTTATGTTCATGTCTATTTATTTTATACGTCGCTGATGAATGGCTTATTGTTGGGTCCCTATAATACTAGTGATTACCCCATTACTATTGTAGTTATACCCCTTATTTATATTGTTGTGCCCCTATTACCCCCATATTGTTATTTCTGTGCCCCATAGAATCCCTCTATTGTTATTTTTGTGGCTTTATATTATTATTGTTAGGTCGGCTGGATTATATTGTGACTCCTTAGACTCCTATATATAGAAAGGAGGTTTTGTCATTTGTATCATCCAAGAATTGTTCATTTATGTAATGTAAAGGAGGTTGCCCCCTCGAAGAGGCTGAATTCTAAGGCGTGGATCTCTCTTTTCTATCTTTTTGTGAGCTGGTTTCATAACATTTGGTATCAGAGCTTTGGATTCTAGGGTTTCGCTGCTCCAAACAGGTCATCGTGGCATTTTCGCTATAACTTTTTTTCTGTGATGTTTCAGAAGTCGCAAAAAAAACCCATTTGAGAAGAATTGGCGCTGAACCTTGGGTCCGAATTTCAGAGCTTTTCGCGCAATATTTTCGGAGATATGATCTGAGGAAGTTGGCCTTTTTGCAGACTCCTGAATTACATTCAAAACAGGTGACCTGGGGAAAATCGTCATAACTCTCTCTCTGAGAATCGGATTGAAATTTCGTAAAAAGGTACAGAAAGAGGACGGACTGTAGTTTCTTTATGTGTGTTTCAGATTCAAAGGTTGAAACAGTGACTCGTGGCACGTCGTACAAGTTTTCTCTACTGAACCAGTCTAAAAGCAAGTCACTGTGGGAGATTTCACATAACTCTTCCTTGGAGAATCCAATTTGGCTCAGACTTGTGGCATTGGAAAGAGGACGCAGAAAGCTACTACAGGTAGCAATTTCAGAACTGGATGATCCGAAATTACAGAGATACATCAGATTCAATATCAGGCTTCTATAAAGTGAAAAAAGGTGTGTAGTTTTTTTTTTTAATTTTTGTGTAAGCTTGGTTTAACGGAATTCAAAGGGCATAGTAAAGCATTATTATCGGTAACTGATGCCCCGAGGAAAGAAAATGCAAACACCTAGTAAGGAACCTGAAAGCTCTAGCATGACTCATGAAGAAGAGGAAGAAATGCTACATGATATATCAAAATTACAAGAACAAGTGCAACAAATGTCACGCTCACAAAAGCTAACAGAAGCTAAGATAAGTGGCGTGGAATCTAAGATAAAGGGCATGGAAGCTAAGATGGATGATTCGAAAATAGATTTGAAGAGAGACATGGCAGATTTGAAGACAGATATGGAAGAATTGAAGAAGTTGCTACAAGAAAGGGTCACTAATGGTGAAAAGGTAGTAAAGGAAACTCATGATGAGAACAAAAGAAATGTTAATCATGATTCCATAGACGCTAATGTTGGATCGAAGAATCACCATATTCCAAAAATCGATATGAGGAAGTTTGATGGCAAGGATCCCGCCACATGGATATTACAGATGGAGCAATTCTTCGATCTCAATAATGTGCAAAACACACAAAAGGTACGTATGGCAACTGTATATTTGGAACCAAATCAGTTTGTATGGTATCAATGGCTTTGCTCTCGTAAACAATTTATCACTTGGGCAATTTTTACGGAAGAATTGATAGCACATTATGAAGATACAAAAAGCAACACTTTTTTTAGCCAATTGATAAGTCTCAAACAAAAGGGTTCAATAATGGAGCACATTGAGGAGTTCCAAAAATTGAACATAAGGGTAAAAGATATTCCAGAGGAGCATAGGATTGATGTGTTCATAGGGTCTTTAAAGGATAATATCCAACATGATGTTCGCCTTTGGGAACCTGATTCATTAGAGAAGGCATTCAGGTTAGCAAGAAAAATGGAAAGCAAAATTATGGCAACCAGGAAGCATACCACTCACAACTATAAAGACGGAAGTGTTGTTGCCCCTAGTCTTCCACAACCTATAAGGTTGACACCACAACAATTGGAAGAAAAAAGAGCAAAAGGGCTTTGTTACAGTTGTGATAGCAAATACACTAAAGGTCATAAGTGTGCTGAGAAGAAATTATTCTACATAGATTGTGAAGAGGAAGAAGAAAAGGAGCAAGAAAGGTCAAAAGAAGAAGATATACTCCAGGAACAAAGCCTAGATGAAGAACAAATAAATCCGACCATATCTTGTAATGCATTGGCGGGAATTACCACTCCTCAAACCATCAAGATAGAAGGACAAATCAAGAAGAAAAAGGTAATAGTGTTGATTGATTCAGGAAGCACCCACAATTTTATTCATTGTAGGGTAGCAAAAGAATTGAATTGCTTCCTATATCCAGCACCAGAGTGTCAAGTGATGATTGCAAATGGAGGAACAATAAATTGCTCTGGAAAGTGCCATAATATCAAGCTATCCATGGGAGAATATGTATTGACTAGCCCAATGCTTTCCATTCCAATGGGAGGTGCTGATGTTGTACTAGGAGTCCAATGGCTACAATCCTTGGGTACAATAGCTTTTAATTTTCAAGAACTTTTCATCAAATTTTCTTCGGAAGGAAAGGAAGTTGAATTAAGGGGTATTGCAGGGAAACCAGGAAAGATAATCAGCTCTAATGGTATGACAAAGCTTCTAAAAAAGGAGCAAAGAGGTGTAATTGCACAATTATGTTCGCTAGATGTTTCCACATTGGAATCATCTATTTCTCCAGATCTCCAAAAAGTCTTGGACAATCATTCCAAGGTATTTGAGACTCCCAAGGGTCTCCCACCTATGCGTGATCATGATCATGCTATTCATCTGATTCCAGGAAGTGTTCCTCCAAACATCAGGCCGTACAGATATCCCTATGTCCAAAAAAGTGAAATTGAACGTATGGTTGCAGAAATGCTAGAGGCTGGTATAATTCAACCGAGTCAAAGTTCTTTCTCAGCTCCAGTAGTATTGGTGCACAAGAAGGATGGATCATGGCGCATGTGTCCAGATTATAGGGAGCTCAACAAGCTCACTATTAAAGATAAGTTCCCCATTCCTGTTATTGATGAATTACTGGATGAATTGCATGGATCAATTTACTTCACCAAGTTGGATCTTCGTTCGGGATATCATCAAATCAGAATGAAGATTGAAGACATTCCAAAAACGACATTTAGAACTCATGAGGGTCATTATGAATTTTTGGTCATGCCTTTTGGCCTTACCAATGCACCTTCAACATTTCAAGGTTTGATGAATTCAATTTTCAAACCATTCCTTAGAAAATTTGTGTTAGTATTTTTTGATGATATACTAATCTACAGCAAGTCTTGGAAGGATCATGTTGAACATGTTGACAGGGTGCTACAACTATTGGAGGAGAAACAATTATATGCAAAAAGATCCAAATGTTTCTTTGGAGTCCAGGAGGTGGAATATTTGGGTCATATTGTATCTCATGAAGGAGTTAAGGTAGACCCTAGCAAAATTAAAGCCATTAAGGAATGGAAAATCCCCACATCCATAAAGCATCTGCGAGGATTTCTTGGGTTGACAGGGTATTATCGCAAGTTTGTTAAGAATTATGGGAGAATAGCAGCACCTCTAACAACATTATTGAAGAAAGATTCATTTTCATGGACTCCGGAAGCAACAAAGGCCTTTGAACATCTTAAAGAGGCAATGTGCCAAGCACCGGTCTTAGCTACACCGGACTTCACAAAAACCTTTATTGTGGAATGTGATGCTTCAGGAAATGGAATTGGTGCTGTTCTAATGCAAGATGAAAGACCCATTGCTTTTGAAAGTCGTCCAATCAAGGGAAAGTTTTTAAGCAAAGCTATTTATGAGAAGGAAATGTTGGCAATACTCCATGCACTTAAGAAATGGCGACCCTACCTAATGGGAAGACACTTCAAGGTAAAAACGGATCATGATAGCCTTAAATACTTTTTAGAACAAAGATTATCCTCTGAAGAGCAACAAAAGTGGGTCACAAAGATGTTGGGTTATGACTTTGAAATCATCTACAAAAAAGGGAAGCAAAATGTGGTGGCAGATGCACTCTCAAGAAAGGATGAGGATGTGGAAGCATTGTTGTGTGCCATTTCTATTATCCAACCAGATTGGATAAACGAAGCAAGGGAGGAATGGAAGAATGACGAAGAAGTGTGGGCACTTATTCGAAAGCTACAACAAGATTCCAGTACTTCTGATACATTTAGCTGGCAAAATGATTCGTTATGGTACAAAGATCGCTTATACCTCTGTAAGAATTCCCAGCTAAAACAAAAGATTCTTATGGAATTGCACACTTCTCCCTTAGGAGGGCACTCAGGATTTTTAAAAACTTACCACAGGGTTAAGAAGGAATTTTTTTGGGATGGCCTTAAATCAGATATTCAAAAGTTTGTGGCGGAATGTTTGGTTTGCCAGCAAAATAAAGTTGAAACAATTAAGACACCGGGTCTATTACAACCTTTATCCATTCCAAGCCAACGTTGGGAGGAGGTTTCAATGGATTTTATCACAGGTTTACCCAAGTCTGAGGGAAAGAGTGTCATCATGGTGGTAGTTGACAGACTTACCAAGTATGCACACTTTTGTGCATTATCACATCCATTTAAAGCCAGTACAGTTTCTACTGCATTTATGGAAACAGTTCAAAAGCTACATGGAAACCCAAAGATTATTGTAAGTGACAGAGATCCCATTTTCACTGGAAATTTTTGGACAGAATTATTTTCTTGTCTTGGTACTCAGTTAGCTCATAGCTCATCTTATCATCCTCAATCTGATGGGCAAACTGAGATAGTAAACAAATGTTTGGAAGGATATCTTCGTTGCTTTGTATCTGATAAACAGACACAATGGGTCAAATGGTTGCCTCTGGCTGAATGGTGGTATAACACTTCCTTCCATACAGCAACAAAAATGACCCCATTTATGGCACTTTATGGGTATCAACCACCATCCATCACATCATATTTAAGAGAAAATTCTAAGGTTCAGGCAGTGGAACATCACATCGAACATCAACAACAAGTCCTCCAACTCTTAAAGGATAACCTCGTGTTGGCACAAAATAGAATGAAACAACAGGCAGATCAACATCGCAGTGAAAGAAGTTTTGATGTAGGTGATTGGGTATTCCTACGGCTACAACCATATAAGCAAATGTCCCTAAAGCAAGCTAAGAAGGATAATAAATTATCACCAAAGTATTATGGTCCGTACAAGGTGTTGCAAAAGATTGGTACTATGGCATACAAATTGGAGCTTCCTGCAGCTTCTCGATTGCACCCAGTTTTCCATGTTTCATGTTTAAAGAAGGTTATAGGTGACAAGCTCCCAATTCAAACAATATTGCCAGAACTTGACGAGGAAGGAAAAATTATATTGGAACCGGAAGCAGTCACAGAAACAAGAACTCGACAGCTACGAAATCGATCAATTTCAGAGTATCTTATCAAGTGGAAGAACTTATCCGCTGAAGATTCCACATGGGAGGATGAGAATTTTATGCAGAAGTATCCAGAACTACTCAAGCGTTGAGGACAACACTTTTTTGAAGGAGAGGGGCATGTTGGGTCCCTATAATACTAGTGATTACCCCATTACTATTGTAGTTATACCCCTTATTTATATTGTTGTGCCCCTATTACCCCCATATTGTTATTTCTGTGCCCCATAGAATCCCTCTATTGTTATTTTTGTGGCTTTATATTATTATTGTTAGGTCGGCTAGATTATATTGTGACTCCTTAGACTCCTATATATAGAAAGGAGGTTTTGTCATTTGTATCATCCAAGAATTGTTCATTTATGTAATGTAAAGGAGGTTGCCCCCTCGAAGAGGCTGAATTCTAAGGCGTGGATCTCTCTTTTCTATCTTTTTGTGAGCTGGTTTCATAACAATTGTTCTATGAAATATTGATTGAATGCTACGTGGTTCTCTTGAATAAGTCTTAATAATGTAAGTAATGCATGTTTAACACTTCTGTGAAGATTTAGGTAATTTATCTTATGTGTTCTAATGAATTAAGCATATGTGGATGAAATCCAATTTATGATTACTCTTTGTTGCGCTTAAGTAGATAAATTAGTTGTTAAAGGTCTGCAAGGACTAATCATGGACCTACGTGAAGGCTTGAAAGCCACTTTAACTGAGCTGCAGTAACATGCCCTAGCAGCGTATTCATATGTGTGGAGGTAGATCCAAGGCGTTGAAAGACATCACACCAGTCTCTAGATGCAGAAACTTCGTTCTTGCATCCCCCCATACTGATTCGGGTGAGACTGCAGCCTGCACTATGCGGGTTGTTGCCGAAAGGGCCAACAGTGTAGGGTTTCGCTGGTTTGTGCAACTAAGCCAATATGTGTCACACTTCAAGTTCTTTGGATCATCATTTTACTATAATGTTTGCAATGAATTAAGGAAAAATCTAGAACAACCAACAGAGTTGGGCATATTTGTGGGGTACACTAATACACCTCACAACTATCAAGTGTACTTGATAGCTCTCAGGATAAAATATGTTCATAGAGATGTGAATTTCGATGAAGAGAAGGAAATGAGGCGTTCCCTTTAGAGGGAGCTTTATTTTCATTCAGATGAGGAGATTTTGGCTCCAAACAAAGAACCATATCCTAATAAGACCTATTCATTCTTACCACTCTCAAAGTAACTAGGCCTTGCAGAGATATCCTCTGATGGGTCATGGGACAATCTCCTGAAAGAATTGGCGACATCTTCGTGCAGTCGAAAAATCAGCTATGGTAATGGAAATGAGGCTCAAGTGCTTCTCGCACCATCACCTATAGGGAAATGATTCCGTAGATTTTGGACATTAAAGTACCTATGTCCCACATGGGCATTCAAGAATTTAGTTTCTTGGTATTCAATTACCAGTATTGAGCACTAGATGGGTCAAGTAACCCTAAAGAGTACTGCACACACTGGACCTAAGCCGAACCCCCTCTGTATCGGGTCTCTACCATGCTCGGGTATTCTTTTCCATGGGATGATTGAAGGATTTTAAGCTCCCTAAAATGGCTACTACTATGTTTCAAATATGTAACATGACCGTGGTGTCTTATGGGATACCTACCCCCAATGGTCCTAACCTGACCTATAAATGTTTTGATGGCCCTTGTGGGGAATTTAGTTGGTTCAAGCTATGGTTTCTTTTAAGGGTCTTACTTTTCTTTAGGGTGTGATATGCAAGCTAAAATAAACTAAGCATCAAAATCTTTGGAAACCGGATGCTTTCTAATATGAATTTGATATAAGCTTAGTATCTGACGTATAATTGTGTGCAAGCAATGAAGTGAGAATGTAAAGCGTGAGAATATGTGGATATTTTGTGATCTGTTCAAAAATTCCCCTACTTATACTATATTTCAGTTGTTCCTTGCATGAGAAATAAGCGATATGCGGATAATGGGCCGCTTACTCCTTTTCCTTTTACACTCTGTGAATTTCAAAATAGGTAGATGAGAATTCAAATGCTTTAAGAAATTTTTCATATGCAAGCCCAAGTTCGTCTAACATACACAATTGAAGCAGAGATTAGTAAATTTCTTTAATAACACTTGCTCCTAGAAACATAAAATTAAAGAAATGAATTCTTTGGTTAGTAAGAATATTTGTGGATAATTGGCCACTTACTGTTTTGTTAATTAAGCTATGTGAAGATTGTGAACAAAAATAAAAGACAATCTAATTTCTC
This sequence comes from Pinus tabuliformis, assembly GCA_031772625.1. Taxonomy (NCBI): domain Eukaryota; kingdom Viridiplantae; phylum Streptophyta; class Pinopsida; order Pinales; family Pinaceae; genus Pinus; species Pinus tabuliformis. The sequence continues at coordinate 233,798,308 of CM062818.1, forward strand.
TACTAATTGTGATTAGTAAAGAAACTACGAAATCTAAACTGACTATAAAAAAATTGCAGTGGTGAAGGAAATTTACTAGAGGCTGCCCATCACTTGCAAAATGTGAAATTACAATGTATTTTTATCTTTTTGGAAAATTGCATGCCTTTCACAATACACAAACTTGCTGATGCATCTGTGAGAGGAAAATCCATGAATTGTGCATCTGTTTGAGCATAAGTCATGATGTCACTGGAAATTGTAAATTAACAAGTATTTCGGCCCACCATAGGTTCACTAGGTCCTACAAAACTTCCATATAGGTATTAAACACCTTGTAGGCCGACTATGTAGAGAGAATATCTACAAAAACAACCTTTATATTATGGAAAAGAAAATTGTATGGTCACAATTTTTGTGGTAGTGTTTTTGTGGAAATGATGTACCAAAGGACACCAACTTAAAATTTGGTTATTTCCTGTAAAGGAGCACAAACATAGTTGATGTTTCTATTGAAGAGACTTAATTAAACAAAGCATTACAAATAGGGAAAACAAACATGAACTAAAACAAAGATATAAATACATAAACAGTGCTGCCGTGCCCATTTTAAATTATTCAAAAACTTCCATTACAGCACATTTGATTTTGAATTTGAATCTTTGTTCTCTTTGTGCCCAAAATATACATGAACCAGAAAGATGCAGCGATGGGAATGTCATGAGCCAAAGTTTGCAACAGTCAGGAAAGAATCATTTAGAAATGGCAGATTAATTGTACTGACCTTCTCCATCATTCACACAGCGATCGCAGCTGCTGCGTTTAGTGGGAAGATATGTGCACACAACAGTGTGCACACCCATAATTTAGAGAAGAAGCCTCTAGAAGGATTGAGAAAGAGAGCGTCGTGTGGCCCTGGAAGAAACGAGCGTCAAAACTGGTGCAGAGGAGGTGAAGTACCACCATGTGAGAGGTGACAACGGGAGGCTGCACACCGCTGTGCAAAGAGCATTACCAATGATGAAGTGAAGATCTACTCAAGCAGGTGACGTAAAAGGTTTAGGTGCCATGAGACACCTCTACAATATCTCATGCCTCCCATCACACAAGATTCATCACTCTTTTTGCACCACCCCCTTTGAAGTATTGCAACGCCACAGAAGAAGGAGCGAGCCAAAACAATATACTATCGCCTCTTTCGCGGATTCAAAGTTAGTCCATGAGATTATAGTCACTTTCTGTGTATTTGTGAAAGATCGGCAAGGAAGAAGAGTTACAGTGAATGACAAGGATAAAAAAATGTACATAGTGTGCCAACGAACTAGGGTTTCCATAATTTAAGTCTGTTAAAAATGTACGTAGTGTGCCAACGAACTAGGGTTTACATAATTTAAGTTTGTAATTTTGAAAAGTTCACAAGCAAGAACTGCAAACAATTGTCACCATGCACCTTGACAACTCTTCGCTTTTTTGCCTTGTCCTTTGGGTAAGTTTTAGAGGAATAAAAGTTCTAGATCTTTGAAGTTGTTAATAAGCAAAGTTAAAATTGGGGAAAGAGGAAAACCATTTTTCTAATCTCAAGTATCTTATTATGTTTTATTACAAGAAGATAGCCAAATTTATAATTAATAAAAAAACTTAAAAAATCAACACAACGTTACAATTATCATTATTTTTTATAATAAATTATATAAATTTAAATAAATATAATATAATATAATTAAAATAAATGAAATTTGGTTATTTCCAACTTTAAAAAATGAAATAATTAAAATTTAATATATATATATATATATGTTTGTATAATTCAATTTATGGGTTAGGGTGAAAATAAGTAAAACAATGTATTTTTAAATTTAATTAAAAGACTTTTATTTCAATAAAGATTATGATTTTATATATATAAAGTTTAAATTTTATTAAATAACCAAATTGTAGTAATAAGTACATTCTACTTTCATATATATATAAGTTTTAATTTTTTTTTCTTTAAATATCTTTTAAGGTTTTCAAAGGTGTGGAATAATAAGAATTTTAAAAACATTCTGATGCAAGTTTATTGATGTGATAAAGACAAGAGTGGAAACTTACATTAAGAAACACTATGACTTATTTGAATTATAAAGTTTATTGAATTAGTGATTATGTTTTAGATTTATTTTAATTTTAGCAAATTAGATTAATAACTATGATTAAACTAAAAGCTTCACCCAATTTTTAAAACACATCTTTCATAATGTATATGTCATGGAAAATAAACTAATTATGAATACCACATTTATTAGCAAAATTCACATATAATAATAGCTAGCAAAGACATATTGGCTTGCAAATTTTGAATCATTTAGATAAACATTTTAGGACTCTCTTAAGGTGGGAGATATTGGTATGGGAACCGGATGTTGTAGCACTCCCTTAAGCTAGGAGACGTTAAGGGATAGAAATTGAGTGGGACCCAAATTCGTTTATGAAATGGAATAGAAAGTATTTTTAATTAAGCAAAGATTAAAGGAAATTCAAAATTTTCAAAAGAATTGCATATAAGCAACCATAGATTTGAAGTGAATGATCATGTCTTTCTAAAAGTTAAAGCTAGGAAAAGCTCCAAAAAGGTCCAAACTTTCCCCTTGATACGTGAGGATACTTGAAATCTTCAACAAGATAAACTTATCATCTTGCTTCACGACTAGTATGGCATATGTACATTTGTTTTCAGACATTGTATCCCTAATGTAATTCACATTTCGAATTAGAAACAACTAAATCATTTCCAAGCTAGAAACAAAGGAAATAAAAAACAAAATCATCACACCCACATGCTAAGATACCATCTAATAAACAAAATATAGTCCAAGTTTCCCCACTTAAAAATATGAAATAGTTATGCACTTGAGGTATCTCTTCCTGTATAGTAAATGAGTATTATATATTTTTGATATTTTATTTTGAATTCAAAGATATTTAAATAGGATACAATCTCAATATTTTGTAGAGTAAATGAAAACAAAAGATTTTGTTGTTATTTTTTTCGAACTAAAAATTAATTATAAATGTTTTTTGAGAAAGAGATCAATAACCAGAAGTTGCGGAATTTTAAACAATGGAAAATAGTTTTAATATTTCTTTTAATACATCTGAAATATGGTCGCAACTGCAATCTACCCCATTCATTCATTATTGGATAGAATATACAAATTGACACTTATTATTCCCGAAATGGGATTCCTGAATTGTAGTTGTCGTTTATGAATCGTGTTAACGTGTAGAGAATTGCCACTCAATTCTACTTTTCATTTTCTTCTTTTATAAGAATTTGCCCGTAAATTGCAATAAATTTCCTACAAGAATAGTTGTCAGTATACACTCATGACATCTCTTGTGTTTTGGATAAGTATTAAATGAATAAAATTTCTCTTCCATGGACACACCTTTAAAAGAAACATTCAAAGGTATGTTTGTACCCCATTCTTAGAAGTTGCGAATAAGCAAAGATAAAATTGGGGAAAGAGAAAAACCACTTTAGTAAATTTTCAACCAAGTATTCTATTATTTTTCATCCTCAACCTTGGATGAAGTCCTCTCCCTATTTCTCGGCCTTATTTCTTCCCCTATTAGATAGAAAAATAACCGCTCCAAACTTGGTAGTTTCTCTCTACCATTTACCAAATCTTGATAACTGTCCAAGTTATTGGGAGGACCCAAAAGAGATAGAGCTACCAAATCTTCTTCAAGGAGAGTAACACGGACACTCCCAATTTCATCATGAAATTGTGTAAACTTACTCATATACTGTGGAATTGATTCATTCTTTTACATCTCGATACTTCAAAGCTTTTCCTTTAGGGCCAACTTCCTGTGGTAATTATTATTCTGGTATATTCTTATGTTGGAATGCAACATAATACATATATAAACATTGAAAGAAAGATGCAACAAGAATAAATCTCCATTTCAATAATATCAAAGAACTCAAAGATGCTTACGTACAAAATGGAAATAACGCAGCGTAAGAAATTGTGGGTTATCTCTGAGAAGAGATGTAGGGGTTACATGCTTATGAACTATGTTACAATGTGGAATGAAGGCCTATTTATTATTGAGGAACAATTTGAAACCATAAACATCCAAACACCTGACCTTAGGACATTAAGCAACAAAACTGTGCATCCCGTTGGGGTAAATTGGTACATCAACTTCCCGGGGTCATAACTTTGGATTACAATCTCTGTTTGATATGTTGTTAGAAATATATATGCGACTACAATTTTTTACTGCAAACATTGGTCAAAGACCAATGTTTTCCCGTTTTCTAAAAAGATGTCATTCAGGGCCTCAAAACGACCCTAAAAGTTTAGGACCTGAAAAAACTACCAAAAATAGTAAACTAAGCTATAATTAAGGAAACTTAAAAATTGAAAGAAATAATGGTGGGGGTCCTAATGGAATTGGTTGGTGGCCACCAATATCCACCTTGATCATTCCTTCCCTCTTAGGACGAAATGGTCCCAATTGCATTGAGTTCCTCCATGAGATGGGGAAACTCCTCCTGAAGTTGGTCCCTGGTTAGCCACTTTCCATGGTGGTGGAGTTGGCCAACTATGACAACCCAATATAGTTGGATATTCTTCTTGTGAGTGTTATTTATTTTTGTATCCATTATATTAACAGTAGGGGTTTTTTCAATACCACTTGGGTTGGGCTATGTTGGTGTCATGTGCTCAACAATTTTTTATGTATCCAACAATGGGGGAAAGTATGGTTGCAGGGAAAGAATACCCGAGCATGCTAGAGACCCGATCCAAAGGGAGTTTGTCCTAGGTCTAGTGCCTGCATTATTTTTTGGGGCTACTCAAACCATCTAGTGCTCAATACTCGTAACTAAATACCAAGAAACTAAATTCTCGAATTCTCATGTGGGAGACAGGTACTTTAATGGCCAAAATCTAGGGAACCCTTTCCCTATAGGTGATGGTGAGAAAAACACTTGAGCCTCATTTCCATTACCTTGGTTCATTTTTCGGCTGCTCGAAGATGTCGCGAGTTATTTAGGACATTGTCCCAAGACACATCAAAGGATATCTCCATAAGGCCTAGTTACTTTGAGAGTGGTAAGGATGTATAGGTCTTCTTAGGATATGGTTCTTCCTTTGGAGCCAAAATCTCCTCATCTGAATGCAAGTAAATCTCCCTCTCAAGGGAACACCTTGTTCCCTTCTCTTCATCAAACTTCACATATCTATGAACATACGCCACCTTGAGGATGTTAGGTACACCCGATAGTTATGAGGTGTATCAGCGTACGTGACAAATATGCCCAACTCTGTTGGTTGTTCAAGATTTTTCCTTGATTCCTTACAAACATGAGAGTAAAATGATGATGCAAAGATCCTGAAGTGTGACACATGTTGGCTTAGGGGTTCATAACCCAGGTTCAGAGTTAGTTGCACCAACCAACAAAACCTTACACTGCTGGCACTTTCGACAACAACACACATAGCGCAGGCTACAGTCTCACCCAAATCAGTATGGGGGATGTAAGAACTAAGTATTTTCATCTAGAGACTAGTGTGATGTCTTTCAATGCCTTGGATATACCTACGCACAGATCAATACACCCCTAGGGAACATTACTGTAAATTTGTTAGAAAAATTGTCAAACCTTTGCATAGGTCCACGATCAGTCCTTACAGACCTTTAACAGCCAATTTGTCTACTTATGTGAATCGTAGAGTTATCATAAATTGATGTTCACACATATATGCTTAATTTGTTAGAACACATAAGATAAATTACCAGAATCTTCGTGGGAGTGTTAAACATGCATTGTGTACATTATTACGACTTATTCAAGAGAATCACATAGCATTCAATCAATATTGCTCTTAACTCACCAATTACAGACTCAAACTAACCTACGAACATAGCTGCAGGGGTCCACACACTCACCTACTGACTCTTCCTAGCCCTTCATGCACTCAGCTATGGAGCCTTTCCTTCTACCTTCACGTAAAAAGCAGAGCCTGCTTCTTTAACCCAATGCCCTATCCCACTCCTCCTTGTTCTCCAACTTCTTTCTTAGTTAGCTACCTCTTAGACTCACTCAGACTCAACTATTTATAGACTTTTCCATATAATACCATGGTCCGCGAACTATGGGTGAATCTCAAAACTGACTCAAAACTTATCCAAAACAAGGAGCTAATCCCCTTTGACTCTTATTCCTCTATGCACTTTGCATCCACAAATCGCGTAAACTTTACACTGTTTTACAAAATTGTACCAAAATTTGGGTTATCTAACTCCAAACTAACCCAGGGGACCCCATCCTAATAAGCCCCCAACACAAACATCACGACTCACCCTCGAGTCACTCTCCTGATGTCGCGATCTTATTGTGAATATCCCCTAGCTTCACTTGGATCACTGCAACTGTAAGATGGTATATGTCACTACCTTTCTAACCTCCTCAATCAAATTTTCACCAGTTGGTCCTTCTACATCCAGCCTCATCATCCATTGCATCTACTGTAGTTGCTTAAGGTTATCATGAATGGAGAGCGTGATTTGATAAGCCTCCTCCAACAAAGATTACAACATAGACTTTAGCAAGGCTTGTTTCTTCTGCACTTCCTCTACCTATGCCAGTAGCTTCTTTCCTTCCCATAACTTAGCAAGGGATGGTGATGGTGCTAAGGTGTAGGTGGTCACCTTGACCTCATTGTATTGGCACTGCGTCTCCCTTACCTCTGTGTTCAATTTTTTCTTGTTCGGATCCTCTTGCAAATTGATCTATTTACCCATAGACATTCTTCTATTAGGATGCACAAACCGTAACGTCATCACACACCTGTAATCCCTCTATCTTGTAAAACTATCTTTGTGCGTACCCTACCATCATGCAGGCATAACACGTAGCACCAAATCCAGTGGTTGAAACGAGTGGTCCTTAGGGAATTCACACTCAAATTCATCCAGAAACAGATCTACATTAGTTAAGCCATCATAATAAGGTAATTCTATTATTAATATTGGTATGGAAACTGTTGAACTATAATATAGAACTTGTAGCACTCCCTTAAGCTAGGAGATGTTAAAGGACAGAAATTGAGTGGGACCCAAATTCATTTACGAAATGGAAGAGAAAGTATTTTTAATTAAGAAAATATTAAAGGAAACTCAATATTTTCAAAAGAATTGCATATAAGAAACCATATATATGAAGTGAATGACCATGTCTTTCTAAGAGTTAAAGCTAGGAAAAGCTCCAAAAAGATCCAAACCTTGCCCTTGATTTGTGGGGACACTTGAAATCTTCAACAGGATAAACTTATCATCTTGTTTCACCACTAGTATGGCATATGTACATTTTTTTCAGACATTGTATCCCTAATCTAACTCACATTTCGAAGTAGAAACAACTAAATCATTTCCATGTTAGCAACAAAGGAAATCAAAAACAAAATCATCACACCCACATGCTAAGATACCATCTAATAAACAAAATCTTTATAGTCCAAGTTTTGCCACTTACAAATCTGCAATAGTTATGCACTTGAGGTATCTCTTCTTGTATAGTAAATGAGTATTAGATATTTTTGTTATCTTATTTCTGATTCAAAATATTTAAATAGTATAGTGAATGAGTATTGTACATTTTTGTTATTTTATTTCGAATTCAAAGATATTTAAATAGCATACAATCTCTATATTTTGTAGAGTAAATGAAAAAAAATAGATTTTGTTATTATTTTTTTCGAACTAAAAATTAATTATAAATGTTTTGTGAGAAAGAGTAAGTGGCCCGCTACCCACAAATCTTCTTACTCAACAATATTTATTTTCTTTCATTTTATGGGACTAGGAGCAAGTGTTATTAAAGAAAGCAAGTAATCTATGCTTCGATTGCGTATGTTGTATGAACTTGGGCTTGCATACGGAAACTTTCTCAAAGAATTTGAATTCTTACCTACGTATTTCAAAATTAACATAGTATAATTGGAAAAGGAGTAAGCGACCCATTATGTGCATATCGGTTCTTTTTCATCTAAGGAACAATTGAAATATAGTATAAGTAGCGGAATATTTGGATGAATCACCGAATATCCACATCTTCTCACACTTTACATTCTCGCTTCATCACTTGCATACAATTATACACCAGACACTAAGCTTCTATAAAATTCATCTTAGAAAGCATCTAGTTTCCAGGGATTTTGATACTTAGTTTATTTTATCTTACATATCACACCCTAAAGAAAAGTAATACACTTAACAGAAACCATAAATTGAACCAACTAAATTCCCCACAAGGCCACCAAAACATTTATAGCTCAGGTTAGGACCACTCGATGTAGGTATCCCATAAGCCGCAATGGTAACGTTACATATTTGAAACATAATAGCAGACCTTTTAGGGAGCTTAAAATCCTTCAATCATCCCATGGAAAAGAATATCTGAGCATGCTAGAGACCCGATCCAGAGGGATTTTGTCTTAGGTCAAGTGCCTATAGTATTTTTTGGGGCTACTCAAACCATCTAGTGCTTAATAGTCGTAACTAAATACCAAGAAACTAAATTCTCGAATTCTCATGTGGGACACAGGTACTTTAATGGCCAAAATCTAGGGAACCCTTTGCCTATAGGCGATGGTGAGAGAAACACTAGAGCCTCATTTCCATTACCTTGGTTGATGTTTCAGCTGCTCGAAGGCGTCGTGAGTTATTTTATGACAATGTCCCAGGATGCATCAAAGGATATCTCCACAACGCCTAGTTACTTTGAGAGTGGTAAGGATGTATAGGTCTTCTTAGGATATGTTTCTTCCTTTGGAGCCAAAATCTCCTCATCTGAATGCAAGTAAATCTCCCTCCCAAGGGAACACCTTGTTCCCTTCTCTTCATCAAACTTCACATATCTATGAACATATGCCATCCTGAGGGATGTCAGGTACACCCGATAGTTATGAGGTGTATCAACGTACACCAAAAATATGCCCAACTATGTTGGTTGTTCAAGATTTTTCCTTGATTCCTTGCAAACATGAGAGTAAAATGATGATCCAAAGATCCTGAAGTGTGAAACATGTTGGCTTAGGGGGTCCTAACCCAAGTTCAAAGTTAGTTGCACCAACCAGCAAAACCTTACACTGCTGGCACTTTCGGCAACAACACACATAGCGCAGGCTGCAGTCTCACCCAAATCAGAATGGGGGATGTAAGAACTAAGTATTTTCATCCAGAGACTAGTGTGATGTATCTCAATGAATTGGCTCTACCTACGCACAAATCAATACACCCCTAGGGAACATTACTGCAAATTTGTTAGAGCAATTTTCAAACCTTCGCATAGGTCAACGATCAGTGCTTATAGACCTTTAACAGTGAATTTGTCTACTTATGTGAATCGTAGAGTAATCATAAATTGGAGTTCACACATATATGCTTAATTTGTTAGAACACATAAGATAAATTACCAGAATCTTCGTGGGAGTGTTAAACATGCATTGTGTACATTAAATAGCATTGTGTTAAACAAATCATTCATCAGCGTCATATAAGATAAATAGACATGAACATAAATACTTAATAATTCTTTAGAAACTTGTCATTATTGATCTTAACTCACCGATTACGGACTCAAATTAACCTGCGAACATAGCTGCAGGGGTCCATGCACTTACCTATGGACTGTTCCTAGGCCTCCGTGCACTCAGCTATGGAGCCTTTCCTTCTACCTACACGCAAAAAGCAGAGCCTCCTTCTTTAACCCAATGCCCTATCCCACTCCTCCTTGTTCTCCAACTTCTTTCTTAGTTAGTTACCTCTTATACTCGCTTAGACTTGACTATTTATAGACTTTTACATATAATATCATGGTCCGCGAACTATGGGTGAATCTCAAAACTGACTCAAAACTTATCCAAAACAAGGAGTTAATCCCCTTTGGCTCTTATTCCTCTATGCACTCTGCATCCACAAATCGCGTAGACTTTACATTGTTTTACAAAATTGTACCAAAATTTGGATTATCTAACTCCAAACAAACCCAGGGGACCCCATCCTAACAAGCCCCCAACACAAAAATCATGACTCACCCTCGATTCACTCTGCTAATGTCGCGATCTTATTGTGAATATCCCCCAGCTTCACTTGGATCACTGCAACTGTAGCAATGCTCTATGTCACTACCTGTCTAACCTCCTCGATCAAATTTTCACCAGTTGGTCCTTCTACATCCAGCCTCATCATCCATTGCATCTACTGTAGTCGCTTAAGGTTATCATGAATGGAGAGCGTGATTTGATAAGCCTCCTCCAACAAAGATTACAACATAGACTTTAGCAAGGCTTGTTTCTTCTGCACTTCCTCTACCTACGCCAGTAGCTTCTTTGCTTCTCGTAACTTAGCAAGCGACGATACTGGTGCTAAGGTGTAGGCGGTCACCTTGACCTCATTGTATTGGAACTGCATCTCCCTTACCTCTGTGTTCAATTAATGCTGGTTCGGGTCCTCCTGCAAATTGATCGATTTACCCATAGACATTCTTCTATTAGGATGCCCAAACCATAACTTCATCACACACCTGTAATCCCTCTATCTTGTAAAACTATCTTTGTGCGTACCCTACCATCATGGAGGCATAGCACGTAGCGCCGAATCCAATGCTTGAAACCAGTGGTCCTTAGGGAATTCACACTCAAATTCATCCATAAAAAAATCTATGTTAGTGCAGCCACCATAATAAGGTAATTTTATTATTAATATTGGTATGGAAACTGTTGAACTATAATATAGACCTTGTAGCACTCTGTTAAGCTAGGAGATGTTAAAGGATAGAAATTGAGTGGAACCCAAATTCATTTACGAAATGGAAGAGAAAGTATTTTTACGAAATGGAAGATAAAGTATTTTTAATTAAGAAAATGTTAAAGGAAACTCAATATTTTCAAAAGAATTGCATATAAGAAACCATAGATATGAAGTGAATCTAAGACTTAAACCTAGGAAAAGCTCCAAAAAGATCCAAACCTTCCCCTTGATTTGTGGGGACACTTGAAATCTTCAACAAGATAAACTTATCATCTTGTTTCACCACTAGTATGGCATATGTACATTTTTTTTCAGACATTGTATCCCTAATCTAACTCACATTTCAAAGTAGAAACAACTAAATCATTTCCATGTTAGCAACAAAGTAAATCAAAAACAAAATCATCATACCCACATGCTAAGATACCATCTAATAAACAAAATCTTTGTAGTCCAAGTTTTGCCACTTAAAAATCTGCAATCGTTATGCACTTGATGTATCTCTTGTTGTATAGTAAATGAGTATTATATATTTTTGTTATCTTATTTCTCATTCAAAAATATTTAAATAGTATAGTGAATGAGTATTATATATTTTTGTTATTTTATTTGGAATTCAAAGATATTTAAATAGGATGCAATCTGAATATTTTGTTGATTAAATGAAAAAAAATAGATTTTGTTATTATTTTTTTCAAATTAAAAATTAATTAGAAATGTTTTGTGAGAAAGAGTTAAATTAAACAGAAGTTGGGGATTTTTGAGAGAAGTTTAGTATTTTGCATTAGGTTAATATTTTTACACCATGGCCTATTATTTTAATATTTCTATTAATAAATATGAAATATGGCCGCAATGACAACTTCAATCTACCCCATTCACTCATTATTGGAGAGAATATGCAAGTTGACACATATTATTCCCGAAATGGGATTCCTCAGTTGCAGTTGTTGTTCATGAATCGTGTTAAGGTGTACAAAATTGCCACTAAATTCTACTATTCATTTTCTTCTTTTATAAGCATTTTCTGGTAATTTGCAGTAAATTTTCCACAAGAGCTACAAACAGTTGTCACTATGCACAAATCTCGTCTTTTAGATAATTATTAGAGGAATAAAGTTTCTCTTCCAGGGATAGACCTTTAAAAGAAACATTCGAATGTATGTGTGTACCTGAATCTTAGAAGTTGCAAATAAGAAGAGACAAAATTGGGAAAAGAGGAAAACTAATTTTTCAACCAAGTATTTTATTATTTTTTATTACCAAGGTTGTAATTAATAACAAAATTTAAAAAATCAACACAAGATTCCGTTCGAACTTGATAAGCCAGAGCCTAATATATATATATATATGAGTGTAGTGTTTTAATTAATACATATTCATGATTAACATTCATCATCTACATTTTGGTATAGTTGTAATTTATATCTATTATATATTATATAACTTTTTTTTCTAATCTACGGCGCAAATTGAAATTTTCATTGTTTATTAAAAAATTAATTATTTTAATATTTTTGTAAACAAATATTTTAATAATTTTATTACCCTAATATTATTTTTAAATTGATTCTTTCTACATAAATGGAACTAATTCCAAAGTATCAGTTGGAATTCGAATGATGATTCAAAGAATGCTCTGAATAGAAGATTAATCCACATCAGCACGTAGTTCCACATCAGCATAATTAACTCAAATTATACTCCACATCATCAAGAGTTGCATTGGACGGTAGTTTATGCATTCGAATACGAATGCACGAAATAAATTCAAATGGTGACTCAAAGTATGCTCTGAATTAACTCAAATTATACGGTAGTTTCTGTGCTTGAGGTGGCAGCGCATGCATGCATGATGATGATTCAATTCGAATATGCATGATGATTCAAATTATGATTCAAAGTATGCTCTGAATAGAAAGCTAATTCCACCCACAGCACGTAGTTCCACAATAAGTTGGAATTGCACTCGACTGGAGTTCACTTAAGCTTGAGATCAGTATCGCAGAGGGAGAGTTATACTCCAAATATCAGGCAGCAGAGGGAGAGTTAATTGGGGTGCTGAATCAACTGCAACTATGAAATATAGCAATAAAAGGAGCGTCAATTGGATTTCCAATTCCAGTAAGCAAGCAAAAGTCGGATGGGTGGTAACTTGTAGAGAATTTTTGTTTTCCCTAAATCTGAAGCCTCATGATGGACAACTGCAATCTGCGGCTGATGACATCCCCAGCATTTCTTCGCTCATTATTCCAATGACTAAACAAATGATGAGGATGTTGTCATGCCAGAGATATGCAAGTTGAAAAGTATGTATGACGACTCTTCGCAAACAAGAACTGCGGCTAAATTGCAAACAGTTGTTACCATGCACGGGTGACAACTCTTTGCTTTGGGTAAGTATGAGAGGAATAAAAGTTCTGGATCTTAGAATCGTTAATAAGCAAAGATAAGATGGTGAATTCCAACAATCCGTTATGCACAAGTGTAGTTATACTCACAACAACAACGTGTTTGTTTTTAGTTGCATAAGGAGTGGTCTACCAGGCGACTAATTTTCCCAAGAATTGTTTTCCAATGACGGCGAAACACAAACGATTTCCACAGGTTACGACGCCATCGATCAACCATTCCGGTACTTGACGACGACGTTATTTCACCGTTTCCACTTTGCCGTTAGTGTCGCGTCTGCCCTTTAGGTGGAGCTTCAAATTTCATTACCGCCGCGCCCATTTTAAAATTTAAATTATTCAAAAACTTCCATTACTGCGCATTTGATTTTGAATTTGAATCTCTGTTCTGTTTGTGCCCAAAATATACATGAACCAGAAAGATGCGGCGATGGGAACGTCGTGAGCCAGAGTTTGCAACAGTCAGGAAAGAATCATTTCGAAATGGCAAATTAATTGTACTGACCCTCTCCATCATTCACACAGCGATCGCAGCTGCTGCGTTCAGTGGGAAGATATGTGCACACAACAGTGCGCACACCCATCATGTAGAGAAGAAGCCTCTAGAAGGATTGAAAAAAAGAGCATCGTGTGGCCCTGGAGAAAACGAGCGTCAGAACTGGTGCAGAGGAGGTGAAGTACCACCATGTCAGAGGCGACAACGGGAGGCTGCGCGCCGCTGTGCAAAGAGTGTTGCCGATGAGGAAATGACGATCTACTCAAGCAGGCGACGTAAAAGGTTTAGGCGCCGTGAGACACCTCTGCAATATCTCATGCCTCCCATCACACAAGATTCATCACTCTTTCTGCACCACCCCCTTTGAAGTATTGCAACGCCACAGAAGAAGGAGCGAGGCAGAACAATATACTATCGCCTCTATCAGGGATTCAAAGTTAGTCCATGAGATTATAGTCACTTTCTGTGTATTTCTGAAAGGTCTGCAAGGAAGAAGAGTTACAGTGAATGACAAGGATAAAAAATGTACATAGTGTGCCAACGAACTAGGGTTTACATAATTTAAGTCCGTAAAAAATGTACAAAATGTACGTAGTGTGCCAACGAACTAGGGTTTACATAATTTAAGTCTCTAATTTTGAAAAGTTCGCAAACAAGAACTGCAAACAATTGTCACCATGCACCTTGACAACTCTTCGCTTTTTCGCCTTGTGCTTTGGGTAAGTTTTAGAGGAATAAAAGTTCTAGATCATAGAAGTTGTTAATAAGCAAAGTTAAAATTGGAGAAAGAGGAAAACCATTTTTCTAATCTTTCAACCAAGTATTTTATTATGTTTTCTTACAAGAAGATAGCCAAATTTATAATTAATAAAAAAACTTAAAAAATCAACACACCATTACAATTATCATTATTTTTTATAATAAATTATATAAATTTAAATAAATATAATATAATATATTTAAAATAAATGAAATTTTATTATTTCCAAGTTTAAGAAAAAGATGAAATAATTAAAATTTAAAATATTTAATATATATGTTTGTATAATTCAATTTATGGGTTAGGGTGAAAATAAATAAAACAATGTATTTTTAAATTTAATTAGATAACTTTTATTTGAATAAAGAGTATGATTTTATATATATCAAGTTTAAATTTTATTAAATAACCAAATTTTAGTAAGAAGTACATTCTACTTTCATATATATATATATAATTTTTATTTTTTTTTTAAATATCTTTTAAGGTTTTCAAAGGTGTGGAATAATAAGAATTTTAAAAACTTTCCGATGCAAGTTTATTGGTCTCATAAAGACAAGAGTGGAATCTTACATTAAGAAACACTATGACTTATTTGAATTATAAAGTTTATTGAATTAGTGATTATGTTTTAGATTTATTTTAATTTTAGCAAATTAGATTAATAAATATGATTAAACTAAAAGCTTCACCCAATTTTTAAAACACATCTTTCATAATGTATATGTCATGGAAAATAAACTAATTATGAATACCACATTTATTAGCAAAATTCACATATAATAATAGCTAGCAAAGACATATTGGCTTGCAACTTTTGAATCATTTAGATAAACATTTTAGCACTCTCTTCAGGAGGGAGATATTGGTATGGGAACCAGACGTGTAGCACTCCCTTAAGCTAGGAGACGTTAAGGGAAGCAACAAATTGGTTGGGGCTTCAAACTATCTTGCATTGAAGAAAAGGACAGATTTGAATCTCATTGAAAATGAGGTTATGGAACATGTCAATGGATCTATCACAAAACTAAGTAAGGAATATGCTCAAGCTCTTGAAAAGTTTATGAAAAGGGAAGTTAGGGCTCAAAGGATTCTCATAGAATCCATCAAGGATCCCCTCATCCCATATGTATCCAAACTCAAAACTTCAAAAGAAAACTATGACAAACTGGTATAGTTGTATTTCGTAAGCATTGTTGGAGAAGTCATCTCATTAAGGCAAGAACTCT
Organism: Pinus tabuliformis; assembly: GCA_031772625.1. Lineage (NCBI taxonomy): Eukaryota > Viridiplantae > Streptophyta > Pinopsida > Pinales > Pinaceae > Pinus > Pinus tabuliformis. Next base: position 233,813,992 of record CM062818.1, read on the forward strand.
ACAAGTTGAGGATGTCAAGGGAAGATGGAATAGCCACATACGTTATGAGGAAATCTGAGATCCAGGATTAACTTCAAGATTTGGGAGAAGTCATGTCTAATAGAGAAATGACTACAGTTGTACTAAATACATTATCGAAGGAGTGGGGTAACTTTACTTCAGGTATTTATGGGAAGAAAGAAGCTACTCCATTCCAAGATCTATGGTCACTATGCAAGATTGAAGAATATAGACTTAAAGCCAAATTTGATGTGGAAGCAAGTGAGAAAAATCAAGCTCACACTACAATGTCAAGAAGGGAGGGAAAATTTGGAAAGTCTAGTTCTCGGAAAAAGAAAAGGGACATGGCTAAGGTTCAATGCTATGAGTGTCAATAATATGGGCACTACAAAAGAGATTACCATAATATCAAGAAGGACAATAACAAAGAAGTAGAGAAGAAGCCAATATCACCGAAGAAGTGGAGGAAGTTGAAAAGAAGAAGTCCAAGAAAGAGGAAGTAAGATATCTCTACTATAAATGAGATAGTCTTCCTCACCTAAGTTCTTTTCAAGTTCCTAAGTCTTCTGTTGTAAGATATGGCTATCATGATTCACTAAGAAAAACAATGGGATGCATCATGGCATCATAGAAGTATTGAAAGCAAGAGCTCGGGACATCATGAAAGATGGTTGAAACGGTAATCTATGGTAGTCAACTATGAAGGATATAGCTCTTAGGAACCTCATTGAAAACATAAGTGGCACTTATGGAAAGGAAATAAAAAGGTCATCCAGAACTAGGCTCATCATGCATCTATCAAAATGAAACATCTGTTATATGGGGATACTCTAGATCCTCAACATTCTCTGATGGAATCTTCATCAAAAAGGTTTATCGACCAAAAAGGCAAGCAAGTGTTTCATCAAGAATTCCAAACATGTGGAATTCACAGGATGATGATATGGTGACATAAAAGGTGAAGCAGATTAAGGGATTGAAGCTCTTTTCAATCAAGGACAATGTTGCAGGAAGTTTGGATGACCCAAAGGAAAATGAGGTATGTATGCTTGTATTCGATATTGAAGATTCATTTCATATGGTTGCAGAGCATAATTAAAATGAAGGATCTTCTCCCTCAAAGGAATGCAGGAATGCATGGGTCACACATGCACTAGATGAAATCAACATAATATGTCCCCATACGAAATATGAGGTAGTTTGACATCAACTAGAGGAACTCTGATCGAAATTTCTTGAGAATGAAATGTGTTAAAAAAGATTACAACCTAGACTTTAGCAAGGCTTGTTTCTTCTGCACTTCCTCTACCTACGCCAGTAGCTTCTTTCCTTCCCGTAACTTAGCAAGGAACGGTGCTGGTGCTAAGGTGTAGGTGGTCACCTTGACCTCATTGTATTGGCACTGCATCTCCCTTACCTCTGTGTTCAATTTTTGTTGGTTCGGGAGCTCCTACAAATTGATCGATTTACCCATAGACATTCTTCTATTAGGATGCCCAAACCGTAACTTCATCACACACCTGTAATCCCTCTATCTTGTAAAACTATCTTTGTGCGTACCCTACCATCATGGAGGCATAGCATGTAGCACCAAATCCAGTGCTTGAAACCAGTGGTCCTTAGGGAATTCATACTCAAATTCATCCATAAACAGATCTACATTAGTTAAGCCATCATAATAAGGTAATTCTATTATTAATATTGATATGGAAACTGTTGAACTATAATATAGACCTTGTAGCACTCCTTTAAGCTAGGAGATGTTAAAGGATAAAATCTAGTGGGACCCAAATTCATTTACGAAATGGAAGAGAAAGTATTTTTAATTAAAAAAATGTTAAAGGAAACTCAATATTTTCAAAAGAATTGCATATAAGAAACCATAGATATGAAGTGAATCTAAGAGTTAAACCTAGGAAAAGCTCCAAAAAGATCCAAACCTTCCCCTTGATTTGTGGGGACACTTGAAATCTTCAACAAGATAAACTTATCATCTTGTTTCACCACTAGTATGGCATATGTACATTTTTTTTCAGACATTGTATCCCTAATCTAACTCACATTTCAAAGTAGAAACAACTAAATTATTTCCATGTTAGCAACAAAGTAAATCAAAAACAAAATCATCACACCCACATGCTAAGATACCATCTAATAAACAAAATCTTTGTAGTCCAAGTTTTGCCACTTAAAAATCTGCAATCGTTATGCACTTGAGGTATCTCTTATTGTATAGTAAATGAGTATTATATATTTTTGTTATCTTATTTCTGATTCAAAAATATTTAAATAGTATAGTGAATGAGTATTATATATTTTTGTTATTTTATTTGGAATTCACCGATATTCAAATAGGATACAATCTGAATATTTTGTCGATTAAATGAAAAAAAATAGATTTTGTTATTATTTTTTTCGAATTAAAAATTAATTAGAAATGGTTTGTGAGAAAGAGTTAAATTAACCAGAAGTTGGGGGATTTTTGAGAGAAGTTTAGTATTTTGCATTAGGTTAATATTTTTACACCATGGCTTATTATTTTAATATTTCTATTAATAAATATGAAATATGGCCGCAATGACAACTGCAATCTACCCCATTCACTCATTATTGGAGACAATATGCAAGTTGACACATATTATTCCCGAAATGTGATTCCTCAGTTGCAGTTGTTGTTTATGAATCACGTTAAGCTGTACAAAATTGCCACTAAATTCTACTATTCATTTTCTTCTTTTATAAGCATTTTCTGGTAAATTGCAGTAAATTTCCTACAAGAGTTACAAACAGTTAGAGGAATAAAATTTATCTTCCATGGACAGACCTTTAAAAGAAACATTCCAATGTATGTGTGTACCTGAATCTTAGAAGTTGCAAATAAGAAGAGATAAAATTGGGGAAAGAGGAAAACCAGCTTGTAATTTTTCAACCAAATATTTTATTATTTTTTATTACCAGATTTGTAATTAATAAAAAAAAATTTAAAAATCAACACAAGATTCCGTTCGAGCTTGATAAGGCCAGAGCCTTTTATATATATATATATATATAAGTCAAGTATTTTAATTAATACATATTTATGACTAACATTCATCATCAACATTTTGGTATAGTTGTAATTTGTATCCATTATATATTATATAACTTTTTTTTTAATCTAAGGCACAAATTGAAATTTTCATTGTTTATTAAAAAATTAATTATTTTAATATTTTTGTAAACAAATATTTTAATAATTTTATTATCCGAATATTATTTTTAAATTGATTCTGTCTACATGCATGGAACTAATTCCAAAGTATCAGTTGGAATTCGAATGATGATTCAAAGAATGCTCTGAATAGAAGATTAATCCACATCAGCACGTAGTTCCACATCAGCATAATTAACTCAAATTATACTCCACATCATCAAGAGTTGCATTGGACGGTAGTTTATGCATTCGAATACGAATGCACGAAATAAATTCAGATGGTGACGGTAGTTTCTGTGCTTGAGGTGGCAGCGCATGCATGCATGATGATGATTCAATTCGAATATGCATGATGATTCAAATTATGATTCAAAGTATGCTCTGAATAGAAGGTTAATTCCACCCACAACACGTAGTTCCATAATAAGTTGCAATTGCACTCGACTGGAGTTCACTTAAGCTTGACATCAGTAATAGGGTATGCATGGAATCGCAGAGGTAGAGTTATACTCCAAATATCAGGCAGCAGAGGGAGAGTTAAGTGGGGTGCTGAATGAACTGCAACTATGAAATATAGCAATAAAAGGAGCGTCAATTGGATTTCCAATTCCAGTAAGCAAACAAAAGTGGGATGGGTGGTAACTTGTAGAGAATTTTTGTTTTCCCTAAATCTGAAGCCTCATGATGGACAACTGCAATCTGCGGCTGATGACATCCCCAGCATTTCTTCGCTCATTATTCCAATGACTAAACAAATGATGATGATGTTGTCATGCCAGAGATATGCAAGTTGAAAAGTATGGATGACGACTCTTCGCAAACAAGAACTGCGGCTAAATTGCAAACAGTTGTTACCATGCACGGGTGACAACTCTTTGCTTTGGGTAAGTATGAGAGGAATAAAAGTTCTGGATCTTAGAATCGTTAATAACCAAAGATAAAATTGGGGAAAGAGGAAAACCACTTTCCTAATTTTTCAACCAACTATTTTATTATGTTTTATTACAAGAATGATAGCCAAATTTGTAATTAATAAAGAAAACTTAAATTTAAATATATTTCTCAAGTATTTTAACCAGAAACCTCTCTAGTGGATTCTAATCATAGATAATTTGATGGTGAATTCCAACAATCCGTTATGCACAAGTGTAGTTATACTCACAACAACAACGTGTTTGTTTTTAGTTGCATAAGGAGTGGTCTACCAGGCGACTAATTTTCCCAAGAATTGTTTTCCAATGACGGCGAAACACAAACGATTTCCACAGGTTACGACGCCATCGATCAACTATTCCGGTTACTTGACGACGACGTTATTTCACCGTTTCCACTTTGCCGTTAGTGTCGCGTCTGCCCTTTAGGTGGAGCTTCAAATTTCATTACCGTTAAATTATTCAAAAACTTCCATTACTGCGCATTTGATTTTAAATTTGAATCTCTGTTCTGTTTGTGCCCAAAATATACATGAATCAGAAAGATGCGGCGATGGGAACGTCGTGAGCCAGAGTTTGCAACAGTCAGGAAAGAATCATTTCGAAATGGCAGATTAATTGTACTGACCCTCTCCATCATTCACACAGCGATCGCAGCTGCTGCGTTCAGTGGGAAGATATGTGCACACCCATCATGTAGAGAAGAAGCCTCTAGAAGGATTGAGAAAAAGAGCGTCGTGTGGCCCTCGAGAAAACGAGCGTCAAAACTGGTGCAGAGGAGGTGAAGTACCACCATGTCAGAGGCGACAACGGGAGGCTGCGCGCCGCTGTGCAAAGAGCGTTGCCGATGAGGAAGTGACGATCTACTCAAGCAGGCGATGTAAAAGGTTTAGGCGCCGTGAGACACCTCTGCAATATCTCATGCCTCTCATCACACAAGATTCATCACTCTTTCTGCACCACCCCCTTTGAAGTATTGCAACGCCACAGAAGAAGGAGCGAGGCAGAACAATATACTATCGCCTCTATTGGGGATTCAAAGTTAGTCCATGAGATTATAGTCACTTTCTGTGTATTTGTGAAAGGTCAGCAAGGAAGAAGAGTTACACTGAATGACAAGGATAAAAAATGTACATAGTGTGCCAACGAACTAGGGTTTACATAATTTAAGTCTGTAGAAAATATACGTAGTGTGCCAACGAACTAGGGTTTACATAATTTAAGTCTCTAATTTTGAAAAGTTCGCAAACAAGAACTGCAAACAATTGTCACCCTGCACCTTGACAACTCTTCGCTTTTTCGCCTTGTGCTTTGGGTAAGTTTTAGAGGAATAAAAGTTCTGGATCATAGAAGTTGCTAATAAGCAAAGTTAAAATTGGGGAAAGAGGAAAACCATTTTTCTAATCTTTCAACCAAGTATTTTATTATGTTTTCTTACAAGAAGATAGCCAAATTTATGATTAATAAAAAAACTTAAAAAATCAACACAGCATTACAATTATCATTATTTTTTATAATAAATTATATAAATTTAAATAAATATAATATAATATATTTAAAATAAATGAAATTTTGTTATTTCCAACTTTAAGGAAAAGATGAAATAATTAAAATTTAAAATATTTAATATATATATATATATATATATTTGTATAATTCAATTTATGGGTTAGGGTGAAAATAAGTAAAACAATGTATTTTTAAATTTAATTAGATAACTTTTATTTGAATAAAGAGTATGATTTTATATATATGAAGTTTAAATTTTATTAAATAACTAAATTTTAGTAAGAAGTACATTCTATTTTCATATATATATAAGTTTTATTTATTTATTTTTTAAATATCTTTTAAGGTTTTCAAAGGTGTGGAATAATAAGAATTTTAAAAACTTTCTGATGCAAGTTTATTGGTCTCATAAAGACAAGAGTGGAATCTTACATTAAGAAACACTATGACTTATTTGAATTATAAAGTTTATTGAATTAGTGATTATGTTTGAGATTTATTTTAATTTTAGCAAATTAGATTAATAACTATGATTAAACTAAAAGCTTCACCCAATTTTTAAAACACATCTTTCATAATGTATATGTCATGGAAAATAAACTAATTATGAATACCACATTTATTAGCAAATTCACATATAATAATAGCTAGCAAAGACATATTGGCTTGCAACTTTTGAATCATTTAGATAAACATTTTAGCACTCTCTTAAGGAGGGAGATATTGGTATGGGAACCAGATGTGTAGCACTCCCTTAAGCTAGGAGACGTTAAGGGATAGAAATTGAGTGGGACCCAAATTCGTTTACGAAATGGAATAGAAAGTATTTTTAATTAAGCAAAGATTAAAGGAAATTCAAAATTTTCAAAAGAATTGCATAGAAGAAACCATAGCTATGAAGTGAATGATCATGCCTTTCTAAGAGTTAAAGCTAGGAAAAGCTCCAAAAAGGTCCAAACTTTCCCCTTGATTTGTGAGGATACTTAAATCTTCAACAAGATAAACGTATCATCTTGCTTCACCACTAGTATGGCATATGTACATTTGGTTTCATACATTGTATCCCTAATGTAACTCACATTTCGAATTAGAAACAACTAAATCATTTCCAAGCTAGCAACAAAGGAAATTAAAAAAAAAAAAAAAATCATCACACCCACATCCTAAGATACCATCTAATAAACAAAATATAGTCCAAGTTTTCCCACTTAAAAATATGAAATAGTTATGCACTTGAGGTATTTGTTCTTGTATAGTAAATGAGTATTATATATTTTTGTTATTTTATTTCGAATTCAAAGATATTTAAATAGGATACAATCTCAATATTTTGTAGAGTAAATGAAAAAAAATAGATTTTGTTGTTATTTTTTTCGAACTAAAAATTAATTATAAATGTTTTGTGAGAAAGAGATCAGTAACTAGAAGTTGCGGGATTTTAAATAATGGACGATAGTTTTAATATTTCTTTTAATACATCTGAAATATGGTTGCAACTGCAATCTACCCCATTCATTCATTATTGGATAGAATATACAAATTGACACTTATTATTCCCCTTCTACTACACTAACCCATCCTTTTTCCCATGAAAACTCGATAGAAGCTTATCAAAAACTAGACTTTACTAAAAGATCCCAGACCCTTGAACTATTTCTAGCTATTTATAGTCCTCTGCCAAAAGGTAATCCTCCTTATGATTCATCCATTTTTCCTGATAGGACCAAGCAAATTACCACTATTTTGTCCTATTTGATTGGTTATAACTCTAATCAGTCTACCAATGAAGCCATCCTTGGTTTCTTATCCATGTTTTCTACTCATTCTAAACCCACTATTATTTATGATTTCAATAATTTCATTGTTGAAGCCATACATGAGAAATTTTTCAAGTTCAATACTGAAGAAGTATTCAAGTATGCTTCAGTACTTGTTTACCTTTTTATATATTTTCAGGGGGACAAATTCCCATTTTATTTACCAAAGTTAGTTGAGGAAGGAAATCGACAATCAGTGATATTCTGGACTTCAATGGGGATGAATGAAAAATAAAAGTTTACATATAAAACATTCATAGAACTGTTTATTCATCGAACTATCAGTCTTATCAGTAGCACTCCAGTACCAAGGATCAGTGAGGAGATTATTAAAGAATTACAGTTGGTTGATCAAGCTGCAACAGGAGATTGGTATTGTTACCAAAACTTCATAGAGATCACGTTTTATGGTTGTGAGCTTCCACCCTACAAACTGCCCAAGTACCTCCCTATCAGAATCTTTGCACTAGAATACTTAAGGCAGAGGTTAAATGCAGATGAAGTACACTTTTGGCTGCCAAGAATAAATCACAATTCAAGCTGGAAGCCCAAGTTGGTCCATTCATCTGTAACACCAAGGCAACATGACAGGAAGTAGACAAATTACTAAAGTAGATGAAGTTTGGTCTAAGTTTCACTTGGTCTTATGACCCATTGGGAGTGATTTCCAAACTCAGGGTGGAGAATAAATTTACACCAAATCATCTCACAGGTAGGTCTAAGATAGAAAAGTATAAAAATCAGTTGGAATGGATAGAGAACACCCTCCAAGAGGCTCAAGAACATCAGTTTCTACATCTAATGTGCAAACTCCACTTGCACAAGAAAATACAACCACGAGAGGGAGGGAAGAACAATATTCACCTACAACTAAAGAAACAAGTTAGGGCTTTAGGGTTGTACACAGGAAAGCAAGACCTAGGATCTTTGAAATTGTTGGTGCCACAAATGAACCTCATAAGACACCATTTGATGGATTGGGGGTTCCAAAGATGGCTATGAGCTTGAGGAATTAGACATAAGTTACAGAGCTGCAACTATATTGGAGGTAAAGAAGATCATCACCAAGAAAAATCTCACCCTTCAGCTACAGGAAATGTGTAGAAATGTCAATACCATAGTTCAGAGGTTTTTCAGCAGAATAGAACCCTTGACCAACAATGGTTTACCCTCTATGCTTGTAATTAACGATAAGTTGATGCCAATTGAGGATTATGTTTAGAAGCTGACAGAGGTGGGAAAACATGCAACTCCAGTTTCAAACATCACAAGTTCAACAACACTGGCACTGAAAGTAAATATGCTCAAGGATACATTCTTTATTTTGAATGAAATGAGACACATATTTTTAGTAAAGCCCACTTTTACTAAATATATATAGATGGATGAAGTTTACAGGAGGGTAACCAAGATTTCTATCCCAGACAAGAAATGATAGGAAGAATCAATAGATTTACATGACTGAAGGGTGATCTAACAACATTCAGTTTTTGGAGTTATAGTCAACTAGCTTCAACAATTTTCAGTTTTTTTAGTAACAGTCATCAACAACTTGACATTGTAATAGTGCCAAATCAACTAGAAGTTTTTATGTTTTATTTTGTAATAATCCATTTTTTTTAAAACAATTTAGGATATTTTATTAGTTCTATTGTTGTATAAATAACTCTCTTTACAAGTTATTAAGGGTTTCAGCCTTGAAGAAGCGTTTTAAAGCATTTGATGTACTTGACTTTTCTAGATCATTAATATAAAAGAAAAGGATTCTGAATTCTGATTTACACAGTTGTGTGTTTCCTATAAGTTTTTCCAATATTATTTATTATGTTTTTCTACATATTCTTATGTCTTACAAATATAACTAAGTAGGAATAACTGGGTTTCAATCTACTCCTATAAGCTTCTGAAGTGATAATCTGCAAAGAGAATGAATTAATGAACTATTTGTTTAATTAATTCCCTCTAAATAAATAAATCATAAACATCTTTTGTAGGCTTAAGCATATTTTGTTAAACCTTAGGAACATGGTTTAAAGGTTTTCATACTTATGATTATTTAATTTTCAATCTGAAAACTGTGATAACCATATCATTTCTCTATTTCTGCTCACCACCATACAAGTTATATCATTGTGTGAATTTTAATAGAAACCGTCTGTTTTAATATTAATATTATTCAAAATGTTGGGCATTACAGTCTTACATTTGTTTCATACATTGGTCCTCCAAATTAAAACAAAACCCCTAAAACAATTATCTTAGATGCCCTGGCATGATAGTTGACCATTATCATGTCAGAGATACAACATCAAAACCAACAGAAGATCATCCCTATGGGAAGATTGTATGGTGTCGCAGTTGATATTGATGGTCCAAGTGCATTACTGAACTTTGAGGTTGTAGAGATTGTTGATGACAATAATCGTTACCCCGCGTTCCTAGGAATTGATTGGGTTATCAACATGAATGGGGCTATTAACCTAAAGAAAAGGACTATGACATTCAAAAAGAAGTTGCTAAGGGTTGTAGTGCCATTAGATCTTGTGGAAGGGGCACACTATATTTAACTAGTCCGCCACTATGAGGAAAGAGATGATGAGCTAGATCAGATCTACAAAATAACTGCGCGAGCTCACGATTGGGTCAATCCGATGGCATATGGAAGGATTGTATGGGATCCGGAAAGCTCCTACGCCTATAATTCAAACGAAGAATTAAAGCATTAGCAGAATCGTCTACATGAAGTTTCGACCTTGTGATGCAATACGATGACAAAATCGTTGCGTTGTGTTTTTTCGGAGGTAAGAAAATTACCTTATTATCATGGCTTAACTTACGTAGTTCTATTTCTAGATGAATTTGAGTGTGAAGTCCCTGAGGACCATAGGATTCAAGCGCTAGATTTGGTGCTATGTGCTATGCTAGTGCGATAGTGGGGTACTAACAAAGATACTTTTGTAGGATGGAGGGATTACAAGCGCGTGATGAAGTTACGGTTTGGGCATCCTAATACAAGAATGTCTATGGGGAAATTGATTAATTTGCAGCAGGATCTGAACCTGCAACAATTGAACACATAAGTAAGGGAGATGCAGTGCCAATATGATGTAGTCAGGGAGACTGCACACACCTTAGCACCAGTGTAGTCCCTTGCCAAGTTACAGGAAGGAAAGTAGCTACTGGAACAAGTATAGGAAGCATAGAAGAAAGAGGCCTTGCTAATGGCCAGGTTGCAGCCTTGGTTGGAGGAGGCTTATCAGCTCACACTCTCCATTCAAGATAATCTTAAGGGACTATAGTAGACGTGGCTGATGATGAGGCTAGAAGTAGAAGGACCAACCACTAAAAATTTGGTCAAGGAGGTTCGACAGGTGGCAACACAGAGCACTGTTGCAGTGTCATTGATCTAGGTGGAGCTAGGAGATATTCGCAATAAGATCGCGACACTATTAGAGTGACTTGAGGTTAAGTCACGATCTTTCTGTTGAGGGCCTATTGGGATGGGGTCCCCTAGGTTAGTTTGGGGTTAGATAACCCAAATTTTGGTACAATTTTGTAAAACAATGTAAAGTCTCTGGAATTTCTAGATGCGAAGTGCGTAGAGGAATAGGAGTCAAAGAGGCTTATCCCCCTGTTTTGGATAAGTTTTGAGATTCACCCATGGTCTGCAGACCATGGGATTGTACGGAAAAGTCTATAAATAGTCAAGTCTTAGCGAGTCTAAGAGGTAACTAACTAAGGAAGAATTGGAGAACAAGGAGAAGTGGGATAGGGCATTAGGTTAAGGAAGGAGGTTCTGCTTCTTGTGTGTAGGTAGAAAGATAGGATTCATCAGTGAGTCCACAGAGGCATAGGTAGAGTCTGTAGCTAAGTGTGCGGAACCTTGTAATTATGTGCGTAGGTTAATTTGAGTCTGTAATCGGTGAATTGAGATCCATAAAGACAAGTTTCTAAAGAATTATTGAGTATTTATGTTCATGTCTATTTATTTTATATGTCGCTGATGAATGGCTTGTTCTATGAAATATTGATTGAATGCTACGTGGTTCTCTTGAATAAGTCTTAATAATGTAAGTAATGCATGTTTAACACTTCTGTGAAGATTTAGGTAATTTATCTTATATGTTCTAATGAATTAAGCATATGTGGATGAAATCCAATTTATGATTACTCTTTGTTGCGCTTAAGTAGATAAATTAGCTGTTTGCGCTTAAGTAGATAAATTAGCTGTTAAAGGTCTGCAAGGACTAATCGTGGACCTACATGAAGGCTTGAAAGCCGCTTTAACTGAGCTGCAGTAACATGCCCTAACAGTGTATTCATATGTGTGGAGGTAGATCCAAGGCGTTGAAAGACATCACACTAGTCTCTGGATGCAGAAACTTCGTTCTTGCATCCCCCCATACTGATTCGGGTGAGACTGTAACCTGCACTATGCAGGTTGTTGCCGAACTAAGAGCTTCACCCAATTTTTAAAACACATCTTTCATAATGTATATGTCATGGAAAATAAACTAATTATGAATACCACATTTATTAGCAAAATTCACATATAATAATAACTAGCAAAGACATATTGGCTTTCAACTTTTGAATCATTTAGATAAACATTTTAGGACTCTCTTAAGGTGGGATATATTGGTATGGGAACCGGAGGCTGTAGCACTCCCTTAAGCTAGGAGACGTTAGGGATAGAAATTGAGTGGGACCCAAATTCGTTTACGAAATGGAATAGAAAGTATTTTTAATTAAGCAAAGATTAAAGGAAATTCAAAATTTTCAAAAGAATTGCATATAAGAAACCATAGATTTGAAGTGAATGATCATGTCTTTCTAAGAGTTAAAGCTAGGAAAAGCTCCAAAAAGGTCCAAACTTTCCCCTTGATATGTTAGGATACTTGAAATCGTCAACAAGATAAACTTATCATCTTGCTTCACGACTAGTATGGCATATGTACATTTGTTTTCAGGCATTGTTTCCCTAATGTAACTCACATTTCGAATTAGAAACAACTAAATCATTTCCAAGCTAGCAACAAAGGAAATAGAAAACAAAATCATCACACCCACATGCTAAGATACCATCTAATAAACAAAATATAGTCCAAGTTTCCCCACTTAAAAATATGAAATAGTTATGCACTTGAGGTATCTGTTCTTGTATAGTAAATGAGTATTATATATTTTTGTTATTTTATTTTGAATTCAAAGATATTTAAATAGGATACAATCTCAATATTTTGTAGAGTAAATGAAAACAAAAGATTTTGTTGTTATTTTTTTCGAACTAAAAATTAATTATAAATGTTTTTTGAGAAAGAGATCAATAACCAGAAGTTGCGGGATTTTAAACAATGGAAGATAGTTTTAATATTTCTTTTAATACATCTGAAATATGGTCGCAATTGCAATCTGCCTCATTAATTCATTATTGGATAGAATATACAAATTGACACTTATTATTCCCGAAATGGGATTCCTGAATTGTAGTTGTCGTTTATGAATCGTGTTAACGTGTACAGAATTGTCACTCAATTCTACTTTTCATTTTCTTCTTTTATAAGCATTTGCCCGTAAATTGCAATAAATTTCCTACAAGAATAGTTGTCAGTATACACTCGTGACATCTCTTGTGTTTTGGATAAGTATTAAATGAATAAAATTTCTCTTCCATGGACACACCTTTAAAAGAAACATTCAAAGGTATGTTTGTACCCCATTCTTAGAAGTTGCGAATAAGCAAAGATAAAAATGGGGAAAGAGAAAAACCACTTTAGTTAATTTTCAACCAAGTATTTTATTATTTTTCATCCTCAACCTTGGATGAAGTCCTCTCCCTGTTTCTCCACCTTATTTCTTCCCTTACTAGATAGGAAAATAACCACTCCAAACTTGGTAGTTTCTCTCTACCATTTACCAAATCTTGATAACTGTCCAAGTTATTGGGAGGACCCAAAAGAGATAGAGCTACCAAATCTTCTTCAAGGAGAGTAACACCGACACTCCCAATTTCATCATGAAATTGTGTAAACTTACTCATATACTCGGGAATTGATTCATTCTTTTACATCTCGATACTTCAAAGCTTTTCCTTTAGGGCCAACTTCCTGTGGTAATTATTATTCTGGTATATTCTTATGTCAGAATGCAACATAATACATATATAAACATTGAAAGATGCAACAAGAATAAATCTCCATTTAAATAATATCAAAGAACTCAAAGATGCTTACGTACAAAATGGAAATAAGGCAGCGCAAGAAATTGTGGGTTATCTCTAAGAAGAGATGTAGGGTTTACATGCTTATGAACTATGTTACAATGTGGAATGAAGGCCTATTTATTATTGAGTAACAATTTGAAACCATAAACATCCAAACACCTGACCTTAGGACATTAAGCAACAAAACTGTGCATCCCGTTGGGGTAAATTGGTACATCAACTTCCCGGGGTCATAACTTTGGCTTACAATCTCTGTTTGATATGTTGTTAGAAATATATATGTGACTACAATTTTTGACTGCAAACATTGGTCAAAGACCAATGTTTTCCCGTTTTCTAAAAAGATGTCATTCAGGGCCTCAAAATGACCCTAAAAGTTTAGGACCTGAAAAAACTACCAAAAATAGTAAACTGAGCTATAATTAAGGAAACTTAAAAATTGAAAGAAATAATGGTGGGGGTCCTAGTGGAATTGGTTGGTGGCCACCAATATCCACCTCGATCATTCCTTCCCTCTTAGGACGAAATGGTCCCAATTGCGTTGAGTTCCTCCATGAGATGGGGAAACTCCTCCTGAAGTTGGTCCCTAGTTAGCCACTTTCCATGGCGGTGGAGTTGGCCAACTATGACAACCCAATATAGTTGGATATTCTTCTTGTGAGTGTTATTTATTTTTGTATCCATGATATTAACAGTAGGGGTTTTTTCAATACCACTTGGGTTGGGCTATGTTGGTGTCATGTGCTCAACAATTTTTGATGTATCCAACAATGGGGGAAAGTATGGTTGCAGGGAAAGAATACCCAAGCATGCTAGAGACCCAATCCAAAAGGAGTTTGTCTTAGGTCTAGTGACTGCAGTATCTTTTGGGGCTACTCAAACCATCTAGTGCTCAACACTCGTAACTAAATACAAAGAAACTAAATTCTCGAATTCTCATGTGGGAGACAGGTACTTTAATGGACAAAATCTAGGGAACCCTTTCCCTATAGGTGATGGTGAGAAAAACACTTGAGCCTCATTTCCATTACCTTGGTTCATTTTTGGGCTGCTCGAAGACGTCGCGAGTTATTTTAGGACATTGTCCCAAGACACATCAAAGGATATCTCCATAAGGCCTAGTTACTTTGAGAGTGGTAAGGATGTATAGGTCTTCTTAGGATATGGTTCTTCCTTTGGAGCCAAAATCTCCTCATCTGAATGCAAGTAAATCTCCCTCTCAAGGGAACACCTTGTTTCCTTCTCTTCATCAAACTTCACATATCTATGAACATACGCCATCTTGAGGATGTTAGGTACACCAGATAGTTATGAGGTGTATCATCCTACGCCACAAATATGCCCAACTCTATTGGTTGTTCAAGATTTTTCCTTGATTCCTTGCAAACATGAGAGTAAAATGATGATGCAAAGATCCTGAAGTGTGACACATGTTGGCTTAGGGTTTCCTAACCCAGGTTCAGAGATAGTTGCACCAACCAACAAAACCTTACACTGCTGGCACTTTCGGCAACAACACACATAGCGCAGGCTACAGTGTCACCCAAATCAGTATGGGGGATGTAAGAACTAAGTATTTTCATCTAGAGACTAGTGTGATGTCTTTCAATGCCTTGGATATACCTACGCACAGATCAATACACCCCTAGGGAAAATTACTGCAAATTTGTTAGAGAAATTGTCAAACCTTTGCATAGGTCCACGATCAATCCTTACAGACCTTTAACAGTCAATTTTTCTACTTATGTGAATTGTAGAGTTATCATAAATTGGAGTTCACACATATATTCTTAATTTGTTAGAACACATAAGATAAATTACCAGAATCTTCGTGGGAGTGTTAAACATGCATTGTGTACATTATTACGACTTATTCAAGAGAATCACATAGCATTCAATCAATATTGATCTTAACTCACCAATTACAGACTCAAACTAACCTGTGAACATAGCTGCAGGGGTCCACACACTCACCTACGGACTCTTCCTAGGCCTTTGTGCACTCAGCTATGGAGCCTTTCCTTCTACCTTCACGTAAAAAGCAGAGCCTCCTTCTTTAACCCAATGCCCTATCCCACTCCTCCTTGTTCTCCAACATCTTTCTTAGTTAGCTACCTCTTAGACTCACTCAGACTCGACTATTTATAGACTTTTCCATATAATACCATGGTCCGCGAACTATGGGTGAATCTCAAAACTGACTCAAAACTTATCCAAAACAAGGAGCTAATCCCCTTTGACTCTTATTCCTCTATGCACTCTTCATCCACAAATCGCGTAGACTTTACACTGTTTTACAAAATTGTACCAAAATTTTGGTAATCTAACTCCAAACTAACCCAGGGGACCCCATCCTAATAAGCCCCCAACACAAACATCATGACTCACCCTTGAGTCACTCTGCTGATGTCGCGATCTTATTGTGAATATCCCCTAGCTTCACTTGGATCACTGCAACTATAAGATGGTCTATGTCACTACCTTTCTAACCTCCTCGATCAAATTTTCACCAGTTGGTCCTTCTACATCCAGACTCATCATCCATTGCATCTACTGCAGTCGCTTAAGGTTATCATGAATGGAGAGCGTGATTTGATAAGCCTCCTCCAACAAAGATTACAACATAGACTTTAGCAAGGCTTGTTTCTTCTGCACTTCCTCTACCCACGCCAGTAGCTTCTTTCCTTCCCATAACTTAGCAAGGGACGGTGCTAGTGCTAAGGTGTAGGCGGTCACCTTGACCTCATTGTATTGGCATTGTGTCTCCCTTACGTCTGTGTTCAATTTTTTTTGGTTCGGATCCTCTTGCAAATTGATCTATTTACCCATAGACATTCTTCTATTAGGATGCACAAACCGTAACTTCATCACACACCTGTAATCCCTCTATCTTGTAAAACTATCTTTGTGCGTACCCTACCATCATGTAGGCATAACACGTAGCACCAAATCCAGTGCTTGAAACCAGTGGTCCTTAGGGAATTCACACTCAAATTCATCCAGAAACAGAACTACATTAGTTAAGTCATCATAATAAGGTAATTCTATTATTAATATTGGTATGGAAACTATTGAACTATAATATAGAACTTGTAGCACTCCCTTAAGCTAGGAGATGTTAAAGGATAGAAATTGAGTGGGACCCAAATTTATTTACGAAATGGAAGAGAAAGTAAGTTTAATTAAGAAAATATTAAAGGGAACTCAATATTTTCAAAAGAATTGCATATAAGAAACCATAGATATGAAGTGAATGACCATGTCTTTCTAAGAGTTAAAGCTAGGAAAAGCTCCAAAAAGATCCAAACCTTCCCCTTGATTTGTGGGGACACTTGAAATCTTCAACAGGATAAACTTATCATCTTGTTTCACCACTAGTATGGCATATGTACATTTTTTTTAGACATTGTATCCCTAATCTAACTCACATTTCGAAGTAGAAACAACTAAATCATTTCCATGTTAGCAATAAAGGAAATCAAAAACAAAATCATCACACCCACATGCTAAGATACCATCTAATAAACAAAATCTTTATAGTCCAAGTTTTGCCACTTACAAAACTGCAATAGTTATGCACTTGAGGTATCTCTTCTTGTATAGTAAATGAGTATTATATATTTTTGTTATCTTATTTCTGATTCAAAATATTTAAATAGTATAGTGAATGAGTATTGTACATTTTTGTTATTTTATTTCGAATTCAAAGATATTTAAATAGCATACAATCTCAATATTTTGTAGAGTAAATGAAAAAAAATAGATTTTGTTATTATTTTTTTCGAACTAAAAATTAATTATAAATGTTTTGTGAGAAAGAGTAAGTGGCCCGCTACCCACAAATCTTCTTACTCAACAATATTTATTTTCTTTCATTTTATGGGACTAGGAGCAAGTGTTATTAAAGAAAGCAAGTAATCTATGCTTCGATTGCGTATGTTGTATGAACTTGGGCTTGCATATGGAAACTTTCTCAAAGAATTTGAATTCTCACCTACGTATTTCAAAATTAACATAGTGTAATTGGAAAAGGAGTAAGTGGCCCATTATGTGCATCTCGGTTCTTTTTCATCTAAGGAACAATTGAAATATAGTATAAGTAGCGGAATATTTGGATGAATCACCGAATATCCACATCTTCTCACACTTTACATTCTCGCTTCATCACTTGCATACAATTATACACCAGACACTAAGCTTCTATAAAATTCATCTTAGAAAGCATCTAGTTTCCAGGGATTTTGATACTTAGTTTATTTTATCTTACATATCACACCCTAAAGAAAAGTAATACCCTTAACAGAAACCATAAATTGAACCAACTAAATTCCCCACAAGGCCACCAAAACATTTATAGCTCAGGTTAGGACCACTCGATGTAGGTATCCCATAAGCCGCAATGGTAACGTTACATATTTGAAACATAATAGCAGACCTTTTATGGAGCTTAAAATCCTTGAATCATCCCATGGAAAAGAATACCCGAGCATGCTAGAGACCCGATCCAGAGGGAGTTCGTCTTAGGTCAAGTGCCTGCAGTATTTTTTGGGGCTACTCAAACCATCTAGTGCTTAATAGTCGTAACTAAATACCAAGAAACTAAATTCTCTAATTCTCATGTGGGACACAGGTACTTTAATGGCCAAAATCTAGGGAACCCTTTCCCTATAGGCGATGGTGAGAGAAACACTAGAGCCTCATTTCCATTACCTTGGTTGATTTTTCGGCTGCTCGAAGGCGTCGTGAGTTATTTTATGACAATGTCCCAGGATGCATCAAAGGATATCTCCACAAGGCCTAGTTACTTTGAGAGTGGTAAGGATGTATAGGTCTTCTTAGGATATGTTTCTTCCTTTGGAGCCAAAATCTCCTCATCTGAATGCAAGTAAATCTCCTCCCAAGGGAACACCTTGTTCCCTTCTCTTCATCAAACTTCACATATCTATGAACATATGCCATCCTGAGGGATGTCAGGTACACCCAATAGTTATGAGGTGTATAAACGTACACCAAAAATATGCCCAACTATGTTGGTTGTTCAAGATTTTTCCTTGATTCCTTGCAAACATGAGAGTAAAATGATGATCCAAAGATCCTGAAGTGTGAAACATGTTGGCTTAGGGGGTCGTAACCCAAGTTCAAAGTTAGTTGCACCAACCAACAAAACCTTACACTGCTGGCACATTCGGCAACAACACACATAGCGCAGGCTACAGTCTCACCCAAATCAGAATGGGGGATGTAAGAACTAAGTATTTTCATCCAGAGACTAGTGTGATGTATTTCAATGCCTTAGATCTACCTACGCATAGATCAATACACCCCTAGGGAACATTACTGCAAATTTGTTAGAGCAATTTTCAAACCTTCGCATAGGTCCACGATCAATGCTTATAGACCTTTAACAGTCAATTTGTCTACTTATGTGAATCATAGAGTAATCATAAATTGGAGTTCACACATATATTCTTAATTTGTTAGAACACATAAGATAAATTACCAGAATCTTCGTGGGAGTGTTAAACATGCATTGTGTACATTAAATAACATTTTGTTAAACAAATCATTCATTAGCAGCATATAATATAAATAGACATGAACATAAATACTTAATAATTCTTCAGAAACTTGTCATTATTGATCTTAACTCACCGATTACAGACTCAAATTAACGTGCGAACATAGCTGCAGGGGTCCACGCACTCACTTGTGGACTGTTCCTAGGCCTCTGTGCACTCAGCTATGGAGCCTTTCCTTCTACCTACACGCAAAAACCAGAGCCTCCTTCTTTAACCCAATGCCCTATCCCACTCCTCTTTGTTCTCCAACTTCTTTCTTAGTTAGTTACCTCTTATACTTGCTTAGACTTGACTATTTATAGACTTTTCCATATAATACCATGGTCCGCGAACTATGGGTGAATCTCAAAACTGACTCAAAACTTATCCAAAACAAGGAGTTAATCCCCTTTGGCTCTTATTCCTCTATGCACTCTTCATCCACAAATCGCGTAGACTTTACACTATTTTACAAAATTGTACCAGAATTTGGGTTATCTAACTCCAAACTAACCCAGGGGACCCCATCCTAACAAGCCCCCAGCACAAAAATCATGACTCACCCTCGATTCACTATGTTGATGTCGCGATCTTATTGTGAATATCCCCTAGCTTCACTTGGATCACTGCAACTGTAGCAATGCTCTATGTCACTACCTGTCTAACCTCCTCGATCAAATTTTCACCAGTTGGTCCTTCTACATCCAGCCTCATCATCCATTGCATCTACTGCAGTCGCTTAAGGTTATCATGAATGGAGAGCGTGATTTGATAAGCCTTCTCCAACAAAGATTACAACATAGACTTTAGCAAGGCTTGTTTCTTCTGCACTTCCTCTACCTACGCCAGTAGCTTCTTTGCTTCCCGTAACTTAGCAAGTGACGGTGCTGGTGCTAAGGTGTAGGCGGTCACCTTGACCTCATTGTATTGGAACTGCATCTCCCTTACCTCTGTGTTCAATTAATGCTGGTTCGGGTCCTCCTGCAAATTGATCAATTTACCCATAGACATTCTTCTATTAGGATGCCCAAACCGTAACTTCATCACACACCTGTAATCCCTCTATCTTGTAAAACTATCTTTGTGCGTACCCTACCATCATGGAGGCATAGCACGTAGCGCCAAATCCAGTGCTTGAAACCAGTGGTCCTTAGGGAATTCACACTCAAATTCATCCATAAAAAAATCTACGTTAGTTAAGCCATCATAATAAGGTAATTCTATTATTAATATTGGTATGGAAACTATTGAACTATAATATAGACCTTGTAGCACTCCTTTAAGCTAGGAGATGTTAAACGATAGAAATTGAGTGGGACCCAAATTCATTTACGAAATGGAAGAGAAAGTATTTTTACGAAATGGAAGAGAAAGTATTTTTAATTAAGAAAATATTAAAGGAAACTCAATATTTTCAAAAGAATTGCATATAAGAAACCATAGATATGAAGTGAATCTAAGAGTTAAACCTAGCAAAAGCTCCAAAAAGATCCAAACCTTCCCCTTGATTTGTGGGGACACTTGAAATCTTCAACAAGATAAACATATCATCTTGTTTCACCACTAGTATGGCATATGTACATTTTTTTCAGACATTGTATCCCTAATCTAACTCACATTTCAAAGTAGAAACAACTAAATCATTTCCATGTTAGCAACAAAGTAAATCAAAAACAAAATCATCACACCCACATGCTAAGATACCATCTAATAAACAAAATCTTTATAGTCCAAGTTTTGCCACTTAAAAATCTGCAATAGTTATGCACTTGAGGTAACTCTTCTTGTATAGTAAATGAGTATTATATATTTTTGTTATCATTATTTCTGATTCAAAAATATTTAAATAGTATAGTGAATGAGTATTATATATTTTTGTTATTTTATTTCGAATTCAAAGATATTTAAATAGGATACAGTTTGAATATTTTGTCGATTAAATGAAAAAAATAGATTTTGTTATTATTTTTTTCGAATTAAAAATTAATTAGAAATGTTTCGTGAGAAAGAGTTAAATTAACCAGAAGTTGGGGGATTTTTGAGAGAAGTTTAGTATTTTGCATTAGGTTAATATTTTTACATCATGGCCTATTATTTTAATATTTCTATTAATAAATATGAAATATGGCCGCAATGACAACTGCAATCTACCCCATTCACTCATTATTGGAGAGAATATGCAAGTTGACACATATTATTCCCGAAATGGGATTCCTCAATTGCAGTTGTTGTTTATGAATCGTGTTAAGGTGTACAAAATTGCCACTAAATTTTACTATTCATTTTCTTCTTTTATAAGCATTTATTATTTTTTTCGAATTAAAAATTAATTAGAAATGTTTTGTGAGAAAGAGTTAAATTAACCAGAAGTTGGGGGATTTTTGAGAGAAGTTTAGTATTTTGCATTAGGTTAATATTTTTACATCATGGCCTATTATTTTAATATTTCTATTAATAAATATGAAATATGGCCCTAATGACAACTGCAATCTACCCCATTCACTCATTATTGGAGAGTAGATGCAAGTTGACACATATTATTCCCGAAATGGGATTCCTCAATTGCAGTGGTTGTTTATGAATAGTGTTAAGGTGTACAAAATTGCCACTAAATTCTACTATTCATTTTCTTCTTTTATAAGCATTTTCTGGTAAATTGCGGTAAATTTCCTACAAGAGCTACAAACAGTTGTCACTATGCACAAATCTTGTCTTTTAGATAATTATTAGAGGAATAAAATTTCTCTTCCATGGACAGACCTTTAAAAGAAACATTTGAATGTATGTGTGTACCTGAATCTTAGAAGTTGCAAATAAGAAGAGATAAAATTGGAGAAAGAGGAAAACCAGCTTGTAATTTTTCAACCAAATATTTTATTATTTTTTATTACGAGGTTTGTAATTAATAAAAAAAATTAAAAATCAACACACGATTCCGTTCAAGCTTGATAAGCCCAGAGCCTAATATATATATATATATAAGTGTAGTGTTTTAATTAATACATATTCATTATTAACATTCATCATCAACATCAACATCAACATTTTGGTATAGTTGTAATTTGTATCCATTATATATATATATAACTTTTTTTTAATCTACGGCACAAATTGAAATTTTCATTGTTTATTAAAAAATTAATTATTTTTATATTTTTATAAACAAATATTTTAATAATTTTATTATCCGAATATTATTTTTAAATTGATTCTTTCTACATGTATGGAACTAATTCCAAAGTATCAGTTGGAATTCGAATGATGATTCAAAGAATGCTCTGAATAGTAGATTAATCCACATCAGCACGTAGTTCCACATTAGCATAATTAACTCAAATTATACTCCACATCATCAAGAGTTGCATTGGACGGTAGTTTATGCATTCGAATACGAATGCACGAAATAAATTCAAATGGTGACTCAAAGTATGCTCTCAATTAACTCAAATTGTACGGTAGTTTCTGTGCTTGAGGTGGCAGCGCATGCATGCATGATGATGATTCAATTCGAATATGCGTGATGATTCAAATTATGATTCAAAGTATGCTCTGAATAGAAGGTTAATTCCACCCACAGCACGTAGTTCCACAATAAGTTGGAATTGCACTCGACTGGAGTTCACTTAAGCTTGACATCAATAATAGGGTATGCATGGAATCGCAGAGGGAGAGTTATGCACTTGATCATTTCCAAGCTAGCAACAAAGGAAATAAAAAAAAAATCATCACACCCACATGCTAAGATATGATCTAATAAACAAAATATAGTCCACGATTTCCCACTTAAAAATATGAAATAGTTATGCACTTGAGGTATATGTTCTTGTATAGTAATGAGTATTATATATTTTTGTTATTTTATTTCGAATTCAAAGATATTTAAATAGGATACAATCTCAATATTTTGTAGAGTAAATGAAAAAAAATAGATTTTATTGTTATTTTTTTTCGAACTAAAAATTAATTAGAAATGTTTTGTGAGAAAGAGATCAATAATCAGAAGTTGCGGGATTTTAAACAATGGACGATAGTTTTAATATTTCTTTTAATACATCTGAAATATGGTTGCAACTGCAATTTGCCCCATTCATTCATTATTGGATAGAATATACAAATTGACACTTATTATTCCCGAAATGGGATTCCTGAGTTGTAGTTGTCGTTTATGAATCATGTTAACGTGTACAGAATTTCCACTCAGTTCTACTTTTCATTTTCTTCTTTTATAAGCATTTGCCCATAAATTGCGATAAATTTCCTACATGAATAGTTGTCAGTATACACTCGTGACATCTCTTGTGTTTTGGATAAGTATTAAATGAATAAAATTTCTCTTCCATGGACACACCTTTAAAAGAAACATTCAAAGGTATGTTTGTGCCCATTCTTAGAAGTTGCGAATAAGCAAAGATAAAATTGGGGAAAGAGAAAAACCACTTTAGTAAATTTTCAACCAAGTATTTTATTATTTTTCATCCTCAACCTTGGATGAAGTCCTCTCCCTGTTTCTCCGCCTTATTTCTTCCCTTACTAGATAGGACAATAACCGCTCCAAACTTGGTAGTTTCTCTCTACCATTTACCAAATATTGATAACTGTCCAAGTTATTGGGAGGACCCAAAAGAGATCGAGCTACCAAATCTTCTTCAAGCAGAGTAACACCGACACTCCCAATTTCATCACGGAATTGTGTAAACTTACACATATACTGTGGAATTGATTCATTCTTTTACATCTCGATACTTCAAAGCTTTTCCTTGAGGGCAAGCTTCCTGTGGTAATTATTATTCTGGTATATTCTTATGTTGGAATGCAACATAATACATATATAAACATTGAAACAAAGATGCAATAAGAATAAATCTCCATTTCAATAATATCAAAGAACTCAAATATTCTTACATACAAAATGGAAATAAGTCAGCGCAAGCAATGGTAGGTTATCTCTGAGAAGAGATGTAGTGGTTACATGCTTATGAACTATGTTACAATGTGGAATGAAGGCCTATTTATTATTGAGAAACAATTTGAAACCATAAACATCCAAACACCTAACCTTAGTACATTAAGCAACAAAACTATGCGTCCCATTAGGGTAAATTGGTACATCAACTTCACGGGGTCATAGCTTTGGCTTACAGTCTCTGTTTGATATGTTGTTAGAAATATCTATCCGACTACAATTTTTGACTACAAACATTGGTCAAACACCAATGTTTTCCCGTTTTCTAAAAAGATGTCATTCAGGGCCTCAAAACGACTCCAAAAGTTTAGGACCCGAAAAAACTACCAAAAATAGTAAACTGAGCTATAATTAAAGAAACTTAAAAATTGAAAGAAATAATGGTGGGGGTCCTAGTGGAATTGGTTGGTGGCCACCAATATCCACCTCGATCATTCCTTCCCTCTTAGGACGAAATGGTCCCATTTGCGTTGAGTGCCTCCATGAGATGGGGAAACTCCTCCTAAAGTTGGTCCCTGGTGAGCTACTTGCCATGGTGGTGGAGTTGGCCAACTATGACAACCCAATATAGTTGGATATTCTTCTTGTGAGTGTTATTTATTTTTGTATCCATGATATTAATAGTAGGGGTTTTTCAATACAACTTGGGTTAGGCTCTGTTGGTGTCATGTGCTCAACAATGTCTGATGTATCCAACAATGGGGGAAAGTATGGTTGCAGGGAAAGAATACTCGAGCATGCTAGAGACCCGATCCAAAGGGAGTTAGTCTTAGGTCTAGTGCCTGTAGTATTTTTTGGGGCTACTCAAACCATGTAGTGCTCAATAATCGTAACTAAATACCATGAAACTAAATTCTCGAATTCTCATGTGGGACACATGTACTTTAATGGCCTAAATCTAGGGAACCCTTTCCCTATAGGTGATGGTGAGAAAAACACTTGAGCCTCATTTCCATTACCTTGGTTGATTTTTCGTCTGCTCGAAGATGTCGCGAGTTATTTTAGGACATTTCCCTAGGACGCATCAAAGGATATCTCCACAAGGCCTAGTTACTTTGAGAGTGGTAAGGATGTATAGGTCTTATTAGGATATGGTTCTTCCTTTGGAGCCAAAATCTCCTCATCTGAATGCAAGTAAATCTCCCTCTCAAGGGAACACCTTGTTCCCTTCTCTTCATCAAACTTCACATATCTATGAACATATGCCATCCTAAGGGATGTCAGGTACACCCGATAGTTATGAGGTGTATCATCGTACGCCACAAATATGCCCAACTCTATTGGTTGTTCAAGATTTTTCCTTGATTCCAACAAACATGAGAGTAAAATGATGATCCAAAGATCCTGAAGTGTGACACATGTTGGCTTAGGGGGTCCTGACCCAGGTTTAAAGTTAGTTGCACCAACCAACAAAACCTTACACTACTGGCACTTTCGGCAACAACACACATAGCGCAGGCTGCAGTCTCACCCAAATCAGTATGGGGGATGTAAGAACTAAGTATTTTCATCCAGAGACTAGTGTGATGTCTTTCAATGCTTTAGATCTACCTACGCACAGATCAATACACCCCTAGGGAACATTACTGCAAATTTGTTAGAGCAATTTTCAAACCTTCGCACAGGTCCACGATCAGTACTTATAGACCTTTAACAGTCAATTTGTCTACCTATGTGAATCGTAGAGTAATCATAAATTGGCGTTCACACATATATGCTTAATTTGTTAGAACACATAAAATAAATTACCAGAATCTTCGTGGCAGTTTTAAACATGCATTGTCTACATTAAATAGCATTGTGTTAAACAAATCATTCATCAGCGGCATATAATATAAATAGACATGAACATAAATACTCAATAATTCTTCAGAAACTTGTCATTATTGATCTTAACTCACCGATTACAGACTCAAATTAACCTACGAACATAGCTGCGGGGTCCACGCACTCACCTGCGGACTGTTCCTAGGCCTCCGCGCACTCAGCTATGGAGCCTTTCCTTCTACCTACACGCAAATAGCAAAGCATCCTTCTTTAACCCAATGCCCTATTCCACTCCTCCTTGTTCTCCAAATTCTTTCTTAGTTAGTTACCTCTTAGACTCGCTCAGACTTGACTATTTATAGACTTTTCCATATAATACCATGGTCCGCGAACTATGGGTGAATCTCAAAACTGACTCAAAACTTATCCAAAACAAGGAGTTAATCCCCTTTGGCTCTTATTCCTCTATGCACTCTGCATCCACAAATCGCATTTACTTTACATTGTTTTACAAAATTGTACCAAACTTTGGGTTATCTAACTCCAAACTAACCCAGGGGACCCCCTCCTAACAAGCCCCAAACACAAAGATCATGACTCACCCTCGATTCACTCTGCTGATGTCGCGATATTATTGTGAATATCCCCAAGCTTCACTTGGATCACTGCAACTGTAGCAATGCTCTATGTCACTACCTATCTAACCTCCTCGATCAAATTTTCACCAGTTGGTCCTTCTGCATCCAGCCTCATCATCCATTGCATCTACTGCAGTCGCTTAAGGTTATCATGAATGGAGAGCGTGATTTGATAAGCCTCCTCCAACAAAGATTACAACCTAGACTTTAGCAAGGCTTGTTTCTTCTGCACTTCCTCTACCCACGCCAGTAGCTTCTTTCCTTCCTGTAACTTAGCAAGGGACGGTGCTGGTGCTAAGTTGTAGGCAATCACCTTGACCTCATTGTATTGGCACTACATCTCCCTTACCTCTGTGTTCAATTTTTGCTGGTTCGGGTCCTCCTGCAAATTGATCGATTTACCCATAGACATTCTTCTATTAGGACGCCAAATCGTAACTTCATCACACACCTGTAATCCCTCTATCTTGTAAAACTATCTTTGTGCGTACCCTACCATCATGGAGGCATAGCACGTAGCGCCAAATCCAGTGCTTGAAACCAGTGGTCCTTAGGGAATTCACACTCAAATTCATCCATAAATAGATCTACGTTAGTTAAGCCATCATAATAAGGTAATTCTATTATTAATATTGGTATGGAAACTGTTGAACTATAATATAGACCTTGTAGCACTCCTTTAAGCTAGGAGATGTTAAACGATAGAAATTGAGTGGGACCCAAATTCATTTACGAAATGGAAGAGAAAGTATTTTTACGAAATGGAAGAGAAAGTATTTTTAATTAAGAAAATATTAAAGGAAACTCAATATTTTCAAAAGAATTGCATATAAGAAACCATAGATATGAAGTGAATCTAAGAGTTAAACCTAGGAAAAGCTCCAAAAAGATCCAAACCTTCCCCTTGATTTGTGGGGACACATTGAAATCTTCAACAAGATAAACTTATCATCTTGTTTCACCACTAGTATGGCATATGTACTTTTCTTTCAGACATTGTATCCCTAATCTAACTCACATTTCAAAGTAGAAACAACTAAATCATTTCCATGTTAGCAACAAAGTAAATCAAAAACAAAATCATCACACCCACATGCTAAGATACCATCTAATAAACAAAATCTTTATATTACAAGTTTTGCCACTTAAAAATCTGCAATAGTTATGCACTTGAGGTATCTCTTCTTGTATAGTAAATGAGTATTATATATTTTTGTTATCTTATTTCTGATTCAAAAATATTTAAATAGTATAGTGAATGAGTATTATATATTTTTTTTATTTTATTTCGAATTCAAAGATATTTAAATAGGATACAATCTGAATATTTTGTCGATTAAATGAAAAAAATAGATTTTGTTATTATTTTTTTCGAATTAAAAATTAATTAGAAATGTTTTGTGAGAAAGAGTTAAATTAACCAGTTGGGGGATTTTTGAGAGAAGTTTAGTATTTTGCATTAGGTTAATATTTTTACACCATGGCCTATTATTTTAATATTTCTATTAATAAATATGAAATATGGCCGCAATGACAACTACAATCTACCCCATTCACTCATTATTGGAGAGAATATGCAAGTTGACACATTATTCCCAAAATGGGATTCCTCAGTTGCAGTTGTTGTTTATGAATCGTGTTAAGGTGTACAAAATTGCCACTAAATTCTACTATTCATTTTCTTCTTTTATAAGCATTTTCTGGTAAATTGCGGTAAATTTCCTACAAGAGCTACAAACAGTTGTCACTATGCACAAATCTCATCTTTTAGATAATTATTAGAGGAATAAAATTTCTCTTCCATGGACAGACCTTTAAAAGAAACATTTGAATGTATGTGTGTACCTGAATCTTAGAAGTTGCAAATAAGAAGAGATAAAATTGGGGAAAGAGGAAAACTAGCTTGTAATTTTTCAACCAAGTATTTTATTATTTTTTATTACCAGGTTTGTAATTAATAAAAAAAAATAAAAATCAACACAAGATTCCGTTCGAGCTTGATAAGCCCAGAGCCTTTTATTTATATATATATATATATATATATATATATATATATATATATATATTCATTTTCTTCTTTTATAAGCATTTTCTGGTAAATTGCGGTAAATTTCCTACAAGAGCTACAAACAGTTGTCACTATGCACAAATCTCGTCTTTTAGATAATTATTAGAGGAATAAAATTTCTCTTCCATGGACAGACCTTTAAAAGAAACATTTGAATGTATGTGTGTACCTGAATCTTAGAAGTTGCAAATAAGAAGAGATAAAATTGGGGAAAGAGGAAAACTAGCTTGTAATTTTTCAACCAAGTATTTTATTATTTTTTATTACCAGGTTTGTAATTAATAAAAATAAATAAAAATCAACACAAGATTCCGTTCGAGCTTGATAAGCCCAGAGTCTTTTATATATATATATATATATATATATATATATATATAGTGTAGTGTTTTAATTATATTCATGATTAACATTCATCATCAACATTTTGGTATAGTTGTAATTTGTATCCATTATATATTATATAATTTTTTTTTTAAATCTACGGCACAAATTGAAATTTTCATTGTTTATTAAAAAATTAATTATTTTAATATTTTTGTAAACAAATATTTTAATAATTTTGTTATCCGAATATTATTTTTAAATTGATTCTTTCTACATGCATGGAACTAATTCCAAAGTATCAGTTGGAATTCGAATGATGATTCAAATAATGCTCGGAATAGAAGATTAATCCACATCAGCACGTAGTTCCACATTAGCATAATTAACTCAAATTATACTCCACATCATCAAGAGTTGCATTGGACGATAGTTTATGCATTCGAATACGAATGCACGAAATAAATTCAAATGGTGACTCAAAGTATGCTCTAAATTAACTCAAATTATACGGTAGTTTCTGTGCTTGAGGTGGCAGCGCATGCATGCATGATGATGATTCAATTCGAATATGCATGATGATTCAAATTATGATTCAAAGTATGCTCTGAATAGAAGGTTAATTCCACCCACAGCACGTAGTTCCACAATAAGTTGGAATTGCACTCGATGTTGAAATTATAATTTCAACTGCAATGAACAGTTAAACAGCAGCAGCTACTTTACTTAATAAAGGCCACCGCCATTACTGTCTTTTCACCATTTAATTGTTTTTTTTGTTCTCGAGGAGGAAGATCAGATCCACCGCTATGCCATTACTTCTAAACAACCACATTAAAGAGCAAAATGGCCAAAAGTGAAAAGAACCAGCCTCGAGCCGTCGCAGCATTTATCAGCCATGGGTTTCAACACCACCGACTCAAGAAATACAACAAAAGATTAGATTTGTATATCATGAGCAGCAGATTGTAGTAGAGACTTCATCAGCGAGTTAAAGCGGTTGATGGATAAGTTATGACTGCTTCCCGCACTGTAAAAGGCAGAAAATGTAATGCACTATAAAATGCACACATAGCAGTGTAGAAAATATAGAGAGTTTTCTTTGTAATGCACAGCAGTGCAGAAGTTTTTTTTTTAATACGCAGCATCGCGTATGAAAGAATGAAAAATTTACACATAGCAGTGTAAAAATTTTCAAGAAAGAAACAGAGTGTTACAGCAGCATTAATTTTCAGCAGAAACAAAGTGTTTTGTAGATGCACAGGAGTGCAGACACACCAGTGCAAAGTGCAGACACAACAGTGCAAAAATAGTGTGTTGATTTTCAGAGGAGACAAAGTATTTTGCTTTCTGTAATGTACAGCAGTGCAGACACAGTAATGTAATTTTTCTTTACAGCGTGAAGTTTTTTGAAGTTTTTGAACTGTCTTTAAAGCAGCCTTGTAGTAATCCCTCTGTTAGAGGAAGTATCGTTAATGAATACAAAGTCCCTTTTGTTGTGCGTTGTTGAAACTTTGTTATCAGAAAATATTTTTTTTGTTACAAGGCGTCAAAACAGAGCGTTGTTGAAACACCGTTACTGAAACACTGCATTCAGCAATTGACGAAACTGTGTTGCTGAAACACCGTATTCCGCAAACGATTTTTTTTTTTCGCTATGTTAAAACAGAGTATTGTTCTGTTTTGTTCAGTTTTGTTTAGAATTATCAGAAATTCCCAACATGGTATAAGAGCTTGTCCAGGCTCTTTGAAGAAGTCAAAGAAGCTGAAGGAAGGTTTCTTGCTGCAGCAAATTATCCACCAGAGTGAAAACGCTGTCAAGATATTTTTCAGATTAGTTTTTTTTTTGTGTAGCTGTTGAAGAAAATTAAGTAATTTTTAATACACAGTCAAGTATTGCAAGAATGGCCAGCACCAGCACCAGCGTGGGTATGTTTAATACCCAACTCTCACAGTTCAATGGGAAAAACTATGACTACTGGGAAATAACCATGAGAGCCCTATTTTCCTCACAAGATTGATGGGAACTTGTTGAATATGAATTTGAAGAGCCAGCAAATGAAGATGAGTTTAATGGATTAACTCAGGCAGAGAAAGAGCTGTTGAAGAGCAATAAGAAGAAGGATTCAAAATCCCTTGTATTTTTATATCAAGTAGTGCATGAGAGTGTGTTTCCAAGGATAGCAGCAGCCAAGACATCCAGAGAAGCATGGCAAACTCTCAAGGCAACCTATCAAGGCATGGAGAGAGTGAAGACAGCAAAACTACAGTTGCTGAGGAAAGATTTTGAGAACCTGCGCATGAAGGAGTCAGACAGTATTGACTCATTCTTCACACAAGCAATTGGTCTGGTCACACACATAAGGTCTCATGGAGAAATTCTTGAATAAAGGAGGATTGTGGAGAAACTATTGAGGTGCCTACCCTCAAAGTTTGATGTGATTGTCACCACCATAGAAGAGACAAAGGGTCTCTCAAATTTTTCAATTGATGAACTTCATGCATCATTGATAACACATGAGCAGAGGTTGAGTAGAAATGAAAAGTCATCTCTAGAGCAAGCCTTCAAGACCCAGATGTCATTTGGAAGAGGAAGAGGCCAAGGCATAGGAAACAAGAGAGGAAGAGGCAAAAGCCAATACAGAGGTGGAAGAAACAGTTCAGCAAACGTTCAAGGAAGAGGCAGCAATCCAAATCAGAACCAAGGCCATGGCAGCAGCCAACAAAGTGGACAACATCATGCTCAAGGACAAAGGTATGAAAAATCCAATGTCCAATGTTATTACTGTAAAAAATATGGGCACTATGCAAATGAATGTAGGAAGAAGTAGCATGATATGAGTAATAGATCTAGTGCAAATATCACTAGAGAAAATATCAGCCAAGATAATGTGTTGTTAGTTTGTAATATGGCTGAAACAAACAGTGAAGATATATGGTTTCTAGATTCTGGTTGCAGCAACCATATGACAGGAAACATAGCCCTGTTTTCTGCTTTAGATCAGAGTGTGCAGTCACAAGTCACACTTGGGACTGATAGTAAAATTGCTGTTATGGGAAAAGGAGAAGTTAAAATATTTACAAAGAAAGGTGAAAAGAAAACCATAGCAGATGTCTATTATGTTCCCGGAATGAAGTGTAACCTTTTGAGTATTGGACAGCTTGTTCAAAAGGGTTACAATGTTTTCTTTGAGAATGATGTATGCACCATCATGGATAGAAAACCCAACAAAATATGTGTTTCTGAAGTGAAGATGATGAGGAACAGGATGTTCCCTCTCAGAATAAGGGCAGATTTGAAAAATAAATAAGTAATTGCAGCTGTGACACAAGAGGCTCTCCAAAGTGTACTAAAGGATGAAAATTGGTTGTGGCATTTGAGATTTGGACATCTCAACTTTGGAGGTCTTAATTTGTTGAGTAGAAAAGGAATGGTAAGAGGATTACCATTGATAGAGAAACCGGACAGCCTTTGTGAAGGTTGTATCTTGGGGAAACAACATAGAGAAAGTTTTCCATCAGGGAAAAGCATAAGGGCAAAAGCACCCTTAGAGATTGTCCACTCAGATTTATGTGGACCGATGCAAACCCCATCATTAGCAGGCAGCCAATATTTTCTAACATTTATTGATGACTTTACCAAAAAGACTTGGGTTTATTTCCTGAAGAACAAAAGTGAAGTGTTTGAAAAATTTCAAAATTTCAAAGCACTTGTAGAAAATCAAAGTGGGCTGCGTATCAAGGTTTTGAGAATTGACAGAGGAGGTGAGTATATCTCCAAAGAATTTTTACGTTTTTGCAGAGAAAATGGAATTCATAAGCAATTTACAGCAAGGTACACCCCGCAGCAAAATGGAGTTGTTGAAAGGAAGAACAGAACAATCATGGATATGGCAAGGAGCATGTTGAAGGCAAAGCATTTGCCAAATGATTATTGGGCTGAAGCTGTACACTATGCAGTATATATTTTGAATAGGTTCCCTACAAAAGCAGTGATGAACAAAGTGTCGGAAGAAGCATGGAGTGGGAGAAAGCAAGCAGTCACCCACCTGAAATTTTTTGGTTGTGTGGCTTATGCGCACATTCTAGATCAGCTAAGGAAGAAATTGGACAGCAAAGGGGAGAAATGTATTTTCATTGGATACAGTGAGGAATCCAAAGCTTACAGGTTGTATATCCCATCCGCCAAGAAGTTTCTTGTGAGCACAGATGTTCAATTCATTGAGGAGGAAGCTTGGGATGGAAGCATAGAGAAAACAGTGAATGTTAAAAATTGTTTGTCTCATGATGAAGATGATGAGGAGATGGCTGAAACACCCCAAACAGTAGCACCAACACAAGGACAGCAAGAGACACCCTTGAGGAGAAATGAAAGTGCTTCTCCAAGCACACAACAAGGAGGAAATTCAAGTGCTTCTTCAAGCACTTGCACACCAAATGAAAGAGGTAAGAAATTCAGAAATTTAAGTGACATTTATGATGAAGGAATGAATTCTTTGTTTTCTTTGTATTGTCATGTTGATGACCCTGTTCATTTCGAAGTTGCAATTAAAGATAAGAAATGGATAGAAGCTATGGATGAGGAGATGAATGCCATAGAAAGAAACAAGACATGGGATTTAGTTGAGCTACCAAAAGGTAAAGAAGTCATTGGAGTTAAATGGGTCTACAAGACCAAGAGTAATGCTGAAGGCAAGATAGAAAGGCACAAAGCAAGACTTGTTGTCAAGGGATACAAGCAGGAGTATGGGAGAGATTATGAGGAGACTTTCGCACCGGTTGCAAGAATGGAAACCATGAGAGAAGTGATGTCCATGGCAGCACAAAACAAATGGAAAGTTTACCAAATGGACGTGAAGTCAGCATTCTTGAATGGAGTGTTAATGGAAGAGGTTTATGTTGAGCAACCTCTAGGCTATGGGAAGAAAGGTCAAGAGCACAAAGTTTGCAGATTGAAGAAAGCTCTTTATGGGCTGAAGCAAGCACCAAGAGCGTGGTACAGTAGGATAGATTCCTATCTACTGGAGAACGAATTTGGGAATTGTGAGGGAGAACCCACCATTTACATCAAAGAAAAGGACAGTAAAATTTTAATTGTTGTGTTATATGTTGATGATGTTATTTTCATAGGTAATGATGACTACCTCATTGAAAATTTCAAATCAATCATGAAAGAAGAATTTGAGATGACTGACATGGGTTTGCTGAAATACTTCTTAGGAATAGAAGTAGATCAAAATAGAAATGGAATTTTTATTTCGCAGGCAAAATATGTAAATGAAGTGTTGGGAAGATTTAACATGTAGGACAACAAGGCAGCAATCACTCGCACAGTGATGGGATTAAAACTCAACAAAGAGGAAAGCAACAAGGATTTTGACCCTAGAATGTACAAGAGCATGGTTGGCAGCCTTATGTATTTAACTACAACTAGGCCAGACATAATGCATGCTAAGTTTAATTTCCATATTTATGGAGAGGCCAAAAGAAACACATTGGCAGGCAGCAAAGAGAATTCTGAGGTATGTTAAAGGTACAAAAAGGTATGTCATTTTTTATACTGTTTCAGAATGTTCAGATTTACTTGGATACATAGATATTGATTGGGCTAGAAGTGTAGATGACCGGAAAAGCACATCTGGTTACGTGTTTCACATAGGTTCAGGAGCCATTTCATGGGCTTCCAAGAAACAGCCAATTATGGCTTTGTCTACAGCAGAAGCAGAGTATGTGGCAGCTACAGCAGTAGCGTGTCAAGCGGTTTGGATGAGGAGAATGTTAAGAAGTCTATGCCAAGAGCAGGCAATAGCAACGGTTATTTTTTGTGACAATAGCTCAGCTATTGCGTTGTCCAAGAATTTTGTGTTCCACAAGAGAACGAAACACATAGACACAAAGTTTCACTACATCAAAGAATTGGTGAACAATGGAGAAATCATTTTACAACATTGCAGGACTCAGGAACAGGTTGCGGATATTCTGACCAAGCCATTGGACCAGAAAAGTTTTGAGTTTTTAAGGAAACGTCTGGGTATGACTGATAACCCAGCAGTTGAAATTAAAGGGGAGTGTTGAAATTATAATTTCAACTGCAGTGAACAGTTAAACAGCAGCAACTACTTTACTTAAAAAAGGCCACCGCCATTACTATCTTTTCACCCTTTAATTGTTTTTTGTGTTCCCGAAGGAGGAAGATCAGATCCACCGCTATGCCATTACTTCTAAACAACCGCATTAAAGAGCAGAATGGCCGAAAGTGAAAAGAACCAGCCTCGAGCCGTCGCAGCATTTATCAGCCATGGGTTTCAACACCACCGACTCAAGAAATATAACAAAAGATCAGATTTGTGTATCATGAGCAGCAGATTGTAGTAGAGATTTCATCAGCGAGTTAAAGCGGTTGATGGATAAGTTATGACCGTTTCCAGCATTGTAAAAGGCAAAAAATGTAATGCAGTATAAAATGCACACACAGCAGTGTAGAAAATATAGAGAGTTTTCTTTGTAATGCACATCAGTGCAGAAGTTTTTTTTGTAATGCGCAGTAGCGCGTATGAAAGAATGAAAAATTTACATAGAGCAGTGTAAAATTTTTCAAGAAAGAAACAGAGTGTTACAACAGTGTTAATTTTGAGCAGAAACAGAGTGTTTTGTAGATGCACAGGAGTGCAGACACAGCAATGCAAAAACAGTGTGTTGATTTTCAAAGGAGACAGAGTATTTTTCTTTCTGTAATGTACAGCAGTGTAGACACAGTAATGTAATTTTTCTTTACAGCATGAAGTTTTTGAAGTTTTTGAACTGTCTTTAAAGCAGCCTTGTAGTAATCCTTCTATTAGAGGAAGTATCGTTAAAGAATACAAAGTCCCTTTTGTCATGCATTGTTGAAACTTTGTTATCAGAAAATATTTTTTTTGTTACGAGGCGTCAAAACAGAGCGTTGCTGAAACACTGCAGTCAACAATTGACGAAACTGAGTTGCTGAAACACCGTATTCCGCAAACAATTTTTTTTTCGCTGTGTTAAAACAGAGTATTGTTCTATTTTGTTCAGATTTGTTTGGAATTATCAGAAATTCCCAACACTCGACTGGAGTTCACTTAAGCTTGACATCAATAATAGGGTATGCATGGAATCGCAGAGTGAGAGTTATACTCCAAATATCAGGCAGCAGAGGGAGAGTTAAGTGGGGTGCTGAATCAACTGCAACTATGAAATATAGCAGTAAAAGGAGCGTCAATTGGATTTCCAATTCCAGTAAGCAAGCAAAAGTCGGATGGGTGGTAACTTGTAGAGAATTTTTGTTTTCCCTAAATCTGAAGCCTCATGATGGACAACTGCAATCTGTGGCTGATGACATCCCCAGCATTTCTTCGCTCATTATTCCAATGACTAAACAAATGATGAGGATGTTGTCATGCCAGAGATATGCAAGTTGAAAAGTATTTATGACGACTCTTCGCAAACAAGAACTATGGCTAAATTGAAAATAGTTGTTACCATGCACGGGTGACAACTCTTTGCTTTGGGTAAGTATGAGAGGAATAAAAGTTCTGGATCTTAGAATCGTTAATAAGCAAAGATAAAATTGGGGAAAGAGGAAAACCACTTTCCTAATTTTTCAACCAAGTATTTTATTATGTTTTATTACAAGAAGATAGCCAAATTTGTAATTAATAAAGAAAACTTAAATTTAAATATATTTATCAAGTATTTTAACCAAAAACCTCTCTAGTGGATAATTTGATGGTGAATTCCAACAATCTGTTATGCACAAGTGTAATTATACTCACAACAACAACGTGTTTGTTTTTAGTTGCATAAGGAGTGGTCTACCAGGCGACCAATTTTCCCAAGAATTATTTTCCAATGACTGCGAAACACAAACGAATTCCACAGATTACGACGCCATCGATCAACGATTCCGGTTACTTGACGACGACGTTATTTCACCGTTTCCACTTTGCCGTTAGTGTCGCGTCTGCCCTTTAGGTGGAGCTTCAAATTTCATTACCGCCGCGCCCATTTTAAATTATTCAAAAACTTCCATTACTGCGCATTTGATTTTGAATTTGAATCTCTATTCTGTTTGTGCCCAAAATATACATGAACCAGAAAGATGCGGCGATGGGAACGTCGTGAGCCAGAGTTTGCAACAGTCAGGAAAGAATCATTTCGAAATGCAAAATTAATTGTACTGACCCTCTCCATCATTCACACAGCGATCGCAGCTGCTGCGTTCAGTGGGAAGATATGTGCACACCTATCATGTAGAGAAGAAGCCTCTAGAAGGATTGAGAAAAAGAGTGTCATGTGGCCCTGGAGAAAACGAGCGTCAAAATTGGTGCAGAGGAGGTGAAGTACCACCATGTCAGAGGCGACAACGGGAGGCTACACGCCGCTGTGCAAAGAGCGTTGTCGATGAGGAAGTGACGATCTACTCAAGCAGGCGACATAAAAGGTTTAGGCGCCGTGAGACACCTCTGCAATATCTCATGCCTCCCATCACACAAGATTCATCACACTTTCTGCACCACCCCCTTTGAAGTATTGCGATGCCACAGAAGAAGGAGCAAGGCAGAACAATATACTATCGCCTCTATTGGGGATTCAAAGTTAGTCCATGAGATTATAGTCACTTTCTGTGTATTTGTGAAAGGTCAGCAAGGAAGAAGACTTACAGTGAATGACAAGGATAAAAAATGTACATAGTGTGCCAACGAACTAGGTTTACATAATTTAAGTCTGTAAAAAATGTACGTAGTGTGCCAACGAACTAGGGTTTACATAATTTAAGTCTCTAATTTTGAAAAGTTCGCAAACAAGAACTGCAAACAATTGTCACCATGCACCTTGACAACTCTTCACTTTTTCGGCTTGTGCTTTGGGTAAGTTTTAGAGGAATAAAAGTTCTGGATCATAGAAGTTGTTAATAAGAAAAGTTAAAATTGGGGAAAGAGGAAAACCATTTTTCTAATCTTTCAACCAAGTATTTTATTATGTTTTCGTACAAGAAGATAGCCAAATTTATAAATAATAAAAAAACTTAAAAAATCAACACAGAATTACAATTATCATTATTTTTTATAATAAATTATATAAATTTAAATAAATATAATATAATATCTTTAAAATAAATGAAATTTTGTTATTTCCAACTTTAAGAAAAAGATGAAATAATTAAAATTTAAAATATTTAATATACATATATATTTGTATAATTCAATTTATGGGTTAGGGTGAAAATAACTAAAACAATGTATTTTTAAATTTAATTAGATAACTTTTATTTGAACAAAGAGTATGATTTTATATATATGAAGTTTAAATTTTATTAAATAACCAAATTTTAGTAAGAAGTACATTCTACTTTCATATATATATAAGTTTTATTTTTTTTTTAAATATCTTTTAAGGTTTTCAAAGGTGTGTAATAATAAGAATTTTAAAAACTTTCTGATGCAAGTTTATTGGTCTCATAAAGACAAGAGTGGAATCTTACATTAAGAAACACTATGACTTATTTGAATTATAAAGTTTATTGAATTAGTGATTATGTTTTAGATTTATTTTAATTTTAGCAAATTAGATTAATAACTATGATTAAACTAAAAGCTTCACCCAATTTTTAAAACACATCTTTCATAATGTATATGTCATGGAAAATAAACTAATTATGAATACCACATTTATTAGCAAAATTCACATATAATAATAGCTAGCAAAGACATATTGGCTTGCAACTTTTGAATCATTTAGATAAACATTTTAGCACTCTCTTAAGGAGGGAGATATTTGTATGGGAACCAGACGTGTAGCACTCCCTTAAACATTTTAGCACTCTCTTAAGGAGGGAGATATTGGTATGGGAACCAGACGTGTAGCACTCCCTTAAGCTAGGAGACGTTAAGGGATAGAAATTGAGTGGGACCCAAATTCGTTTACTAAATGGAATAGAAAGTATTTTTAATTAAGCAAAGATTAAAGGAAATTCAAAATTTTCAAAAGAATTGCATATAAGAAACCATAGTTATGAAGTGAATGATCATGCCTTTCTAAGATTTAAAGCTAGGAAAAGCTCCAAAAAGATCCAAAGTTTCCCCTTGATTTGTGAGGATACTTGAAACCCAAATTCGTTTACGAAATGGAATAGAAAGTATTTTTAGTTAAGCAAAGATTAACGAAAATTCAAAATTTTCAAAAGAATTGCATATAAGAAACCATAGCTATGAAGTGAATGATCATGCCTTTCTAAGAGTTAAAGCTAGGAAAAGCTCCAAAAAGGTCCAAACTTTCCCCTTGATTTGTGAGGATACTTGAAATCTTCAACAAGATAAATTTATCATCTTGCTTCACCACTAGTATGGCATATGTACATTTGGTTTCAGACACCGTATCCCTAATGTAACTCACATTTCGAATTAGAAACAACTAAATCATTTCCAAGCTAGCAACAAAGGAAATAAAAAAAAAATTAAAAAAATAAAAAAAATAAAATCAGCACACCCACATGCTAAGATACCATCTAATAAACAAAATATATTCCAAGTTTTCCCACTTAAGAATATGAAATAGTTATGCACTTGATGCATTTGTTCTTGTATAGTAAATGAGTATTATATATTTTTGCTATTTTATTTCGAATTCAAAGATATTTAAATAGGATACAATCTCAATATTTTGTAGAGTAAATGAAAAAAAATAGATTTTGTTGTTATTTTTTTTGAACTAAAAATTAATTATAAATGTTTTGTGAGAAAGAGATCAATAACCAGAAGTTGCAGGATTTTAAACAATGGACAATAGTTTTAATATTTCTTTTAATACATCTGAAATATGGTTGCAACTGCAATCTGCCCCATTCATTCATTATTGGATGGAATATACAAATTGACACTTATTATTCCCCTTCTACTACACTAACCCATCCTTTTTCCCATGAAAACTTGATAGAAGCTTATCAAAAACTAGACTTTACTAAAAGATCCCAGACCCTTCAACTATTTCTAGCTATTTATAGTCCTCTGCCAAAAGGTAATTCTCCTTATGAGTCATCCATTTTTCCTGATAGGACCAAGCAAATTACCACTATTTTGTCCTATTTGATTGGTTATAACTCTAATCAATCTATCAATGAAGCCATCCTTGGTTTCTTATCCATGTTTTCTACTCATTCTAAACCCACTATTATTTATGATTTCAATAATTTCATTGTTGAAGCCATACATGAGCAATTTGTCAAGTTCAATACTGAAGAAGTATTCAAGTATGCTTCAGTACTTGTTAACCTTTTTATATATTTTCAGGGGGACAAATTCCCATTTTATTTACAAAAGTTAGTTGAGGAAGGAAATCAACAATCAATGATATTCTGGACTTCAATGGGGATGAATGAAAAATAAAAGTTTACATATAAAACATTCATAGAACTGTTTATTCATCGAACTATCAGTCTTATCAGTAGCAATCCCGTACCAAGGATCAATGAGGAGATTATTAAAGAATTACAGTTGGTTGATCAAGCTACAACAGGAGATTGGTATTGTTACCAAAACTTCATAGAGATCACGTTTTATGGTTGTGAGCTTCCACCCTACAAACTGCCCAAGTACCTCCCTATCAAAATCTTTGCACTAGAATACTTAAGGCAGAGGTTAAATGTAGATGAAGTACACTTTTGGCTGCCAAGAATAAATCACAATTCAAGCTAGAAGCCCAAGTTGGTCCATTCATCTATAACACCAGGGCAACATGATAGGAAGTAGACAAATTACTAAAGTAGATGAAGTTTGGTCTAAGTTTCACTTGGTCTTATGACCCATTGGGAGTGATTTCCAAACTCAGGGTGGAGAATAAATTTACACCAAATCATCACACAGGTAGGTCTAAGTAGAAAAGTATAAAAATCAGTTGGAATGGATAGAGAACACCATCCAAGAGGCTCAAGAACATCAGTTTCTACATCTAATGTGCAAACTCCACTTGCACAAGAAAATACAACCACGAGAGGGAGGGAAGAACAATATTCACCTACAACTAAAGAAACAAGTTAGGGCTTTAGGGTTGTACACAGGAAAGCAAGACCTAGGATCTTTGAAATTGTTGGTGCCACAAATGAAACTCATAAGACATCATTTGATGGATTGGGGGTTCCAAAGATGGCTATGAGCTTGAGGAATTAGACATAAGTTATAGAGTTGCAACTATATTGGAGGTAAAGAAGATCATCACCAAGAAAAATCTCACCCTTCAGCTACAGGAAAAGTGTAGAAATGTCGATACCATAGTTCAGAGGTTTTTCAGCAAAATAGAACCCTTGACCAACAATGGTTTACCCTCTATGCTTATAATTAATGATAAGTTGATGCCAATTGAGGATTATGTTTAGAAGCTAACAGAGGTGGGCAAACCTGCAACTTCAGTTTCAAACATTACAAGTTCTATAAAATTGGCACTGAAAGTAAATATGCTCAAGGATACATTCTTTATTTTGAATGAAATGAGACACATATTTTTAGTAAAGCCAACTTTTACTAAATATACATAGATGGATGAAGTTTACAGGAGGGTGTTAGCTACTTATACCAATAGGTTTCATTTTTCATGATTGGCAGGGGAAGTGCCAATATGATCTACTTTGGTGATGCAAAGATCTCATATTGGTGTGGAAAACACCTCTCTGCAGTTGGTTGATGATGTCCTACTTCTCAATGGGTGATCCAACAGTCTAAGCTGGGTCATGCCATGTTTCAATTGTTTGTTGTAGATTAGAGAAAGAAATCTGTCCAAACTGTTCAATCTTGGCAGATAAAGTAGTTAGGTAGAGAATGAAGGTTCCCAACTGTTTAATCTAGGGCCTTGGAAGTAATAAGGATAGCCTTAGATAGATAAACCAAAAGAAAAAGCCAAAGGAAAAGAAAAGGGACATGAGGGTTTGCAAGTCTAAGTGCACCCTCCTTGAAGTAACAAAAAATGCTAGGCAATAGAGTGGGTAGGTAGATGGGGTTGCAGAAGCATGATTTATGACATTTCACTGGCCTAAGCAAAGGAAACACATGGTGGCCAGTGCAGATCCTCCTATTCAGCAGTTTTGTAGCAGCAAATGAGGCATATCTAACTTCCCAATCATTTCCCATCACACTCTTTGCTAACATCCCAATATCACCTTTGTTCATGAGAGGAAACAAACTCATTGATTGAACCTTGTTCCATAAAGAGCCACATTTCCTGTGTAAAATTCTTTTCATTTTGATCTACTCCCTAACTAAGTTTGTTTCCTAAAAAACTTAGTATCTATCACTTCCCATTCACATTTCCCTCCAAAACTAACTACTAACTCTATCTATGCTTAATTCCCTATATTCCCCTTTCCCTATTACTATAGCACTAAGGTGTATAAAACCCCAAAAAAATATGTATATTCCCTCCCCTTTGGCATTATAGCCCTATGTTCAAAAATTGGATAACCATGCAGAATCAAACCCTGGTTCAAAGTGCGTTGTTTAATATCAGGGATTAAACTAACCCCACGTTGGTTTAATAACCTAAACCCTACCCCTTTTCCCCTTACAACCCCTTTGAAATGATGTCTAACCCGCGCTATTTGCAATACACGCCAAAAAACCCACTTTTGCCCCTTACCCAAAGTTTTGATTAAAGCGCATTGAACACAAAAAACATTGAAAAACCCATATTTTCTTTGATTTCCAAAGGTCCCGCCAGGCGTGCTTCTCCATAGAAAACAATAATTTATTGCTCACCCCGCTGTCGTATTGTCCTTTCATCTTGGCAACCCGTCGACCGTCGGATCTGGGCTTTCCCATCCGACGGCCCATATCAATATCGGGCCACCCCCGATGTCCGGACGTTACCTCCCGAAAAGTGTCAGAGGGTGACGTCAGGGCAGTGCCACGCGTCGCTCCCAGGTTATATTGGGAGGCCGCCTGCCAATACCACCCCCGTACCATAAGTGGTCCAATGGAACCGCTTACCGCCCTCCGTATACCGCCTGCCCGCGTCACACACACGTCACGCCAAGTCGGCCCCGCATCAGTGCCCGACCCGCCATCGCTCCTACCTGTCCGCCACCTCATCAGTCCCCGTGGACCACTCACAGGCCGCCACATCACCCTTCCGTACCCGACCCCACCCGGTGACGTCATCCGTCAAAAAACGCGCCAAAGGCCCAAAAAGTCCATATTTTCACCAAATTTCGCGTTTTTCTCATATTTTCACCAAACTCTACTGTGCTCTCTGCATGTGTTTTACGACGTCCTCGCCGCCAACCTGCAACAAATCGATTTAAAGACCGTGGGCGCCTTCAATTCACCTGCATTTGTCACCATTGCCAGAATTCACCAGGTATTTCTCCAAAATCTCCCCTCCGCACCTGGTTTTGTGCATAATTCACCAAAACAAGCTTAAAAAGAGTGAAAAACACTGTAACCTCCAGCAAATCCTCTGTGGCCACCATTTATCTTCAGTTCTAAGGTTGAATTCACCTACAGAAAGTCCACATTGAGCCAAGTTTCCATCAATTTACAGTCAGTTTGCGCATTCGTGAACTCAAACCTTTGCTGCACTAACTCACCAGGAAAGCAGCTCTTAAGTCCCAGCATTTGCTCATTGAACCTCTTTCATGAGCATTGTAATTGATTTTCACCATAATTCACCTGTTTTCCTCTGCAAATCGCCCTGCTCTTGCAAAATTCACTACCCCGTGTTGCTGTGCCTACAAAATCAAGTTCAAATCCATTTCCAAGTGTTAGTGAACCATGGAGACACCAGTTGCACTGAATGTTGCACCTCTTAATGCCCCACACAGAGAGCTGGAATGGCAGGCCCTGGGTGATAGAGATTACCAGATGACAGAAACACTCTCAATGCACACCAAATATAATATTCATGTACTCAATGAGCTGAAGGCCAAGCACCTCAGTGGAACTGATATT
Organism: Pinus tabuliformis; assembly: GCA_031772625.1. NCBI lineage: Eukaryota > Viridiplantae > Streptophyta > Pinopsida > Pinales > Pinaceae > Pinus > Pinus tabuliformis. The sequence goes on from CM062818.1 coordinate 233,857,932, forward strand.
CTAGGGATTTGGGACTCCCATTTATAACCTCCCTCAAGTCAATGTCCTTCTAGATTTAATTCACAGATGCAATGCCAACTATGACCCATGTCAAAGGGCTGTCCTCAATTCCTCAGGTTCAGTTTTGTTCCATGTCACCCCTAAGGCTATAAATCAAATGCTGAACTTTCACTCTACAAAGCCATTGACTCCTCTTTCCATGATGGACTTGCTAAAGAAAGGAGGCAAGTTGTCTAGTGCCCAAATCATAAAGATTAATCAGCTGTTCATTGAATCAGGCTCTCAAACTGTGAGGACCCCTCCTATAGGAAATGTATATTTCAATGAGTTGGGCAGGTTGCTTGTGGATTTGATCAGTTATGTCCTGGGTTACAGATCAACTGAGGATGCTGATGAAACCATTCTGGCGATGATGTCTATCTTCTCCCCTGGAATGCCTCCTTCTGTGCACTATGATTATGCTGCATACATTGCCAATAAGATTCATGAACAATTGATGAATCTAGAGAGGGAAAAGGTGTTTAGATACACTTCATACATCTACCACTTGTTCCTATTTTATCAACCTGATGGCTTCCCTATTTCTCTCAAGAAGATGGATGTCCAAGGGAACCCAAGGTCTGTAGTGTTCTGGTCCTCAGTTTTCCATCTGACATGCTTTTCACCATACAACTACTGTGAATTCATTGACCTTTTCATCCATCCAGCCATGTCCTTGCTGTTGAGTGCCCCTCCTCCAAGATTAACAGATGAGATGCAAAGGATCCTCCAGCTCTCAAAAGCCTACAGCATTGGGGATTGGTACTTTTACCAAAACCACACAGTGATCAGGATATATGGCTGTGAGCTAGCCCCATATAGACTGCCAAGATATGTCCCCATGAGACTCTTTGCCCTAGAGTACTTCAGGCAGTTTGGAAATGCAGACATGGTCCATTTCCACAGTAAAAACAAGAAGGTACAGCTGAAGGTCAGAAATCAGCTAGGCCCATTCATTTACAACAAAAGAGAAGAGGCATGGAAAGAAGCAGATAAGATCCTAGAGAGCCTCCGATTGCAAACCAGTTTCCTCTGGTCACCCTATGACCCCAATCACTTCATTAGTCTTAGAAGGGTCAAGTATAAATTGGCTAGTTATGATCATGTAAGGCTGCCCCACATTGAAAAATATGCTAATCTGTTAGGATGGAAAGAGGGCACATTAGAAGAAGCAAGTAAAAAAGAAGAAATTCTACAAAGAGAAGTAAGGAATCTTGAGAAAGAGGCTGACTTGGAAACTTGTGGGCAGGTTTCCTCCTCTTATCAAGTGCAACTCGGACCAGCTGCCTCATCCTCTGCAGCCCCCCAGCAGGCAGCTAAAACTGCTCCTCAGGTAGCCAGCAAAGGTAAAGAAAAGGAGATGGAACAAGAACTGCCACCCCCTACAGCAGAACAGCAGATGGATCAGCCCAAACAACAAGAACAAGTGGCTGAAGCTCCCATTTCTACAGAGTAGCAGGCTCAACAAAGTGTGCCTCCAAGGGAGGAAATAATAGTGGAGACCTCAGTCCTCCAAACACCAATAAATGAAGAAAGAGGCAAGAAGAGGGACAGAGAGCAAGAGACTCCCCTCACCACATCAACAAATCAAGGGGAGAAAAGGCAGAGATTGAATCCTCTTTCTGAAGAGGAGATGCCTATTGGGCAATCATTGGGTATGGGCCCACCAAGCATGGAGGCATCTGCCAGTTCCTTTTAGCAGGAACAAGAAAGAACCCTTGGAGGAGAGGTCAGCTCCTCAAGCTAGCAAAGGAGGGCTGAATCGGGCATAAAGCAACAGTTTATTGACATCAAGAAGAGGAATGAGCCGGTGAGACTTCAGTTGTACAACCACTTACTAAAGATGGCCCCTACAAACCAACAGAGGCTCATGTCAGCACATGACATAACAGAGGGGAAAATGACTATGAGTCATTTCATGCCCACCATGTTGTAGCCACAGTCAGCTGCAGATTATATAAGGACCAACCTTGAGGTTCTTGCAAAACACATCCGCCCAATGGACCAGATAGAGCTTCACAAGCAAACGGGTGAGATGGTCTATTCAACTCTTGCAGACAAGACCTTCTTGGCACATAAATTGCAAAACAGTCTGCACAATACAACTGCTCAACTTGAGTTGGAGAAGGCATCCTCTCAGGCCAAAGACAATAGGATCAGGTCTTTGGAAGACATTATTATAGAGCTTGGGCATGACCCAAAGGATCCCAAAGCTGTACAGGCACTGCTAAAGGAAAGAGATGCAGATATTGCAGCTTTGAGAAAGATGGTGAAAATTCCAGCAACCCTTCACCCTCAAACAGAAGAGGTTGCTCAGCAGAGGAAGGACCAGGATGTGGCAGCCATGCTGCTAACACTGCACAAGCAACTGGTCCAAACAGAAGGCAAATTAGTAGAAACAGAGGCTGCATTACAGGCAGCCCTGCAGCAGAGAGAAGGAGGCCAAACATCTCAGCCCCCTCAGCCAGTTATAAACCTTGAGGAGCCTCCTCAAACTATCACTCCTCCCACAGGGCAGACAGCTGAAACAGGCCCATCAACATCAGCACCAGCAACAACATCAGAGCAGGCTCAAAACCTAGACATGCAGAAGATGATGAAGGAAATTCAAGTCCTAGAGGCCCAGATGGCAGAGCTGAATGAAGCCAAGGAGAAATTGGCCACAGTGAATGAAAAATATGACAAATCAAAACAAAGTGTAGCTGAGAAAACCAGGGAAGTCAGAGCCCTGGAGAAAAAGATAAAAGAGCTAGAGAAAGAGCTCTCCCTTGAGAAAGTGCTAGCTGAGATCAAGAAAGTCTTATGGGCCAATATTGGCCAATCAATAACAGATCAATGGCAGTACATAGACATTATTCATGAGCACATGGAGCTCATAGGCAGGGCACACAAGGAAAGCCAAAGAGCAAGGGCATCTCTAGGCACCATGCCTGAGATAGCCAACAGAATGATCAATGTCCTCAATAACCGCACAGGCCCTCAGCTGGCAGCAATAGGGATCACCAATAGAACTGACACCATCTTGCTGATAAAGAGGGTCCTAACCTTGAGAAGTTTGGTGTAGACATTGGATAGAAGGTGCCAGGAGATGCAAACAGAGGTAAATAAGTTCACTGATAAATTTACAGCATTACATAGCAGAGGCCTTCCCAGCCTACTAAACAGTGCAGGTAGGTTGTTGTCACATGAGAATTATGCAAAAAGGGTGAATACATTTGCCTCCAATCAGATCATTGTAGGATCAAGCACCCCAGAAGAAGCAGGGCCTGCATCTGGGCAGAGCCTCTATCAAAAAATAGAGAATTTATTTTTCATCATGAATGAAATTAGACATTTGTTTGAAGTGCCTCCTAATTACTTCAAATATATAGAGGCGGATGAGACACTAGGCACAATTTTGAGGCATCAGTTGCCTACACAGGAATGGTGGACCAGCATGATACAGACATTGCTGTAGACACACGGGTCTTCATCAAATTTTCACATCAAAATACAAAATCATCGTGTTCAGACAGGTGATACATCCACTATGATTGTAAAAGACTGGGCTGAGCCAACTCAGCAAAGCAACTTTGCCACCAAAGCAACAGTGACAGGTACAGATGACAGGGCCGAGAAAGCTATAGCACAACAGAGTCATAAAGGCGCCATTCAGATTTAATGAAGAGCGCTCAACCGACTCACTGGCCTCCAAAAGTCAAAAAGCTTTCTGACAGAACTAAAGGATATTCATTGTGTATTTAAAGCAGCAATAACTTTCTTATCTTCTATTCTGAAAGTTGGTGAACGCAGTTATTGAGCAACTGACTCAGCATTCAGATATTTTGTGAAAATCGATTGTATATATATCCCCTCGCACAAGCTTGCAGAGGTTGTTGATTTTCTCTTCAGAAGAGCCTATGTTGTAAATTTCAGAGTTTAATACATGGAGCTAATGGAATTTCCAAAGTTCTGTGTTGTTTGATGCGTTGCGGTGTGTTTGCTTACTGCTGCAGGATTCCTACATATTTCATGGCACAATAAGTCTTTTTTAACCTTTCTTGTTATGTATTTCATTCCTTCATAATCCTTTCATGCTTTATATTCCACAGTTTAATAGCACAGAAAAAGAATAGTCTCAGGATTTATTCATTGAATACCCTGAACTCAATCTATGCTGTTATGAATGTTTTCCTCCAGTTATAGTTATGAAAGTGTAATTCTTAATTGCTGCACCTTCAGACTAAAACTTTCACAGTGACTATTGTTCAGGAATTCAAACCTGCTCCTGGGTGATATGTCTCATTCTCACATCACCAGCTTAGTGAAAAACTCTTAACTGCCTTTCACTGGTTAATCATACCTCATCACCACAATTTCAAGTTTGTTTCATGATATATCTAAATGGCCCTGCAGTTTAAAGCAATCTTACTCAATACTTCAAACAACCCATAATCACAGACTCCATTGCCCAATGGACTGAAATTGTCTGAGGATCTCATCTTAGCTACTGGAAGACATCATTCAACCAAAATTTGAATCAAAACTCTCACCTCATAACTAGCCTAAAATCCTCAAGAACAGAATTAAAAAACTAAAAGAGAGAGCCCTCTCTGATTATAGGTTGGCTAGAACCTATAATCCAAAGCTTGGTTAGTGGTTACCCCGGCCGTATTCCCTTAGGAGTCAAAGGGAACAACCTGGGTGTTAACATAAATGGCGACTCCACTGGGGAACTGAATGAACTTCATAACCTCCTGCCTGGTTCTTAATATTGTGGATAAAGCCTGAGTGACAGCTAGACAGCCTTAGAAACTTCCTCTGCTTCGCATTTGCAGGAGTACATAAAAGCAGCCTCAGTCAATCTTTATTCAGTCTTAAGTTCCATACAGTTGTGCTATGCCTGACCAGTCCTTGTCAAAGAATCACTATCTCTCAGAAAATTCTCTTAAAGAAAATCTCAGAAACTGGCTCCTAAGAAGAAAACTCGTTATACAAGATCAAACCCAGATCCTGATCCATCACCAGAGTTCCAAAATCCAAACTTGATTTCAAGAATCCTTAAGAGGCACAAATCAGAAGGAACTTTATCAGATTCAAGTTCTGAAGCAGGATGTCAAATTAATATTCCAACCCCTGCTAAGGTTTCTCTACCTCCTCATACCACCATCCCACAGTCTCCTAGTTCTTCATCCACTTCACGAGGTATCCTTTCAACCACTCCATCAACTACACACACCCCTTTCATCCCTTTTCCTCCACTTGTCCCATTTGTCCCAGTTTTCCCTATTGTCCCACCAAACATGGCTAATAGGTATGCTCCACTGCAATTACCTGCCAATCCAGGACCTATGCCTCAAGATTACCAAAGCAAGATTTCATATTTTGATGGTACTGGCTCTTATCCAGCCCTTCAACATACTAAGAAAATGCAGGACTACTTTGAAAATTATGAGATAGATGATGATGGGGTTAGGATGAAAATTTTTGTGCAAAGCCTAACAGGAGATGTAAGAACATGGTTTAGGTCACTCCCAGCAAACTCCATAGCTGACCCTGAAGCCCTTTATCAAACCTTTATCAACAGATGGGAGAAGAAAAAGGATCCACTTCATATTTTATCTGAATACAATACTATCAAAAGAGGTCCCCAAGAAACTGTCTTGGATTATTGTGCTCGGTTCAACAATGTTTACAATGCTATTCCCCAAAATCTCAGACCCCCACCTGACCTAGCTCTATACACCTTTCCTGATGGGTTTGATTCAGATATGGCATACCAATTAAGAGAAAGAGCTCCCCGAACTCTAGCTGAAATGCAAGACATAGCAGTGAGTGTAGAAGCCAACCTGATAGCTAGGAGAAATAGGACCAGAACTGAAAGAAAGACTACCTTCAAAGAAGAGCCTTCAGGCTGGGATCAGAAATTGGATGCAATAATCACTGGCATGCATAGGTTAGGTGACAGAGTAGAATCAGTTGAGAGGAAATCATCATGGGAAGCACCACAGAATAATCCTATCAGGAATCCCAATTTTAGAAGAAACCAAAATCCTAATGTTGGCAAGGCAAGCCCTGAACCAGAAATTAGACCTCCATTCCAAGAAAACTATGCTGAAACATCCACTTCTAATGAGCAGATAGATGACACCCACATCAATTTGATGGGCCTCAACAATGATCAGCAAGTCTTTCTGAGTCAAGAGGATCATGAAGATGAAGACATCAAGCAGTTCCAAACCAAGTCAGGTGAGTCATTTGACTTTAAACAAGGCTATGACACAGCTGTTTATGAAGTTCATAAGCAATACAAGCTAAGGAGCAGAACTATAAATGTGACACAGCCTGAGAAAACAAAGGATAGCCTGCAGCCTAAGAAAGCTATTGTCACTGAGCCTATTAACAAAACTGATTCAATTGCAAATGAAGTAACAGTTGAAGAGGTAACCGAACCATTTCCCTTGAGTAAACAACCAATGGTTACACCTCCTTCACAGCATAATCCAAGCAACACTTTTCAAAAGGTAAACAAAAAGGACAAGCCTCAAGATCAGAGTGAGAGTTGTTAGCTACCTATACCAATAGGTTTCATTTTTCATGATTGGCATGGGAAGTGCCAATATGATCTACTTTGGCAAGGCAAAGATCTCATATTCTGATAAAAGGCACACATGTGCATTTAGTTGCTGCTATTATGCTTCTCAATGGGTGATCCAATAGCCTAAGCTGGGTCATGCCATGTTTCAATTTTTGTTGTAGATTAGAGAAAGAAGTCTGTCCAAACTGTTTAATCTTGGCAGACAAGTAGTTTAGGTAGAGAAGAAAGGTTTCCAACTGCTTAATCTGGAACCTTGGAGGAAATAAGGGTAGAAGTAGATAGAAAAACAAAAGAAAAAGTCCAAAGAAAAGAAAAGGCAGATAAGGGTCTGCAAGTCCAAGTGCACCCTCCAAGAAGAAATAAAAAATGCTAGGCAAGTAGATGGGAAGGCAGCTGGGGTTGCAGAAACATCATTCCTTGCAAAATAAAGGTGTGCTGAAATGACCACAAAGGAAAATCAATGGTTGAGAAGCTCCTCTTCTCCATCAGGTTACAGCAAAGAAAGGCAGCATGTCTAACTCCCCAATTTCCCCTTTCACTCTCATAACTAACATCCCTTCATCTATTGAGATTGATGAAAAGATCTGAGGTTTCATGGTGGTTCTTATTCTTTTAAAAAGCCACATTTCTTGTCTAAAATTCTTTTCATTTTGATCTACTCTCTAAACTAAGTTGTTTTCACATAAACTTAGTGATTTCATCCATGTTTCACCCCTGTCGCCCATATTAACCCCTAACGTCTATTTATCTAAATCCCTCATATCTTCCTTCCCCTTACTACTATAACACTATGGTGTATACATCCCAGCATTATCTACATATCCTCCCTTTGGCATTATAGCCAAATATGTTGTTTAGGGAAACTCCAATCCACCAGGGGCTGTGGTCAACCCAGTCTTGGGGTTGCTCTAACCTCTGGTTATGAGCAACAACCTTTCCCCTAAGCTCTCACCTTCCCTCTGCTCAAAAAACACAGAAAACCCCTTTTCCCCTGCTAAACCCACTCCTAAACCTTTTTTCCCTTATAAAACCCTTGAAAAAAGCCAAAAATCCCGAAAAACGCACAAAAAACCCTTAACTCTAAAGTTTTCCGCCTACAAAAATATTAAATTGAATATTTTAATAGGCTAGTGGGCCCCCCCAACCTGCACGATCCGTCGGAGGGCCTGTCAGCCGTCGATCTTCCGCCACCCATGATCCGACGGTGGGCGGGTATTCTTAGGCCCGGATCTGCCGACCTTTAGCGTCCGGGGAAAATGGTTTTCCGCCCCGTACAGGGACGCGTGTCAAACGCTGGGGTTGTTCGGAGCCCCCCTCCCCAATACCACTCATCAGCAAAAGCGGTGCGGGGAACCCGCTTACCACCATCCCGATACCGCTATTCCCTCACGTCATCACTCACGTCAGCCTGACATCATGTTGCTTCCGCCCACCCCCGCGCGCCGTGGCCCTCCACGTAGCCTTGCCACCTTATCCATCTGCCACCGTGTCCTGCCACCCTGGCTTACACCTCAGCAGCCACGTCACCTCCGTACCCGGGCCCCGCCATGACGTCATGCTGACGTCATTGGCGGAAACGCGCCAATAAGCTATTTTTGCCAAAATTGCCGTTATTAAGGCCCGAAATAGCCATTTTGTGTCATTTTCGAGCGAAAATACACTGAGCTCTTGCTGCTGCTTCCGCGCCAGACTGTTCCTGAAGCTGCAAAATTCAAATTTGTGCCGCCCAAGCTTATCAATTCAGCTACCTCGTGCCTCCACAGTCCGACCCGCAGACCATTTAAGCGTTCCATCCAGGTATTCACCGCAATTCCTCTGTTTAACCCATGCTTACCATTTCACTGTAAAATTGTCATTTAAGCACCTATTAAATTCCATTTAAACTCTGCACCTACTACCTAGAGTGAACCAAGCAACCTGCATTACCCCAGAACTATAATTCGACATTGAAGCAGTCGTTCCACGGATTAAAACTGTAAAATTTTCCTCGAGGTGCTCAGCATTGTTCCCTTTTGTCGAGTACAGGCCAGTTGCAATTGCTACCAAAGGAGACCTCATACCCTCTGCAACTTACTCTTAGCAATTCACATCCCTGTGAATTTGCAGCAAACAGCAGAAACTAGCTTGCATTTTCCACTGAAAAAACACTTTAGACTTGGTCTACATTTGGCCTATTACTCAAGCTCTTTAAAAACTTTGCAGACCATTGCCATCACCTTATTTCAAAACCAAGTTTTACAATGGCTGCTTCTGCATCCTCATCCCTCAGTGTAGCTCCATTAAATCCACCAAATAAAGAGCTGGAGGCCTTGGCATTTGCTGACAAAGACTGTCTTATTGAAGACTTTGAGGGTAACAGGGACTTCTTGCAGATCTTCACTCAACTGAGAGAGGACTATAAGGATGGTCATGGTACACATGGGATATGGGAGTCAAACCTACCATACTATTGTCTCCCAGCTGTAAATGTCTTCCCTGAAATCATTCACCTATGTGCTGAAAACTATGATGTGCAGCACAGAGCTATTAGCACTCCATCTGGGAGGATCCTTTTCTACATTAATGCTGAGTCCATCAACAAAATGTTACATTTTGATCAGACAGAGTTGCTGATCCCATTTTCCATGAACTATTTGCTGGACACTGGTGCCAAGATGACCAGTGAGGAGATCCAAAAGGTCACCAGGAATTTCATGAGACCTGAGTGCCAGCCTACAGGGCCACCTCCATACCTGAATGTCCATTTCAATGATATAGGCAGGCTTCTTCTGGACATGATTGCCTATGTGTTGGGGTACAAAAACAGTGAGCATGTGGATAAAACAATGCTGGTATTGCTATTTGCTTACAGCCCATGCCAACCCCCTGCCTGCAAATATAACTTTGCTAAGTTCATAGCTAACAAGATTCATGATCAGTTGAGCAGAGTGGACAGATAGGGGGTCTTCAAGTACTCGGCCTATATTTACCACCTGTTCAGGTACTACCATTCTGAAGCCTTCCCATGCTACATTAAAAGGCTGGATCATAGAGGGGAAAGACGATCTGTCATCTTCTGGACCTCTGTCTATCACAAAGTCACAAATTCACCCTATACCTACTGTGAATTTGTTGACCAATTTGTATACCCAGTCTCTTGCTTGTTGATGAGGTCCCCTCCTCCCAGAATATCAAATGAGATAAAGAAAGCTCTGCAGCTTTGCAAAAAATATAAAATAGGTGATTGGTACCTATATGAGAACCATACTGTCACTAGGATCTATGGCTGTGAGCTCTGTCCTTACAGGCTCCCAAAATATGTACCTATGAGGTTATTTGCCTTGGAGTATTACAGGCAATTGATTCAGTCCGAACTCACCCATTTCCACAGCTCCAAAAAGAAGGCCCACCTCAAGTTCAAACATCAGTTGGGCCCCTTCATCATGAACAAGAAAGAAGGGTGGGAAGAGGCAGACCTAATCCTTAAGGATAAATACAAGCTGTCCTATAGTTTTCGGTGGGTCCCTTATGACCCTGAAGGTTTCATCACTGCTAGGAGAAATAAGTATAGGCTTATAGGCATTAAGCATTGCCATTACCCACATATTGAAAAATATGCCAACCTGCAAGAATGGCAGATGGATACTCTAGTTGAAAATGTAACTGAGGAAGAGAGAATGCTAAAGAATAGGAGGGAGCTTGAAAAAACTATTGACCTAGACTATGTGCAGCAGGTACCTTTCAGACCGCCTTATTCAGTGGGAGAAGGGACCTCGGCTACAAGGACTGCACCACAGGCACCCTCTACATCAGCACCGGTGATAGACAAAGGCAAAGGTATAATGGGTGCAGAGGAGGAAGCAGTGAAGGAAAAGTTTGCCCCTGTAACAAAGCAGCAAACAGAGCAGCAGCTAGAACAGCAGCAAGGGCAAACTGTCCTACCACAAACTGGGCTGCCAGCAGCTCCAATAATGCAAACACCACCAGCTCAAACTGAGCCATTAACTGCCCCAATTTTACAGACCCCAGCACATGAGGAAAGGGGTACAAAAAGAGAAAGAGAAGAGTCCACTCCTCTCAGTGGATCCTCCCACCAGCCAGAAGCCAAAAGGCAAAGAGCAGACTCCCCAGAGGTAGAAGACATTACTGAAGATGTCTTGGACAGTGCAAGAAAAGACAGAGAGGGCAGTCAGCATACAGGTACAAGCTCCTTTCAGCAGGAGCAAACTTTACAGCTCGGTCTGGAGGTGTCCTCTTCTTCCCAACAAAGCAAGAAGCCCAAGAGCACCAAGGCTTCTTTCAAACAAATAAAAGCTCAGAATGAGCTGCTAAGGGCTGAGGTCTACAAGCAATTCATAGATGCAACACCAGCCCAACAAGAAAGGCTAATGTCGATATATGACATTCAGGAGGAAAAATTGCTCCTTAGCCACTTTAAGCCCAAAGGGCCGCAGCCTAAGACAGTTGCAGATTTTGTAAAGACAAGGGTGGAGGTCCTAGCCAGAGATATACATCTAATGGACCAGATTGAACTCCATAAGCAAGTGTTACACTAAAAAATGTCACCATGACTATTTACAGTTAGTATGGCTCAATCAACTGTCATGCTACCCTCTTAGGCAAGTCTTATGCCTCTGCTATCCATCTCAAACTCAAAGAAGAGAGAAAGTCTTGTAAAAAATGTGTTTATCTCTGGGGACGCAGGTTCTCTCAAGCCTTACCTGCGGGGACGCTCACAATGTTCACAAAAGCTGCGTCCTAGGACGCTCTGTATGTTAAGGGACAGGTGCGTCCTTCTGTAAAAGGCAAAATGCGCAAGTTTCATCTTAAAAAAGTTACTTGTGGTTACTTCTAGAACCTTCTAGAGGTCGGTTTGATGAAATGGATGCGCCTCCAGTTGGTTCATGTATCCCTATTAAGGAGGAACTTATCCCATCAATAAGGGAGCTATCCCACCCAAAGAGGGGGATTATCCCATTGATGGTGGACCTGAATAACCTCTTTACAGCACTATAAATAAAGGCATTGAGCCAGAGGGAGGGGAGGTTGAAGCTATACATTTTCTTTGGGTAAATGCTGCAGGAATTAGGACTCCCATTTAGAACCTTGTGAGGAGAGATTGTCTTTGCTTGATTCTACTTGGAAGTGGGTGAGCTTTGTCAAAGTAGAGGAAAACCCTTGATGGACCCTGGGAGGAACTTGCACAACACCAAGGCCAGGTTGTAAGAGTTTCTTTGTTTCGTTATTAATACAAACTGGTTCATTTTTCTCAATAGCTTGTGTTAATAAGTTATTTCATGTGTTCCTTGGTCTGCATGTTGAATATATGTTTTATTATATGAGATGCAAGTGCTTGGTAATTGTTTGATTGTTTGTGGTTGCAGGAATTGATGTGAAGGAGGAGCTCATCCGGATCGGCAAGGACGGACTACAACAACAGCGTTTTGGAATAAGGTAAGCCTAAACACTTGTAGTTTTCATGGTTTAAAAGATGTATTTAGAGAAAGATTGCTCCATTTTGTCTTGTTTGTCACTAGAGAGTTTAGACTCTTAGGGAGGTCAGTTGTGTCCGCACAAACGACTTTTTCCGCCACGACAAATTGGCGACTCCGCTGGGGAATCCATTAATGTGAAAGTCTTTTCCTTTGTGTGAACTTTGCTCTGAGAAAATCATTTTTATTTTCTGGTTTTTGACTGTGAGAATTAGTATTTGGGTGGCTTAGCTTTAGATTTAGTTAGATTTGGTTTTTCTTAACTTTTCCAGAAGGACGCACCCTCTGAGTACTGCACAGTGCGTCTTTGGACGCGCTGTTGCCGTTTGCACAGAGCGGGCCCGCGCCTGTTCTAACGGGTTGCCTGCGTCTTCCTGTAAAAATTTAGAAAAACTCCATTTTTGCTTTAATTGCTTTTAGATTTTGTTTTTTCTTAGTGTTTTCTGCCCAGATCCTTTAGTACCCTGTCAAAAATTTTCACCTGAACTTGTTTTGTGAGCTTTGAGTGTTTTAGTGGATTTCAACGAAGTTTAGGCCTAGGGTTTGATTTTTGAATAGGTCCTGTAGTGACTTTGACAGTAGAAAGTTGTCCAGCCTTAGATCTCTCTGGTTTGTCAGCCTTCTTAGAAGTCGGGCCTGTCGTAAAGTCTCCTTGTGTGAGCAGCTTGCCATTTAAGTTGTCTTTTGGGTCAAATTTCGAATTACTTGTTTATAAAGTGTTGATTTCCATTTTACAAAAGAACAAAAAGATTAGAGTTTTGTTTTGACTAGTTTTTGGTTCTGCAATAAGCTAGTCCTTGATTTGATTGTGATCAAGTAAAACACCTTAGAATAATCATTGTTGGCTTTGCCTCATTAGGTTAATTAGGGTAATTTCCTTTTGATTTTTTTTTTTTTTGAGTGAATTTTCATAGATTTCATAGTTTGCAATTGATTTTTATTAAAATAGATTTATGTTTTTCGTTAAATAAGAAAAATACAAAAACATCTCCTTTTAAAAGTTTTGTTTCAAGTAGCATTTAAAGTTTTTGGAAGAAAAAGAGTTTTTTCGTGCAAGTAAAGAGCGGTCATGTTTTTATGCTTGGAAAAGACAAACGAATTGTTTCTTTGATTGTCTTTAATTAAGAAGTTGCTTTTATAAAAAGTGCATTCTCTCAACTTTTTAGTTAAGCAATTCATCGAAAAAGTAAAGTAGTGGGTAAATCATCCTAGGTGCATTTTGTAGTGGTTTCGAGTCGAGTCAACACACCACTGGTTTCACTTCCATCACCTTTTGACTTAAGAAACAACCTTAAAAGTAACGCTTAAATTAAAATCAATCTAGTAATTTTTATTTTTCTAGGGCTCTGAAACACCAACATAGCTTAGGCTAGGGTCTTGGAGTAGGTGAGTACTTAACTCTCCAAGACTACAAAACCAAACAGATAGTTTATCTTGAGTAGAATAAATCCAATTGTTTCAATGGCACTCTGGGAAAGCTCCTCTTAAAGGAGAAGCACGAGCTCGTGTCTAAACCAGTGAGGGGATCATTCCCCCCTCGTTGGGAACGACGCCAGACAGTACGTATTACAAATGGTAAACCTGCACACCAGAGGTGGTAATTCATCACGTGATTGGACGGATCCTCTCCAGACTTACCTTCAAACTTGGGTATATCACTGGGCAACTTGTTTGGCATTGGCGGCCAGAACGGAAGATATTGAATTGGATCGTTCGTTAGGCGCGTCAAGTCTGGTAAATCCAAAGTTGCGATAAACGGTAACTGCCGGTTAGGATCTCTAAAACTCTGGATCACAATACCAGCCCCAGGAGGAGGATATCCAGGATAACTAGGAACAGGAGTCGCATTTGGGATATTATATCCTCCCGGAAAACCAGGATTAACCGGACCGTACTGGGGTTGTTGAGGTTGTTGATAAGTGTACCCAGGATACGGTTGATACTGGTAAACCGGTTGTTGGACAGCTTGCCCATGTTGGTACTGTCCCTGGTACGGAGGTTGAACAAATTGAGGTTGAGTAGTAACAACCGTACTTATACCAGGCTGACCTATAGGCATCTGGACCGTGGTTTGAATCGTAGATCCAGACAACGGTAAAGATGTCTGAGGTGTGGTAACAGGGACAGTAGAAACTGGAGCCGTTGATACTCCAGAAGTAAGTATGGTAGATGTAGCGGTAGTTGCAGCAGCCGTTTGAGATGGAGTACTAGGTGCAATTGGCGGCTGAGTAACTACCGAAGTTACAGAAGTTTGAACATTTGGCTGGACAGGTTGCGGTTGCTGGGTTGGACCAGAAACTATGGGTTGTCCAGCTTGAGGAACCATCTGTACACTTGGCTGCAACACCTATTGACCCTGTGATGGATCCCACACTAACATTCCAGGGTATTGACTCGTAACAGGTTGAGGATACTGAGATCCATAACCGGATTGAGGGTAGGATTGATAATTGTAAGGTGCAGTTCCCACACTTGGAACATATGACTAACCTTGAGGCGGTTGATAACCTTGACTCGAGTATTGACCTTGAGGTTGATAACCTTGAGGTAAATACTGATACTGGGGTTGACCTTGACCTTGAGGTTGGTACCCTTGAGGTTGATAACCTTGGGGTTGATACCCTTGAGGTTGCCATCCTTGAGGTTGATATTGATACTGAGGTTGACCCTGGGGTACATATTGAGGCTGGGGTTGACCTTGAGGCACGTATTGCACCATAGGTGCATACTGACTTTGAGGTTGCCCCCCAGACACGATTTGTGTACCTTGAGGTTGCCCCCCAGGCGTTAACTGCGGTTGCCCCCCAGGCGGTAATTGGCCACCTTGAGGTTGAGAAACGGGAACTGAACCTGACATCATGTAAATGTCTCCGACACCCAATGGTACATTACCACTGTTTCCAATTAATAACCCACGATCAACGGGTTGAGGAGATGCTCCCGCAAAGGTACCAGAAAGAGATTGATACCCAGTGGGAACAGAAGGACCGCCGTGTAAAAAAGATTCAGGACTTTGAGTAAACACGGACGACTGACCAGTCATATTTACAGGAGTATAAATACCTCTAGGTGGAAAAGGAGTACGAGGTGGAGAAAAACCTACCCCTGAGTTGTCCAAATAATTGGTTAACGAAAGGTACCAAGTAGTACTTCTAGGAGGACTGTAAAAGATGGATTCACGCTCCCATAGATCAATAGTAAGTTGACCTTCAAGGTTAGAGACACCTATATCCTCCTCTGGAGCAAGTTCTTCTATGGCAATCAAACCAGTAGGAAGATTTTTGGTGATAATCAAATCAATATTCTACCTGCCGACCAACCAAAAACGGCATTCATTTGTCCATGGGGGACATTTGCTTATTGCAAATTACCTTTTGGGCTTAAGAATGCTGGGGCTACTTTTCAACGGGCGATGTCTTATGCATTTCATGACATCAAGCACATTGTGCAACCCTATCTCGATGATTTGCCTGCTCATTCTTTACATCGAGCTGATCACCTTGTCCATCTACGAGCAATCTTTATGAGGTGTAGGCATTATCGAATTCGGTTGAATCCCCACAAGTGTGTTTTCTGTATAGAAACAGGTCGATTGCTGGGATTTGTTGTTTCAAAAGCCGGCATTCGCGTCGATCCCTCGAAAGTCGAGGCTATCATCAAATTGCCTCCTCCTTCGAGTTTGCGCCAACTCCAAAGTTTGCAAGGGAAAGCGAACTTTTTACGCCGATTCATCCCAAACTACGCCGAGGTCACTAAAGGTTTTACACGGTTGTTGAAATAGAACGCACAATTCTTCTGGGACGAGATTGCCCAACAATCTTTTGATGCACTTAAATACGCGTTGACCCATGCACCGTTGTTGCATCCTCCCAACTACAACCAGGACTACTTCTTATACCTCGCAGCTTCGCATTCCACCATTGGAATGGTGTTAGTTCAAGAAGATGAATTCGGAGCGGAGCATGTGATATATTATCTTAGTAGGACCTTGAATCCCACTGAGCTAAAATATTTGCATGTGGAGAAATTGGCCCTGGCAGCCGTTCAAGCTGTCCAGCGTTTTCGTCACTATATTCTTCTCCGTAAAACTACAGTTATTTCGGATTGCAACCCTATGATTTACATTTTGACAAAACAATTGCTAGGGGGAAAGTACTCTAAATGGATCGTTATCCTGCAAGAGTTCGACTTGGAGTTCGAGAAGTCCAAGTCTAAGAAATCCTTAGTTTTCGCAGAATTGATGTGTGATTTCCCGAGTGCTGACACAGAGACTGTGGCAGAAGAGTCCATTGCGGACGAATCTTTGTTTCTTATCAGTACTGTAGATCCATGGTACGGGGATATAATCATCTATCTCCAAACCCAAACCTTTCGGCCTGAAGCTTCCAAAGCGGAACGTCGAAAAATTCGGTTTCAATCCCAGCCATATAAAATTATTGGAGATACACTTTATCGCCGGGGGGCAGACTTAGTTTTTCGACGTTGTTTAACTCACGAGGAGGCTGAGAGAGTTTTGAATGATTGTCACTCTGGAGCATGTGGCGGTCATATGTCTGGGTATGCCACAGCTCAGAAGGTGTTGCGCGCTGGCTATTTCTGGCCGTCTATGTTTAAGGATTGTATCATTGCCGTCAGGAAATGCCACAACTGTCAAGTGTTTGATCGCAAGATGCGCGCTCCACCTGCTCCTCTCCACCCTATAATTGCCGCTGGTCCATTCGCCAAATGGGGTATCGACTTTATTACTTGTAACCCTCACTCGGCCGGGGGGCATGCGTATATCATCCTTGCGGTTGATTATTTTACTAAGTGGGCCGAGGCGATGCCTACATTCGACGCAAGCGGCAAAACAGCTGCAGTTTTCGTATTCAATCATATCATAACTAGGTTTGGTGTCCCACAAGCAATCATTACTGACCATGGGAGCCATTTTCGAAACATCATGATGACTGAGCTTACAAGCCAGCTTGGTTTGCGCCACGATAGCTCTACTCCTTATTATCCGCAAGCCAACGGTTTGGTTGAGTCTATCAACAAAGTTCTGGTTATCATGATCCGACGAACCATTGGTGTTCATCGGTCGAATTGGCACAACATGTTATTTTCAGCGCTATGGGCATACCGAACCTCAGTGAAAAATTCAACAGGGTTCACTCCTTTCCAGCTAGTTTATGGCTTGGAAGCTGTGTTACCCATTGAATGCGAAATCCCATCACTTCAAATGGCTGTCGAATTACTTCCAGCTACTTCCGAAGAGGAGAAACGTTTATTGTACTTGGCTAAATTAGATGAGACTCGACGTGACGCTACATTGGCAATCGAGACTCACACGAAACGAATGAAAGCTCAGTATGATAGAAATGTAACACCTCGAAGTTTTTTGGAAGGAGACCTAGTGCTATTATATGATCAAGCTAACGATAAGCTAGGTGCTGGAAAATTCGTTCCTATGTGGCATGGACCCTACATTGTAAAGCGAAAGCTAGCAAAAGGGGCTTATGAGCTGGTTAATTTTGATGGGGACTCTTTGGGTAAACCCAGAAATGGACTTTACCTAAAGAGGTATTATGCTTAAATGGTGGGTATGGAGAAATCTTTAGATAGGTCAGTTTTTCTTTCTAGCTAGCGTGTTTGTTAGTTTAGTCAGTGTGCTTAGCTTAGAGAGTGTGTGTTTCGTCGTTATTCTGGCTTATCTTGGTTTTACTCTTGATATTGCAGATGTCGACGCCTCTCCAAACATACATTGGATTTGCTGATGGTGCTTGTCGTAGTACACGGAATATCTTTTCCGCAGCTTGGGTTATCTATTCGCCCTCTGACGAGTTAGTTTCTATGCATGGGGTAAGCCTCGGTCAAACAACGAACAACATTGCAGAATACAGTGCAGTGGTTGAATTATTATCCGAATCTATTTCATTTGGAATTCGACGTTTGATAGTGAGGTTAGATTCTGAACTTGTTGTATTACAGCTTAATAGAGTTTATGCCATTAGAAATCCTGTGTTATTAAGGTTGTTTTTGAGAGTGCGTCTCTTGGAACGTGAATTTGATTACATTGAATATCAGCATGTTCCAAGGTCTTTAAATACATTAGCAGATGCAATTGCTTCTCGAATGTTGGACAGACATTTACGATAATCATGCAAGTAAATTTAAAAACATTTCATCACATATGTTAAACAAGATAAGCCGGTAATAGTGATATATATATAGATAGGAGTGTGTCAAAAAATATATACATCGTCTTCGATCATAGGCTGAAAAACACCTTATGATCGGCAAAAATGATAAGTACAAAAAGTCAAAATGTCACATGTGACTACAAAAGTGACTAGTCAATCACTAGTGGTGCTCTCTGTATGACACCACTGCGCGGGCTACCTTACGCAAAAATCTCCTAAAAGGTCCAGGGACCATGACTACGAAGCGCTGAAGCCTGGTAGGAATGTCGTCCATAGTAGTCTCAGGTATATCTGCCGTGAGACGCTCTAGATCATGCTCCAACTCAGCTAGTACTTCTGCAGCCGCGTCCTGTGGGGCCGGTACCGGTGCAGCTGGATGTAGTCTATCAAAAGGCCGGAGGTTGGCTGGACGCTGTGGACCAACATCTGCATTTTGAAAATTTTACTGTTAGTTTTGAGACGATATATATGAAAAATAAAAAAATACATAATTAGAAAACTTGTGAAAAATAAAGTACCTCTGTCATCCCATTGTTCTCCCGGTGGAAGAACCATGTCCGGATCACCTCTAAAATCCACTCCGGCATACGGAAAGTCCTGTATCGAAAAAACCTGGTCCTCTAACCAGTGAAAGTAACTATCTGAGAATCGAACCACCGCCGTGCCCTCGTCAGGATGCCGGGCCATCACCGCAACCCATCGTATCAGCTTTGGCTCCCGAGGACCCAAGATATCAACAGTGAGTTGCTGAGGGATCAGCATTGGAACTCTCTCCAAGGCAAAGCTCATGACCAGAGGCCCATATCCAAAAGTCTTTAGTCGTCCGTTCTTTGCCTTGGTCAGTTGGCTCTTCATATGAGCCGACACAGCTTCACACCAGTTGAAAATGGTGCCTTGGTAACAGTCAATTGCCATCCGCATTTGGGATCCGGAAGCAATATGTAAAGCGGCTGCGCCGCAAATTCTGGTAACCGTGAACGCTATGACTTTGAGTTCACGCAGAGTGATGTGTTTTATCTCTATGCCTTTCGAATGGTGAGCCCCAGGTGTGCACCACTCGTCACGGAGACTATCAAGGGATTGGCCACCCGGCCTAGTCCCCGCAAGACTGAGTTGCTCGCCTCTGTTCGGCAAGCCAGTGAGAAAGTATACATCCGAGGGCTCTATCTCGAGCTGGTGCCCTCCTATGTAAAAGCATTGTTCTTGAACGTTCCATCGCTCAACCAGCCATTCCAAGAATCTCACCTGGCCCCTCATGCCCGGTATGGTCCAGTATTTGTATAACCCGCATGCTCTTAGGGCATCCAGGGAAGGTTGATGATTTATTGCAACTTCATCATCCTCTACATGCTCTCGTTCTCTCCAATCTAACATGGTTAATGCCCTGCACACCAGAAATAGTCATTAGAAATTGATTTGGGAATTTTTAGATAATTATTTGAGAGGGTTGGGGTTTTGAAATGCGCATTTCACGGAAGACGCACCCCGACTTTACAGCACAGGGTGCCCGGACGCGGCTGGCCTGAAGGCGGACCGCGTCTTCCAACCATTTTCTTGTATAGGAAAAAGTCGGGGGACGCGGGTCACCCGAAGGGCACCCGCGTCCGCCGAGAGGCACATTCCAAAACCAAAACCCCCCCAAAAAATGAAACTAAGACCTAAAAATTAATTCTAAACGGATAGAAATGCAGAGTAGGATGTGTAAAATACCTGGATAAGACGGCGTTCGATTCCGACGGTCGGATTTTCCGCAGCGACCACGGGAAATTTTCTTGTCAAAAGCTCCTTTTTCAACCTCAACAGTGAAACGGTAAAAATGACATGGTAAAAGGTCTTTTTATAGGTTTTTTGGATGAATTAGTTCATTTTTTACCATGAAAAGATGTTTTTCGATGTATTTTTGCCTATTTTAAACAGGTATGAGTAATGTGTTGCTTTTGTGCAGGACAAAGGGATTTCGAGGGAAATTGTCATTTTTCACGAACAAAAATATCAGAGTCATCTTTTAAGCCCTTTTCTGACTCCTAAAACATGAAAAGATCGCCGAGCGTTTCTTTTACACTCGTTAAAACGGAATTAAAAGACGGTCCCCTTTTAGCTCTTTTCTGACCGCAAAATCAGGAAAAGATTGCCGGGTTTTTGTCGTTTCAAACTCGATAAGGAAATAAAACGACGTGTCCTTGATCGCTTTTTACTTTTCAGGTCAACGACACTATTATGAAAGTACTCCTTGGTCGCAAGATCAAGCGGTTCCCCCAGGTATTATTTTATACTTTTTTGGGCTTGAGGGACACAAATGTACGAAAAAGTTCAACGTGGAGTCTCCTTTAGTTTTTTCAGACTCTCTAAAATTGAAAAACGCCGAGTTTCTCCTATACTGGGCTCGTTAAACTTTTACAGTAGAGGACCTGTTCAATTACAAACAGGAACGAACCACTCCTTCCTAGGGTTCGAATTTAAACTAGGTTGGACTCGTCCGAAGGATGAGCTTATAATCAAGCATATGTTATCCTCCTCAAGCTTGTTAAAAATAAAGAGGTACTTGCCAGAAATGGTGGGGGAAAAGAGAGAAGAATGAACCTGTTTGTTACCTTTTGTCTCGAAAGAAACTTTATCACCGCTCTTGAACACGACACTGTCTCATTCACCTGGGTTGGGAAATCTTTTACCTCACAGTTGATCAAACCACTTTGAAAGTCTTTAACCGGGTTCCGGGGATTAACTTTGAGTTATTCGTCACCAAGCCATCTGTCGTGTCGTTATGTGTTCAAGAGGTCTGCAAGCAAAACTTTCATCTGCAAAATACTTGTCATCCATTTGACCATCCCTGAGTCAGTCCTTATAGCAACATTTCTTCAACTTGAACAATGATTTCGTGTTGCGGGCTTGCCTGCAACGGGTCGCTTTCTATCGACATCGACACATTATCTAGAAAGATGACTTAGGAATCGACAGTACCTTGAAGTCTGCATGCATCAATGGCAGGTTTCTCGCCTTTGACGTCAGTTTACATCATTGACTTTCGATCAAAGGATTCCGTGAAGTGTTCAACATCAAAACATCTATTCACATTTCACGGGTTGTGCTTGGTACTTTGAGAACCATTGACATTACTGGTGGTCTCTCTCACGCTTGTTAACAGTTTACATCATCGACTGGTAATCAAGTGGTTTCTAACATGTTCGACATCAAATCATTTAATCACATGGCTAGAATCGTACCAATTCGGGAAATAGAAGTGAAGACCCTGGATCTAGTTTCTACCATCCAGGCTGCGAGGAGTTTTGTATTCATTATCTATGTAGACTAATCATAAATAGATGGCTGCGTCCATACTGTGTCTACAAAAGTCTATAAAAATGATGTACTGCAAGATCATTCCTGTATCAGAGTAGTTAGTCCATTAGTTAAAGTTTTGAATCTGAGTATGGGAATGCCTACCTCAGTGATGATATAATCTTATACATGTATTTTGTGTTGAAAATTGCAGGTTCCAACCAGGTCATCCACAAGACAATCCTTGAAATGATAAAGCGCTTCACCCTTCCTAGAATTACAAAACCCTAATCTATTCCAGGCTTCGCACTTTAGGGGGCAATCTGTTACACTAAAAAATGTCACCATGACTATTTACAGTTAGTATGGCTCAATCAACAGTCATGCTACCCTCTTAGGCAAGTCTTATGCCTCTGCTATCCATCTCAAACTCAAAGAAGAGAGAAAGTCTTGTAAAAAATGTGTTTATCTCTGGGGACGCAGGTTCTCTCAAGCCTTACCTACGGGGACGCTCACAATGTTCACAAAAGCTGCGTCCTAGGACGCTCTGTATGTTAAGGGACAGGTGCGTCCTTCTGTAAAAGGCAAAATGCGCAAGTTTCATCTTAAAAAAGTTACTTGTGGTTACTTCTAGAACCTTCTAGAGGTCGGTTTGATGAAATGGATGCGCCTCCAGTTGGTTCATGTATCCCTATTAAGGAGGAACTTATCCCATCAATAAGGGAGCTATCCCACCCAAAGAGGGGGATTATCCCATTGATGGTGGACCTGAATAACCTCTTTACAGCACTATAAATAAAGGCATTGAGCCAGAGGGAGGGGAGGTTGAAGCTATACATTTTCTTTGGGTAAATGCTGCAGGAATTAGGACTCCCATTTAGAACCTTGTGAGGAGAGATTGTCTTTGCTTGATTCTACTTGGAAGTGGGTGAGCTTTGTCAAAGTAGAGGAAAACCCTTGATGGACCCTGGGAGGAACTTGCACAACACCAAGGCCAGGTTGTAAGAGTTTCTTTGTTTCGTTATTAATACAAACTGGTTCATTTTTCTCAATAGCTTGTGTTAATAAGTTATTTCATGTGTTCCTTGGTCTGCATGTTGAATATATGTTTTATTATATGAGATGCAAGTGCTTGGTAATTGTTTGATTGTTTGTGGTTGCAGGAATTGATGTGAAGGAGGAGCTCATCCGGATCGGCAAGGACGGACTACAACAACAGCGTTTTGGAATAAGGTAAGCCTAAACACTTGTAGTTTTCATGTTTTAAAAGATGTATTTAGAGAAAGATTGCTCCATTTTGTCTTGTTTGTCGCTAGAGAGTTTAGACTCCTAGGGAGGTCAGTTGTGTCCGCACAAACGACTTTTTCCGCCACGACAGCAAGCTGGGGAGATGGTCTATGCAGCCTTGGTAGAGAAGGTCACCATGGCACATGAGTTGAAAGAGTCCCTAAAAAACACCAACACCCAATTGGATTTTGAGAGAATGTCCTCTCAGGCCAAAGACAATAGAATAAAGTCTCTTGAGGAGATCATCATTGATCTAGGACATGATCCTAGTGATCCAACGGGTGTGAAGGCACTCATGAAAAAGAAAGATGATGACCTGAATGCATTAAAGAAGAGGTTGAAGCTGCAGCCCACAGAGCACCCTCAAACCGTAGAGTTTCAAAAGCAAAAACAGGTCGATGACCAATTAGACCTCCTAATGCAGCAAGACCAGAGGATCAGGGAATTGGAGAAAGAGCTGGAAGGAGCACTACAAGATAAACAGGCAGAATCCACTTCCCAAGCTCCGCCAACTACTTCAACAACAGCAACAACTTCAGGGGCAGCAGTGGCCCCCACAACAGAAGCAGTAGGAACAACAACAGCTCCAGATACCAGCACTAGTGTAGAAGACTTGACCAAGGCCATAAAACAAATGGAGTTGCAGGCTGATGAAATAAAACAGGCCAAGGCCAAACTGGCAGAATTAGATGCCAAGTATGACAAGTCCAAAATGACTGTAGCAGAACAAAGCAGAGAAATAAAAGCTCTGAAAGAAAAGATAAAGGCCTTGGAGAAAGAGTTAAATCTGGAGACTGCTATGGCCGACATAAAAAGAATCCTATGGGCCAAAATTGGCCAATCCATCAAACAGCAATGGAGGTCAATAAAAATAATGCATGAGCAGATGGATTTGATGGGCCAAGCTCAAGCAGAAATTCAGAAGGCCAAGACAGTGCTAGGAAACAGACCAGAGCAGGAAAACAGAATGATAGACTTCCTGAACAGGCAAGAAAGGGAGGAATTAGCAGCTATAGGCATTCCCAACAGAACAGAGGCTGTCCTCTCTGCCAAGAAGGCACTAACTCTCAGGAACTATATACAAACAGTGGAGAGGAAGTACTATGAGATGCAAGCAGATGTGGAGGAATATAAAGTTAAAATGGGAGTGCTGCAAGCAAAAGGCCTGCCCAGCTTACTTAGTGGTGTAGGAAAACTGATCTCTTCAGATCAAATGGCCAATAGAATGGCAACCACTATAGAAAATCAGATTATTGCATCTGGCAGTTCATCTGAACAAGCAGGGCCTCCTACAGGGCAGAGCTTATATGACAAACTTGAAGGCCTATTCTTCATTGAGAATGAAGTGAATCACTTGTTTGAAACCCCTCCCAATCTTTATAAACATACAGAGACCGAGGAAACATTGATAAAGATGCGCAGACATCAAATGCCAAAGGAGGATTGGTGGCAAGTGATGCTTCAGGTTTTGCCACGGTAGTTTCAGTCATTCGGCCACTGCCAGCTCCAGATCATACAATACAAATAACATGACAAATGTCAGCAGTTAAAGCAGCTAAAAGTGACTCAGCACATAGACAACAACGGCTGGCTCAAAAGGTAAAGAAATGCACAAATTTTGACAGCATACCCTCAGCCGACTCCAACTGCCAGCAAAGTCAACAAGTTCTGACCATTTTTGACAGCTAAGGCAACAAAAGTTATTACAGCATTAACTTTCTCAGCTGCTACACTCTAGCGGTTGGCATGCTATTAATGAAGCATTTACTCTTCATTTCAGATATTTTTCTTATGTAAAACTTTGTATATATACTCCCCTTAGTAACGCATAAGGGGTTGGTAATTTTCACTCTGAGGCATGTATACTGTTTACCTTCTGAATTTTTTAATACAAAGAGCTAGATCAGCTCAGTGATTTCCTGGAACTACGGTGTCTTGCTGATGATTCATGTGTTGATGCAGAATTCCTGTGCTGTCTGATGAAATAACAAGTTTTTTTCCTTAATCTCTATTCTTGTCTTTCTTATGTTTATCAAATCATACTCATGTTACACTAAGCTAGCAGTAAAGAAAAAGAATAGTGTAGGATTTGTTATACGACACCTTGTACTCAATTTTTACTGTTGTAAATGTTTGTCTTCAGAAATAACGATGGACATGAATTCTTAATTGCTCATGTAGCTGGTGATTCTATATGTATGAATATTACCTAGAAATTCTTAAATGCTCCTAGGTCAATATCCTCACTGTCTTTCTCTAAGCAGTTTACTGTAAGATTCTTAAGTGCCTTGCATAAACTGGACACAACCCACCCAATCACTTTATGAAAGTTTATTTCTCAGACACTAACCTTGCTCTGCAGCATCACTACAGCATCACACAGCACCTCAAAACAGTTAAAGGACCACTGACTCCATTGCCCAATGACATTTAACATTCCAATGAGAGCATATACACCTTGACTGAATTGTTATCCAACCAAACACAAAAACAAAAGTTGAACATCATAGCTAGCCTAAAATACTATAAGAACAGAGACAAATCATAAAGAGAGAGCCCTCTCTGGTTGCAGTTTGGCTAGAAGCTGTAACCCAAAGATTGGTTAGTGGTTACCCCGGCCATATTCCCTTGGGTGTCATAGGGAACAACCTGGGTGTTAACATAATTGGCGACTCCACTGGGGATTTTCCAATTTCTATACATCTCTCAAAGCTACAAATCAAGCCTGAAATCAGTCAGGAGGCCTTCAAAACTGTTTCTGTGTTACATTGACAGCTTTAGGGAAGAGCTTTTTCAGTGAATCTTCATCTTAGCTTTGAAATATATATAGCCATT
The DNA here is from genome assembly GCA_031772625.1 of Pinus tabuliformis. Lineage (NCBI taxonomy): Eukaryota > Viridiplantae > Streptophyta > Pinopsida > Pinales > Pinaceae > Pinus > Pinus tabuliformis. The sequence continues at coordinate 233,883,599 of CM062818.1, forward strand.
CCAAAATCTTTATCCAGTCCTTGCAGATATAAAAACTTCCCATAAAATCCTAAAAACAGGTAGAAGCTGGCTCCCAAGAAAAATCCACGGCATACTAGGGCAAATCCTGACCCTAATCCACACATCATTGTTGATAATCCAAATACTATCCCTAGAAACATTAGGAGGCAGCAAAGGCAGGAGCAGCCTGCTGATTTAACCTCAGATTCAGATCATCCCAGTCTCATCTCTACTCCATGCAAGGTACTTTTCCGGTCTACCCCTAGTTCCCCTAGTTCACCATCCACATCTCAAACTCCTCCTCTCACATCTTCATCCACTGCACATACTCCTTTAACCAACATCCTAGTTTCTACCCCTCCCATCAACCCTGTTATCCCTGTTATCCCATTTATCCCTGTTATCCCCTTGAACCCTGTAAATATGGCTAACAGATATGCACCCTTGCAAATACCAGCTAACGCCGCAGCTCTACCCCAAGACTACCAAACCAAAATCTCATATTTTGACTCCACTGGCCCTTTGACAGCTGTTCAGCATGCCAAAAGGATGCAAGACCATTTTGAGACCTATGAAATAGATGACGACAGTGTGAGAATGAGGATGTTTGTTCAAAGCCTAACTGGGGATGTAAGAACTTGGTTTAGATCCCTGAATGCAAATTCCATCACAACTCCTGATGAGCTGTATCAAGCCTTTACTAATAGATGGGAGAAAAAGAAAGATCCTCTGCACATACTTGGGGAATATGACACTATCAAAAGAGGTCCTCAAGAGACTGTTTTGGAGTATTGTGCAAGATTCAACAATGTATATAACGCAATCCCACAAAATTTAAGACCCCCTCCTGATTTAGCCTTGTACAAATTCCCTGATGGTTTTGACCCTGACATGGCCTATCAGTTAAAGGAAAGAGACCCTCAAACCCTTGCAGAGGCCCAAAGGGTTGCTGTCACAGTGGAAGCTAACCTGATTGCCAAAAGAAACAGAGCAAGGTTGGAAAAGAGAACTGTTTTCAAAGAGGAACCCTCTGCTTTTGATCAAAAGCTGGATGCAATACTCAATGGAATGAAAAGATTGGGTGATAGAGTGGAATCGGTTGAAAGAAAGTCATCATGGGAAGCACCGCAAAACAACCCCCCTAGGAATCCAAATTTTAGGAGAACTCAAAACCCAAATATTGGCAAGGCCACTGCTGACCAAGACATAAGACCTCCTTTCCAAGAAAACTATGTTGAAACTTCCACATCAACTGAACCCAATGAAGATCCTCAGATTAATTTAATGGGTCTAGATGGTGAAAGTCAAGTGTTCTTAACATAAGAAGATCATGAGGATGATGAAATCAAACTGTTCCAAACTAAATCAGGTGAATCCTTTGACTTTAAACAAAGCTATGACACTGTTGTTTATGAAGTCCATAAACAATACAAGCTAAGGAGCAGAACTGTGAATGTAAGCCAGCCTGAAAGGATAAAGGAAAATCAGCAGCCTAAAAGAGTCATAGTCACAGAGCCTAATGACAAAACAAATTCACCTACAGAAGAACTAATTATTGAAGAGATCACTGAACCATTGTCCTTAAAATAGCAGCCTCTGGCTACTTCATCCTCTCACCCTGATTCGAATGTTATTCCTCAAGAGATGAGTAAAAAAGACAAGCCTCAAGATCAAGATAAGAATCAAGAAGAAGAGTTGGTGAACAAGGAAAAGACTGTCATCCATAACCCTAAGACCCAATCCGAAAAACCCTTTGACCTAGAAACTGAAATTAGTAAATTAAAGATAGCAATTCCTCTCTCGGAATTGGCCAAACACAGCATCTACAAACAACAAATCAGGAAATCCCTCCAACTTACTAACAACAAAGATGATGTTAATGTGTTGGATGATACCCCAGAATTACTTTTCGGCCCAGAGGTGGATGGAAAGACAACAGGTGTAGGCATTTTACCTTTTTATGTCAGTTTACATATTCATGACAAGATATTACATAATGCAATGTTTGACTCAGGTGCCTCTCACAACCTGATGCCCAAATCAGTCATGGAGAGACTAAACCTGGATATCACAAGACCATATAAGGACTTATTCTCCTTTGATTCCAGCCAAGTCAAGTGCTTAGGCCTGATCAAAGACCTCTGTGTCTCACTGGTCCAGTACCCAAACAAAACAATTCTAATGGATGTTGTAGTTGCTGATATCCCACCCAAGTATGGTATGCTGTTATCAAGGTCATGGGGGGCTAAACTCCAAGGTTCCCTGCAATTAGACATGTCATATGCCACCATCTCTGTTTTTGGGCAACCAAAGAGATTATACAGAGAAACATTAATGAAATACATGGTCAGTAGTGAAGAAAAGCCTCAAAACTTTCCAATATATGCTGTCCATTCAGACATAGACTCATACATTCTTTTCAATGATAATGCAACTCTCTCAGACAATGAGGTTGAACCCAAGACACTCAGACAAGAGGAAGACACCAATGAGCAAACTACTACCCAAGAAACAAGGATTAAACAAACATTAAACACAGCTGCTGCTCCAGAAAGCGAACAAGTTCCATCAAGTGAGGAGACTGTCCTAAAAGATAAGCTCAATGAAAAACCAGAGATTCAACTTACATTGCCAGCCCATGAACAGATCATTAAATCTCCTTCACAACAAGAGATCCTATGGTTCCTTGAATTTGATGGATCAGTCAACAAGTTAGGGGCAGGAGCTAGAGTCTGGATACATAATAAACAAAACAGTCACGCAGAAGGTAGAGCTTATAGACTGAATTTCAGGTGCACTAACAATATGGCTGAATATGAAGCTCTCTTACTAGGCCTAAAGCTAATAAAATCCCTAAAAGCCATAAGAGTTTCAATCCTAGGAGATTCAGACCTAGTTATCCAACAAGTAAAGGGTAATTTTGTCACCAATGACAAAAGACTGAGGTCTTATAGGTCTGTTGCTGCTGAATTACTAAATTCATTCACTGAATTTCAGATTACCAAAATTCCTAGGACTCAGAACCTTCATGCTCATAGCTTGGCCACATTTGCAAGTACCTGTAAGCTCCCTTTTGAGCCCCACCACTGTTTTACAGCTGAGATAAAGCTCAGACCGTCTGTCCCAAACAATGTTAAAGATTGGCAAGTGTTTGATGATGACATGCAAATAAACAATTTCTTGACTTTGCAGCAAGAATTTTCAGGACTACATATTGACACTGAAAGAGCAAGTCAATCACAAATCCAGGATGAACAGAATAACAAAGCAATATCACCTAAGACAGCTAACCAAATGCTACATCCTACAATTTTTAACAAAGACAACATACTGGAAATCCAACAAATTAGTTGTGAAGAGACAGCTGATGATGAAGCTGAAGTGATACAGTTAAAAGACAATTTTCTTCCAACTGGTTTAGCTCCATTAGAAGACATTTTTGATTCCAATGATGTTCCCAGCAAACCAAAAATGCAGCCCCTCAACACTGCCATAGAAGAATGCAACATTGGGACTGCTGAACAACCCAAAATCATAAAGCTGTCTGTTGCTTTACCCCCTGATCAAAAGCCTAAATACATTGACCTTTTTAAAGAGTTTCAGGATGTTTTTGCTTGGAGTTATGAGGATTTAAAATCCTATGACACCTCTGTAATTCAACATACTATCCCTCTCAAGCCTGACCAAAAACCCTTTAAACAAAAATTGAGGAGGATCAATCCTATGCTTCTCCCAGCAATGGAACAAGAGGTACAGAAAATGTTTAAGGCAGGCATCATAGCACCTATCAGATTCTCTGAGTGGATCTCAAATTTAGTCCCTACAAGAAAGAAAACGGGTGAAATAAGGCTGTGTGTGGATCTAAGAAATTTGAACCAAGTATCCCTCAAAGAAAACTATCCCTTACCCAAGATGGATCACATTCTCCAAAGAGTGGTAGGGGCCTCAAGGATCTCATTACTTGATGGATTCTCAGGTTTTAACCAAATCTTAGTACACCCTGATGATCAAGACAAAACTGCATTTACAACCCCATGGGGAACTTTCAAATATGTTAAAATGCCTTTTGGGTTGAAAAATGCAGGGGCCACATTCCAAAGAGCAATGGATATTGCTTTTGCCAAAGAGATTCATGACTTCCTTGTCATCTATCTAGATGACCTCACACCTTTTTCAAAATCTGACCAAGAACATTTAAAACACTTAAGGCAGATTTTCTTGACATGTAGGAAATATGGAATTTCTTTGAATCCCAAGAAATCTCTATTTGGTTTGGAAGAGGGTAAGCTGTTAGGACATATCATTTCAAAGGATGGCATAAGAATTGATCCAGATAGAATCCAGGCCATCTTACAAATGCCCCACCCAAGAAATATCAAAGAATTGCAAGCATTTTTGGGAAAGATCAACTTCTTGAGAAGGTTTATCCCAAATTTAGCAGAACTGATCAGATTGCTGAATAATATGCTAAAGAAAGATTCAAAAGTGAAATGGACTGTTGAAGCCAATCAAGCCTTTGAAGGTATAAAGCTGGCCCTTACCCAAACCCCAGTCTTGACCAATCCTCAATTTGACAGGGAATTTATCATTTTCTCTTTTGCCTCCCAGCATACTATTGCTGCTGTTTTGTTACAGAAAGATGACCAAGGAAATGAGAAGCCAATTGCTTTCTTTAGCAGAGCTCTTAGAGATGCACCTCTGAAATATCAAATCATGGAAAAGCAAGCTTATGCTTTGGTTAAAGCCATTAAAGACTTTAGGATTTACATCCTTTATTCCCATGTTATTGCTTATGTGCCAAGTCCCATTGTTAAAGACATACTCACTCAAGAAAACTTAGAGGGCAGAAGAGGAAAGTGGATTGCCAGCATTTTGGAATTTGATATTGAAATAAAACCTACAAAACTAATAAAAGGGCAAGGTTTGGCTAAACTAATGACAGAAGCAAATTTCCAAGCCTTAGACATCAATCAGCTGGACAGTGAACCGGAGCTGGCGACTCCAAAGATCAATGTAGCCTTTGAAAAATCCCCTTGGTACTCTGATATATGTTACGTATTGCAAAACCTGTGTGCTCCCCCAGGATTGTCCAGAACTAAGTGTAGGTTCTTAAAAATGAAAGCTTCTAAATTCTGTGTTATAGGCGGAAATTTATTTTGGAAAAACCATGAAGGGATATTGCTAAACTGCCTAATTGAGAATGAAACTGACAATATCATAGAAGATTTTCATGCAGGTGACTGTGGTGGACACTTGTACTGGAAGTCCACTGTGGATAAAATACTAAGAGCTGGTTACTACTGGCCCACTATGTTCTCTGATGTCAAGAAATTCACCACCTCATGTCATAAATGTCAAGTGTTTGAGAGCAAAAGACAGTTACTGCCACTTCCCTTAAGGCCTATTGCAACAGAGAGACCTTTTCAACAATGGGGCTTGGATTTCATTGGGGAAATTCATCCCTCATCTTCAGGCCAACATAAATGGATCCTAACAGCCACAGATTACTTCACTAAGTGGATTGAAGCTGTTCCATGCAGACAAGCAAATGATTCAACAATCATTCAGTTTTTGGAGAACAACATATTGGCTAGATTTGGCTGCCCTGACAAAATAATAACAGACAATGCTGCTGCTTTCAGATCTAAAAAGATGGTGAATTTCTGCCACAAATTTCATATTACTTTGGGCCATTCCACTGCATACTATCCCCAAGGTAATGGCCTGGCAGAATCATCAAACAAAAGCCTAATAAACATCATAAAGAAGGTGCTGGAAGAAAATAAGAAAAATTGGCATAAGAAGTTGGTTAATGCCTTATGGGCAGATAGACTAACAACCAAGAGATCAATTGGGACCAGCCCATATGAGTTGGTGTATGGATTAGAAGCCAAGTTTCCTTCATCACTAGGGGTACCTGTTATGAAACTTCTTCAAGAGAGCCAAGCTGAACCAAATGATATGCAAAGAAGGATCAATCAAATCATATGTTTACAGCAAACTAGAGACCAAGTTTTCAGCAGAGTTCAAGTCCTACAAGAAAAATTAAAAAAGGCCTTTGACAGAAGAACTAAGGCAGAAGATTTCAACATGGGTGACAAAGTCCTCAAGTGGGATTCAAGGAGGGAAGATAAAGGAAAACATGGAAAATTTGATTCCCTTTGGAGGGGACCATTTGCTGTCCAAGCAGTACAAGGAAACAACACTTATTTCCTTAAAAGTCTTAATGAAACTGATTTGGATGAAGGTCCTGTGAATGGCAGGATGCTGAAGCACTATTTTGACTACCACCCATAGGTGCAGCCTGAGTTTCCATTGTACATATCCAGATGTATATATTATTATCTGTCAAGATGTAAAAATGCAATTTCTCATAGTTTTCTTAACTACCAGCAAAAGATAAATAGATTCAGAGATCTACCAAGAAGGAAAGTGCACAATTTTGGGCAGTTCAAAGCAGCATACTTCAAAGTTTGGTAAAAGCAGTCAAGGGCCAAGGCATTCTGACCTGCTGTTCTTGGTCTTTCAAATGAAAAACCATCCCCATGTGGAGCCACTGTTAGCTACCTATACCAATAGGTTTCATTTTTCATGATTGGCATGGGAAGTGCCAATATGATCTACTTTGGCAAGGCAAAGATCTCATATTCTGATAAAAGGCACACATGTGCATTTAGTTGCTGCTGTTATGCTTCTCAATGGGTGATCCAACAGCCTAAGCTGGGTCATGCCATGTTTCAATTTTTGTTGTAGATTAGAGAAAGAAGTCTGTCCAAACTGTTTAATCTTGGCAGACAAGTAGTTTAGGTAGAGAAGAAAGGTTTCCAACTGCTTAATCTGGAACCTTGGAGGAAATAAGGGTAGAAGTAGATAGAAAAACAAAAGAAAAAAGCCAAAGAAAAGAAAAGGCAGATAAGGGTCTGCAAGTCCAAGTGCACCCTCCAAGAAGAAATAAAAAATGCTAGGCAAGTAGATGGGAAGGCAACTGGGGTTGCAGAAACATCATTCCTTGCAAAATAAAGGTGTGCTGAAATGACCACAAAGGAAAATCAATGGTTGAGAAGCTCCTCTTCTCCATCAGGTTACAGCAAAGAAAGGCAGCATGTCTAACTCCCCAATTTCCCCTTTCACTCTCATAACTAACATCCCTTCATCTATTGAGATTGATGAAAAGATCTGAGGTTTCATGGTGGTTCTTATTCTTTTAAAAAGCCACATTTCTTGTCTAAAATTCTTTTCATTTTGATCTACTCTCTAAACTAAGTTGTTTTCACATAAACTTAGTGATTTCATCCATGTTTCACCCCTGTCACCCATATTAACCCCTAACGTCTATTTATCTAAATCCCTCATATCTCCCTTCCCCTTACTACTATAACACTATGGTGTATAAATCCCAGCATTATCTACATATCCTCCCTTTGGCATTATAGCCAAATATGTTGTTTAGGGAGACTCCAGTCCACCAGGGGCTGTGGTCAACCCTGTCTTGGGGCTGCTCTAACCTCTGGTTATGAGCAACAACCTTTCCCCTAAGCTCTCACCTTCCCTCTGCTCAAAAAACACAGAAAACCCCTTTTCCCCTGCTAAACCCACTCCTAAACCTTTTTTCCCTTATAAAACCCTTGAAAAAACCCAAAAATCCCGAAAAACGCACAAAAAACCCTTAACTCTAAAGTTTTCCGCCTACAAATATTAAATTGAATATTTTAATAGGCTAGCGGGCCCCCCCAACCTGCACGATCTGTCGGAGGGCTCGTCAGCCGTCGATCTTCCGCCACCCATGATCCGACGGTGGGCGGGTATTCTTGGGCCCGGATCTGCCGACCTTTAGCGTCTGGGGAAAATGGTTTTCCGCCCCGTACAGGGACGCGTGTCAAACGCTGGGGTTGTTCGGAGCCCCCCTCCCCAATACCACTCATCAGCAAAAGCGGTGCGGGGAACCCGCTTACCACCATCCCGATACCGCTATTCCCTCACGTCATCACTCACGTCAGCCTGACGTCATGTCGCTTCCGCCCACCCCCGCGCCGCGTGGCCCTCCACGTAGCCTTGCCACCTTATCCATCCACCACCGTGTCCTGCCACCCTGGCTTACACCTCAGCAGCCACGTCACCTCCGTACCCGGGCCCCGCCATGACGTCATGCTGACGTCATTGGCGGAAACGCGCCAATAAGCCATTTTTGCCAAAATTGCCGTTATTAAGGCCCGAAATAGCCGTTTTGTGTCATTTTCGAGCGAAAATACACTGAGCTCTTGCTGCTGCTTCCGCGCCAGACTGTTCCTGAAGCTGCAAAATTCGAATTTGTGCCGCCCAAGCTTATCAATTCAGCTACCTCGTGCCTCCACAGTCCGGCCCGCAGACCATTTAAGCGTTCCATCCAGGTATTCACCGCAATTCCTCTGTTTAACCCATGCTTACCATTTCACTGTAAAATTGCCATTTAAGCACCTGTTAAATTCCATTTAAACTCTGCACCTACTACCTAGAGTGAACCAAGCAACCTGCATTACCCCAGAACTATAATTCGACATTGAAGCAGTCGTTCCACGGACTAAAACTGTAAAATTTTCCTCGAGGTGCTCGGCATTGTTCCCTTTTGCCGAGTACAGGCCAGCTGCAATTGCTACCAAAGGAGACCTCATACCCTCTGCAACTTACTCTTAGCAATTCACATCCCTGTGAATTTGCAGCAAACAGCAGAAACCAGCTTGCATTTTCCACTGAAAAAACACTTTAGACTTGGTCTACATTTGGCCTATTACTCAAGCTCTTAAAAAACTTTGCAGACCATTGCCATCACCTTATTTCAAAACCAAGTTTTACAATGGCTGCTTCTGCATCCTCATCCCTCAGTGTAGCTCCATTAAATCCACCAAATAAAGAGCTGGAGGCCTTGGCATTTGCTGACAAAGACTGTCTTATTGAAGACTTTGAGGGTAACAGGGACTTCTTGCAGATCTTCACTCAACTGAGAGAGGACTATAAGGATGGTCATGGTACACATGGGATATGGGAGTCAAACCTACCATACTATTGTCTCCCAGCTGTAAATGTCTTCCCTGAAATCATTCACCTATGTGCTGAAAACTATGATGTGCAGCACAGAGCTATTAGCACTCCATATGGGAGGATCCTTTTCTACATTAATGCTGAGTCCATCAACAAAATGTTACATTTTGATCAGACAGAGTTGCTGATCCCATTTTCCATGAACTATTTGCTGGACACTGGTGCCAAGATGACCAGTGAGGAGATCCAAAAGGTCACCAGGAATTTCATGAGACCTGAGTGCCAGCCTACAGGGCCACCTCCATACCTGAATGTCCATTTCAATGATATAGGCAGGCTTCTTCTGGACATGATTCCCTATGTGTTGGGGTACAAAAACAGTGAGCATGTGGATAAAACAATGCTGGTATTGCTATCTGCTTACAGCCCACGCCAACCCCCTGCCTGCAAATATAACTTTGCTAAGTTCATAGCTAACAAGATTCATGATCAGTTGAGCAGAGTGGACAGACAGGGGGTCTTCAAGTACTCGGCCTATATTTACCACCTGTTCATGTACTACCATTCTGAAGCCTTCCCATGCTACATTAAAAGGCTGGATCATAGAGGGGAAAGACGATCTGTCATCTTCTGGACCTCTGTCTATCACAAAGTCACAAATTCACCCTATACCTACTGTGAATTTGTTGACCAATTTGTATACCCAGTCTCTTGCTTGTTGATGAGGTCCCCTCCTCCCAGAATATCAAATGAGATAAAGAAAGCTCTGCAGCTTTCCAAAAAATATAAAATAGGTGATTGGTACCTATATGAGAACCATACTGTCATTAGGATCTATGGCTGTGAGCTCTGTCCTTACAGGCTCCCAAAATATGTACCTATGAGGTTATTTGCCTTGGAGTATTACAGGCAATTGATTCAGTCCGACCTCACCCATTTCCACAGCTCCAAAAAGAAGGCCCACCTCAAGTTCAAACATCAGTTGGGCCCCTTCATCATGAACAAGAAAGAAGGGTGGGAAGAGGCAGACCTAATCCTTAAGGATAAATACAAGCTGTCCTATAGTTTTCGGTGGGTCCCTTATGACCCTGAAGGTTTCATCACTGCTAGGAGAAATAAGTATAGGCTTATAGGCATTAAGCATTGCCATTACCCACATATTGAAAAATATGCCAACCTGCAAGAATGGCAGATGGATACTCTAGTTGAAAATCTAACTGAGGAAGAGAGAATGCTAAAGAATAGGAGGGAGCTTGAAAAAACTATTGACCTAGACTATGTGCAGCAGGTACCTTTCAAACCGCCTTATTCAGTGGGAGAAGGGACCTCGGCTACAAGGACTGCACCACAGGCACCCTCTACATCAGCACCGGTGACAGACAAAGGCAAAGGTATAATGGGTGCAGAGGAGGAAGCAGTGAAGGAAAAGTCTGCCCCTGTAACAGAGCAGCAAACAGAGCAGCAGCCAGAACAGCAGCAAGGGCAAACTGTCCTACCACAAACTGGGCTGCCAGCAGCTCCAATAATGCAAACACCACCAGCTCAAACTGAGCCATTAACTGCCCCAATTTTACAGACCCCAGCACATGAGGAAAGGGGTACAAAAAGAGAAAGAGAAGAGTCCACTCCTCTCAGTGGATCCTCCCACCAGCCAGAAGCCAAAAGGCAAAGAGCAGACTCCCCAGAGGTAGAAGACATTACTGAAGATGTCTTGGACAGTGCAAGAAAAGACAGAGAGGGAAGTCAGCATACAGGTACAAGCTCCTTTCAGCAGGAGCAAACTTTACAGCTCGGTCTGGAGGTGTCCTCTTCTTCCCAACAAAGCAAGAAGCCCAAGAGCACCAAGGCTTCTTTCAAACAAATAAAAGCTCAGAATGAGCTGCTAAGGGCTGAGGTCTACAAGCAATTCATAGATGCAACACCAGCCCAGCAAGAAAGGCTAATGTCGGTATATGACATTCAGGAGGAAAAATTGCTCCTTAGCCACTTTAAGCCCAAAGGGCCGCAGCCTAAGACAGTTGCAGATTTTGTAAAGACAAGGGTGGAGGTCCTAGCCAGAGATATACATCCCATGGACCAGATTGAACTCCATAAGCAAGCTGGGGAGATGGTCTATGCAACCTTGGTAGAGAAGGCCACCATGGCACATGAGCTGAAAGAGTCCCTAAAAAACACCAACACCCAGTTGGATTTTGAGAGAATGTCCTCTCAGGCCAAAGACAATAGAATAAAGTCTCTTGAGGAGATCATCATTGATCTAGGACATGATCCTAGTGATCCAACGGGTGTGAAGGCACTCATGAAAAAGAAAGATGATGACCTGAATGCATTAAAGAAGAGGTTGAAGCTGCAGCCCACAGAGCACCCTCAAACCGCAGAGCTTCAAAAGCAAAAATAGGTCGATGACCAATTAGACCTCCTAATGCAGCAAGACCAGAGGATCAGGGAATTGGAGAAAGAGCTGGAAGGAGCACTACAAGATAAACAGGCAGAATCCACTTCCCAAGCTCCGCCAACTACTTCAACAACAGCAACAACTTCAGGGGCAGTAGTGGCCCCCACAACAGAAGCAGTAGGAACAACAACAGCTCCAGATACCAGCACTAGTGTAGAAGACTTGACCAAGGCCATAAAACAAATGGAGCTGCAGGTTGATGAAATAAAACAGGCCAAGGCCAAACTGGCAGAATTAGATGCCAAGTATGACAAGTCCAAAATGACTGTAGCAGAACAAAGCAGAGAAATAAAAGCTCTGAAAGAAAAGATAAAGGCCTTGGAGAAAGAGTTAAATCTGGAGACTGCTATGGCCGACATAAAAAGAATCCTATGGGCCAAAATTGGCCAATCCATCAAACAGCAATGGAGGTCAATAAAAATAATGCATGAGCAGATGGATTTGATGGGCCAAGCTCAAGCAGAAATTCAGAAGGCCAAGACAGTGCTAGGAAACAGACCAGAGCAGGCAAACAGAATGATAGACTTCCTGAACATGCAAGAAAGGGAGGAATTAGCAGCTATAGGCATTCCCAACAGAACAGAGGTTGTCCTCTCTGCCAAGAAGGCACTAACTCTCAGGAACTATATACAAACTGTGGAGAGGAAGTACTATGAGATGCAAGCAGATGTGGAGGAATATAAAGTTAAAATGGGAGTGCTGCAAGCAAAAGGCCTGCCCAGCTTACTTAGTGGTGCAGGAAAACTGATCTCTTCAGATCAAATGGCCAACAGAATGGCAACCACTATAGAAAATCAGATTATTGCATCTGGCAGTTCATCTGAACAAGCAGGGCCTCCTACAAGGCAGAGCTTATATGACAAACTTGAAGGCCTATTCTTCATTGAGAATGAAGTGAATCACTTGTTTGAAACCCCTCCCAATCTTTATAAACATACAGAGACCGAGGAAACATTGATAAAGATGCGCAGACATCAAATGCCAAAGGAGGATTGGTGGCAAGCGATGCTTCAGGTTTTGCCACGGTAGCTTCAGTCATTCGGCCACTGCCAGCTCCAGATCATACAATACAAATAACATGACAAATGTCAGCAGTTAAAGCAGCTAAAAGTGACTCAGCACATAGACAACAACGGCTGGCCCAAAAGGTAAAGAAATGCACAAATTTTGACAGCATACCCTCAGCCGACTCCAACTGCCAGCAAAGTCAACAAGTTCTGACCATTTTTGACAGCTAAGGCAACAAAAGTTATTACAGCATTAACTTTCTCAGCTGCTACACTCTAGCGGTTGGCATGCTATTAATGAAGCATTTACTCTTCATTTCAGATATTTTTCTTATGTAAAACTTTGTATATATACTCCCCTTAGTAACGCATAAGGGGTTGGTAATTTTCACTCTGAGGCATGTATACTGTTTACCTTCTGAATTGTTTAATACAAAGAGCTAGATCAGCTCAGTGATTTCCTGGAACTACGGTGTCTTGCTGATGATTCATGTGTTGATGCAGAATTCCTGTGCTGTCTGATGAAATAACAAGTTTTTTCCTTAATCTCTGTTCTTGTCTTTCTTATGTTTATCAAATCATACTCATGTTACACTAAGCTAGCAGTAAAGAAAAAGAATAGTGCAGGATTTGTTATACGACACCTTGTACTCAATTTTTACTGCTGTAAATGTTTGTCTTCAGAAATAACCATGGACATGAATTCTTAATTGCTCATGTAGCTGGTGATTCTATATGTATGAATATTACCTAGAAATTCTTAAATGCTCCTAGGTCAATATCCTCACTGTCTTTCTCTAAGCAGTTTACTGTAAGATTCTTAAGTGCCTTGCATAAACTGGACACAACCCACCCAATCACTTTATGAAAGTTTATTTCTCAGACACTAACCTTGCTCTGCAGCATCACTACAGCATCACACAGCACCTCAAAACAGTTAAAGGACCACTGACTCCATTGCCCAATGACATTTAACATTCCAATGAGAGCATATACACCTTGACTGAATTGTTATCCAACCAAACACAAAAACAAAAGTTGAACATCATAGCTAGCCTAAAATACTATAAGAACAGAGACAAATCATAAAGAGAGAGCCCTCTCTGGTTGCAGTTTGGCTAGAAGCTATAACCCAAAGATTGGTTAGTGGTTACCCCGGCCGTATTCCCTTGGGGGTCATAGGGAACAACCTGGGTGTTAACAAGAGTCAAGAAGAAAACTTAATTAACAAAGAAAAGGTTGTTAAATAGGACACTAAGATCCAATCTGAAAAACCTTTTGACTTAGAAGCTGAAATTGGTAAATTGAAGATAGCCATTCCTCTTTCAGAGCTAGCTAAGCATAACATTTACAAACAACAAATCAAGAAGTCCCTTCAACTCACTCATAATAAAGATGATGTCAATGTATTGGATGACACCCCAGAACTACTTTTCGGTCCAGAGGTTGATGGAAAGACAGCAGTTACTGGAATCCTACCCTTTTATGTCAGTTTGCATGTTCATGATAAGATATTACACAATGCAATGTTTGATTCAGGCGCCTCCCATAACCTCATGCCTAAGGCAGTAATGGAAAGATTGAATCTAGACATCACAAGACCATATAAGGACCTATTTTCATTTGACTCCAGCCAAGTTAAGTGTTTAGGCTTGATAAAAGATCTATGTGTATCCCTTGTCCAGTATCCAAATAAAACAATTTTAATGGATGTGGTAGTTGCTGATATCCCACCCAAGTATGGAATGTTGTTATCAAGATCATGGGGGGATAAACTCCAAGGATCCCTGCAATTAGACATGTCTTACGCCACCATCTCTGTCTTTGGGCAACCAAAGAGGCTATACAGAGAATCACTCATGAAATACATGGTGAGCAGTGAAGAAAAACCTCAAAATTTCCCTATTTATGCAGTTCATTCATACATGGATTCATTCATTCTATTTAATGATGATATAAGTCCAATGAGTGATAACAAATCTGTCATACTTAAACAAGATCTACACATGAGTGAGCAATCAAGTTCCCAAGAAACCAAGGTTGTGCAATCAAGTGATGAAACTGTTCTAGAAGACAAACCAGATAAAAGACAAGAGCTCCAACTTATAATCCCAAATCATAGAGAAGATATTGATAATCCCCTAAATCAAGAGATCCTTTGGTTTCTTGAGTTTGATGGATCAGTCAACAAATTAGGGGCAGGAGCTGGAGTGTGGATTCATAACAAACAAAGCAATCATGCACAAGGTCGAGCCTATAGGCTTAATTTCAGATGTACTAATAATATGGCAGAATATGAGGCTCTTCTGTTAGGCCTCAAACTGGTTAAATCCTTACAAGCCACAAAGGTTTCAATCATGGGAGATTCAGACCTTATTATTCAACAAGTGAAAGGCAATTTTGTCACCAATGACAAAAGACTAAGGTCATACAGATCTGCTACTATTGAAATACTCAAAGCTTTCACTGAATTTCAAATGACCAAGATACCTAGGACCCACAACCTTCATGCACATAGTTTAGCTACATTTGCCAGTACATGCAAACTGCCTTTTGAACCCAACCACTGCTTTACAGCTGAGATAAAACACAGACCTTCTGTCCCAAACAATGTCAAAGATTGGCAAGTGCTTGAGGATGACACACAAATAAACAGTTTCTTAACCTTGCAGCATGAATTTTCAAGCTTGAACATTGATGTCGATTCTGTGAAGGACACACAACCCTTGAGTGAAAACGATCAAACAGCAATATCACTCAAAACAACAAATCAAATACTCTATCCAACAATCTTTGACAAGGAAAATATACAAGAACTTGAACAATTGCGTTTTGAGGAAACAACAGAGGCAGAGGCTGAGGTCATACAGCTGAAGGACAATTTCCTACCAACAGGCCTAACTCCATTAGAGGACATTTTTGACTCAAATGATGTTCCTACAAAACCAAAAATACAACCCCTTAATGCTGCTATTGAAGAATGCAACATTGGAACTACTGAAAAACCCAAGATAATAAAACTGTCTACCTCTATACCCCCTGACCAGAAGCCTAAATACATTGACCTCTTTAAAGAGTTTCAAGATGTGTTTGCATGGAGTTATGAGGATTTGAAATCTATGACACCTCTGTTATTCAACACACTATCCCTCTCAAGCCCAATCAAAAGCCATTCAAGCAAAAATTGAGAAGAATCAATCCTATGCTTCTTCCTTCAATTGAGAAAGAGGTGCAAAAAATGTTTAAAGCTGGTATCATAGCACCAATCAGGTTTTCAGACTGGATTTCAAACCTGGTCCCCACAAGAAAGAAAACTGGGGAGATTAGGCTTTGTGTTGATTTAAGGAATTTGAATCAGGTATCCCTTAAAGACAATTATCCCTTACCAAAAATGGACCATATTCTCCAAAGAGTGGTGGGGGCTTCAAGAATTTCATTACTTGATGGATTTTCTGGTTTCAATCAGATCCTAGTTCACCCTGATGATCAAGATAAAACAACCTTCACAACTCCATGGGGAACTTTCAAGTATGTTAAAATGCCTTTTGGATTGAAAAATGCAGGAGATACATTTCAGAGAGCAATGGATATTGCTTTTGCTAAAGAGATTCATGAGTTCCTTGTTATTTACTTAGATGACCTCACACCTTTCTCAAAGTCTGACCAAGAACATCTGAAACACTTGAGACAGATATTCATAACATGTAGGAAATATGGAATTTCCTTAAATCCCAAGAAGTCTCTATTTGGTTTGGAAGAAGGTAAGCTATTAGGCCATATCATTTCAAAGGATGGCATTAGAATTGACCCAGACAGAATACAGGCCATCTTGCAAATGCCCCATCCAAGAAATATCAAAGAATTACAAGCCTTCTTGGGAAAAATCAACTTTTTAAGGAGATTTATCCCAAACTTAGCAGAACAGATTAGATTACTAAACAACATGCTAAAGAAGGATTCAAAAGTGAAATGGACAGTAGAAGCAAATCAAGCTTTTGAAGGTATTAAATTGGCCCTTACTCAAACCCCAGTCTTAACAAATCCTCAATTTGACAGAGAATTTATCATTTTCTCTTTTGCCTCCCAACATACTATTGTTGCTGTCTTATTGCAGAAAGATGATCAAGGGAATGAAAAACCCATTGCTTTCTTTAGTAGAGCCCTTAGAGATGCACCTATGAAATATCAGATCATGGAAAAACAAGCTTATGCTTTGGTCAAAGCCATCAAAGACTTTAGGATATACATCCTATATTCCCATGTTATTGCCTATGTACCAAGTCCCATTGTGAAAGACACTGACTCAAGAAAACTTAGAGGGCAGAAGAGGAAAATGGATTGCTAACATTTTGGAATTTGACATTGAAATAAGACCTACAAAACTGATAAAAGGGCAAGGTTTGGCTAAATTAATGTCTGAAGCAAACTTCCAAGCCTTGGACATTAACCAACTGGACAATGAACCGGAGCTGGCAACTCCAAAGATCAATGTAGCCTTTGAACAATCCCTGTGGTATTCTGATATCTGTTATATATTGCAAAACCTGTGTGCTCCCCCAGGATTGTCCAGAACCAAATCCAGATTTTTAAAAATGAAAGCTTCAAGATTTTGTGTTATAAATGGTAATTTACTATGGAAAAATCATGAAGGTATACTGCTGAACTGTTTGAATATGGATGAGACTAACAATGTTATGAAAGAATTCCATGCAGGTGACTGTGGTGGGCATTTGTACTGGAAGTCCACTGTGGATAAGATATTAAGGGCAGGTTACTATTGGCCCACTGTCTTCTCTGATGTTAAAAAATTTACCACTTCATGTCACAAATGTCAGGTGTTTGAGGGAAAAAGAAAGTTACTACCACTCCCCTTAAAGCCTATTGCAACAGAAAGGCCCTTTTAGCAATGGGGCTTGGACTTCATTGGGGAAATTCATCCTTCATCCTCAGGCCAACATAGATGGATTCTAACAGCCACAGATTACTTTACTAAATGGATTGAGGCTGTTCCATGCAGACAAGCAAATGATTCTACTATCATTCAGTTCCTTGAAACCAATATTCTCTCTAGATTTGGTTGTCCTGACAAGATTATAACAGACAATGCTGTTGCTTTCAGATCCAAGAAGATGGTGAACTTTTGTCACAAATTCCACATTACTTTGGGCCATTCTACTGCATATTACCCTCAGGGTAACAGTCTAGATGAATCATTCAACAAAAGTCTTATCAATATCATTAAGAAGATACTAGAAGAGAAAAAGAAAAATTGGCACAAGAAGCTTGTAAATGCCTTGTGGGCAGACAGGCTAACAACCAAGAGATCTATTGGGGTCAACCCATATGAGTTGGTTTATGGAATGGAAGCTAAATTCCCTTCATCATTGGGGGTCCCTGTCATGAAGCTACTTCAAGAAAGTCAAGCTGAACCAAATGACATGCAAAGAAGAATCAATCAGATTATCTGTTTATAGCAAACTATAGATCAAGTGTACAGCAGAGTTTAGGTCCTACAAGAGAAATTGAAGAAGCCCTTTGATAGAAGAACCAAGGCTGAAGATTTCTTTATTGAGGACAAAGTGCTTAAATGGGATTCAAGGAGAGAAGACAAGGGAAAGCATGGAAAATTTGACTCCCTTTGGAGGGGGCCTTTTGTTATTCAAGCAGTACAAGGAAATAATACTTATTTCTTGAAGAATTTGGATGGTACTGAAGCTAAAGAGGGCCCTATAAATGGCCGGATGTTAAAGCACTGCTTTGATTACTTTCCATGTATATAGAATGGCTTTTCCCTTGTACATAATCAGTTGTATATACTATTGTCTTTCAGCCTATAAATAGTTCAGTTTAAGGAGCTTTGTAAATAAGCAGAAAAAGGCTTTTATTTCAGCAAGTTCTACAATAGTCACAAATTCCAGTTTTGAAGTCCAAAGAGGAAGTTTTCAAGTTTTGAGAAGAAGTCAAAAGCCAAGGCATTCTGACCTGCTGTTCTTGGTCTTTCAAGTAGAAAAACCATCCCCAAGTGGAGCCACTGTTAGCTACCTATACCAATAGGTTTCATTTTTCATGATTGGCAGGGGAAGTGCCAATATGATCTACTTTGGTGATGCAAACATCTCATATTGGTGTGGAAAACACCTCTCTGCAGTTGGTTGATGATGTCCTACTTCTCAATGGGTGATCCAACAGTCTAAGCTGGGTCATGCCATGTTTCAATTGTTTGTTGTAGATTAGAGAAAGAAATCTGTCCAAACTGTTCAATCTTGGCAGATAAAGTAGTTAGGTAGAGAATGAAGGTTCCCAACTGTTTAATCTGGGGCCTTGGAAGTAATAAGGATAGCCTTAGATAGATAAACCAAAAGAAAAAGCCAAAGGAAAAGAAAAGGCACATGAGGGTTTGCAAGTCTAAGTGCACCCTCCTTGAAGTAACAAAAAATGCTAGGCAATAGAGTGGGTAGGTAGATGGGGTTGCAGAAGCATGATTTATGACATTTCACTGGCCTAAGCAAAGGAAACACATGGTGGCCAGTGCATATCCTCCTATTCAGCAGTTTTGTAGCAGCAAATGAGGCATATCTAACTTCCCAATCATTTCCCATCACACTCTTTGCTAACATCCCAATATCACCTTTGTTCATGAGAGGAAACAAACTCATTGATTGAACCTTGTTCCATAAAGAGCCACATTTCCTGTGTAAAATTCTTTTCATTTTGATCTACTCCATAACTAAGTTTGTTTCCTAAAAAACTTAGTATCTATCACTTCCCATTCACATTCCCCTCCAAAACTAACTACTAACTCTATCTATGCTTAATTCCCTATATTCCCCTTTCCCTATTACTATAGCACTATGGTGTATAAAACCCCAAAAAATATGTATATTCCCTCCCCTTTGGCATTATAGCCCTATGTTCAAATATTGGATAACCATGCAGAATCAAACTCTTGTTCAAAGTGCGTTGTTTAATGTCAGGGATTAAACTAACCCCACGTTGGTTTAATAACCTAAACCCTACCCCTTTTTCCCCTTACAACCCCTTTGAAATGATGTCTAACCCGCGCTATTTGCAATACACGCCAATAAACCCACTTTTGCCCCTTACCCAAAGTTTTGATTAAAGCGCATTGAACACAAAAAACATTGAAAAACCCATATTTTCTTTGATTTCCAAAGGTCCCGCCAGGCGCGCTTCTCCATAAAAAACAATAATTTATTGCTCACCCCGCTGTCGTATTGTCCTTTCATCTTGGCAACCCGTCGACCGTCGGATCTGGGCTTTCCCATCCGACGGCCCATATCAATATCGGGCCGCCCCCGATGTCCGGACGTTACCTCCCGAAAAGTGTCAGAGGGTGACGTCAGGGCAGTGCCACGCGTCGCTCCCAGGTTATATTGGGAGGCCGCCTGCCAATACCACCCCCGTACCATAAGTGGTCCACTGGAACCGCTTACCGCCCTCCGTATACCGCTTGCCTGCGTCACACACACGTCACGCCCACGTCACGCCAAGTCGGCCCCGCATCAGCGCCCGGCCCGCCATCGCTCCGACCTGTCCGCCACCTCATCAGTCCCCGTGGACCACTCATAGGCCGCCACGTCACCCTGACTTCATGCTGACGTCATCCGAAAAACGCGCCAAAAGCCCAAAAAGTCCATATTTTCACCAAATTTCGCGTTTTTCTCATATTTTCACCAAACTCTACTGTGCTCTCTGCATGTGTTTTACGACGTCCTCACCGCCAACCTGCAACAAAATGATTGAAAGATCGTGGGCGCCTTCAATTCACCTGCATTTGTCACCATTGCCAGAATTCACCAGGTATTTCTCCAGAATCTCCCCTCCGCACCTGGTTTTGTGCATAATTCACCAAAACAAGCTTAAAAAGAGTGAAAAACACTGTAACCTCCAGCAAATCCTCTGTGGCCACCATTTATCTTCAGTTCTAAGGTTGAATTCACCTACAGAAAGTCCACATTGAGCCAAGTTTCCATCAATTTACAGTCAGTTTGCGCATTCGTGAACTCAAACCTCTGCTGCACTAACTCACCGGGAAAGCAGCTCTTAAGTCCCAGCATTTGCTCATTGAACCTCTTTCAGGAGCATTGTAATTGATTTTCACCATAATTCACCTGTTTTCCTCTGCAAATCGCCCTGCTCTTGCAAAATTCACTGCCCCGTGTTGCTGTGCCTACAAAATCAAGTTCAAATCCATTTCCAAGTGTTAGTGAACCATGGAGACACCAGTTGCACTGAATGTTGCACCTCTTAATGCCCCACACAGAGAGCTGGAATGGCAAGCCCTGGGTGATAGAGATTACCAGATGACAGAAACACTCTCAATGCACACCAAATATAATATTCATGTACTCAATGAGCTGAAGGCCAAGCACCTCAGTGGAACTGATATTCTAGGGATTTGGGACTCCCATTTATAACCTCCCTCAAGTCAATGTCCTTCCAGATTTAATTCACAGATGCAATGCCAACTATGACCCATGTCAAAGGGCTGTCCTCAATTCCTCAGGTTCAGTTTTGTTCCATGTCACCCCTGAGGCTATAAATCAAATGTTGAACTTTCACTCTACAAAGCCATTGACTCCTCTTTCCATGATGGACTTGCTAAAGAAAGGAGGCAAGTTGTCTAGTGCCCAAATCATAAAGATTAATCAGTTGTTCATTGAATCAGGCTCTCAAATTGTGAGGACCCCTCCTATAGGAAATGTATATTTCAATGAGTTGGGCAGGTTGCTTGTGGATTTGATCAGTTATGTCCTGGGTTACAGATCTACTGAGGATGCTGATGAAACCATTCTGGCGATGACCTATTTTATCAACCTAATGGCTTCCCTATTTCTCTCAAGAAGCTAGATGTCCAAGGGAACCCAAGGTCTGTAGTGTTCTGGTCCTCAGTTTTCCATCTGACATGCTTTTCACCATACAACTACTGTGAATTCATTGACCTTTTCATCCATCCAGCCATGTCCTTGCTGTTGAGTGCCCCTCCTCCAAGATTAACATATGAGATGCAAAGGATCCTCCAGCTCTCAAAAGCCTACAGCATTGGGGATTGGTACTTTTACCAAAACCACACAGTGATCAGGATATATGGCTATGAGCTAGCCCCATATAGACTGCCAAGATATGTCCCCATGAGACTCTTTGCCCTAGAGTACTTCAGGCAGTTTGGAAATGCAGACATGGTCCATTTCCACAGTAAAAACAAGAAGGTACAGCTGAAGGTCAGAAATCAGCTAGGCCCATTCATTTACAACAAAAGAGAAGAGGCATGGAAAGAAGCAGATAAGATCCTAGAGAGCCTCCGATTGCAAACCAGTTTCCTCTGGTCACCCTAAGACCCCAATCACTTCATTAGTCTTAGAAGGGTCAAGTATAAATTGGCTAGTTATGATCATGCAAGGCTGCCCCACATTGAAAAATATGCTAATCTGTTAGGATGGAAAGAGGGCACACTAGAAGAAGCAAGTAAAAAAGAAGAAATTCTACAAAGAGAAGTAAGGAATCTTGAGAAAGAGGCTGACTTGGAAACTTGTGGGCAGGTTTCCTCCTCTTATCAAGTGCAACTCGGACCAGCCGCCTCATCCTCTGCAGCCCCCAAGCAGGCAGCTAAAATTGCTCCTCAGGTAGCCAGCAAAGGTAAAGAAAAGGAGATGGAACAAGAACTGCCACCCCCTACAGCAGAACAGCAGATGGATCAGCCCAAACAACAAGAACAAGTGGCTGAAGCTCCCATTTCTACAGAGCAGCAGGCTCAACAAAGTGTGCCTCCAAGGCAGGAAATAATAGTGGAGACCTCAGTCCTCCAAACACCAATAAATGAAGAAAGAGGCAAGAAGAGGGACAGAGAGCAAGAGACTCCCCTCACCACATCAACAAATCAAGGGGAGAAAAGGCAAAGATTGAATCCTCTTTCTGAAGAGGAGATGCCTATTGGGCAATCATTGGGTATGGGCCCACCAAGCATGGAGGCATCTGCCAGTTCCTTTCAGCAGGAACAAGAAAGAACCCTTGGAGGAGAGGTCAGCTCCTCAAGCTAGCAAAGGAGGGCTGAATTGGGCATAAAGCAACAGTTTATTGACGTCAAGAAGAGGAATGAGCCGGTGAGACTTCAGCTGTACAACCACTTACTAAAGATGGCCCCTACAAACCAACAGAGGCTCATGTCAGCATATGACATAACAGAGGGGAAAATGACTATGAGTCATTTCATGCCCACCATGTTGCAGCCACAGTCAGCTGCAGATTATATAAGGACCAACCTTGAGGTTCTTGCAAAAGACATCCACCCAATGGACCAGATAGAGCTTCACAAGCAAACGGGTGAGATGGTCTATTCAACTCTTGCAGACAAGACCTTCTTGGCACATAAATTGCAAAACATTCTGCACAATACAACTGCTCAACTTGAGTTGGAGAAGGCATCCTCTCAGGCCAAAGACAACAGGATCAGGTCTTTGGAAGATGGTATTATAGAGCTTGGGCATGACCCAAAGGATCCCAAAGCTATACAGGCACTGCTAAAGGAAAGAGATGCAAATATTGCAGCTTTGAGAAAGATGGTGAAAATTCCAGTAACCCTTCACCCTCAAACAGAAGAGGTTGCTCAGCAGAGGAAGGACCAGGATGTGGCAGCCATGCTGCTAACACTGCACAAGCAACTGGTCCAAACAGAAGGCAAATTAGTAGAAACAGAGGCTGCATTACAGGCAGCCCTGCAGCAGAGAGAAGGAGGCCAAACATCTCAGCCCCCTCAGCCAGTTATAAACCTTGAGGAGCCTCCTCAAACTATCACTCCTCCCACAGGGCAGACAGCTGAAACAGGCCCATCAACATCAGCACCAGCAACAACATCAGAGCAGGCTCAAAGCCTAGACATGCAGAAGATGATGAAGGAAATTCAAGTCCTAGAGGCCTAGATGGCAGAGCTGAATGAAGCCAAGGAGAAATTGGCCACAGTGAATGAAAAATATGACAAATCTAAGCAAAGTGTAGCTGAGAAAACCAGGGAAGTCAGAGCCCTGGAGAAAAAGATAAAAGAGCTAGAGAAAGAGCTCTCCCTTGAGAAAGTGCTAGCTGAGATCAAGAAAGTCTTATGGGCCAATATTGGCCAATCAATAACAGATCAATGGCAGTACATAGAGACTATTCATGAGCACATGGAGCTCATAGGCAGGGCACACAAGGAAAGCCAAAGAGCAAGGGCATCTCTAGGCACCATGCCTGAGATAGCCAACAGAATGATCAATGTCCTCAATAACCGCACAGGCCCTCAGCTGGCAGCAATAGGGATCACCAATAGAACTGACACCATCTTGCTGATAAAGAGGGTCCTAACCTTGAGAAGTTTGGTGCAGACATTGGATAGAAGATGTCAGGAGATGTAAACAGAGGTAAATAAGTTCACTGATAAATTTACAGCATTACATAGAAGAGGCCTTCCCAGCCTACTAAACAGTGCAGGTAGGTTGTTGTCACATGAGAATTATGCAAAAAGGGTGAATACATTTGCCTCCAATCAGATCACTGCAGGATCAAGCACCCTAGAAGAAGCAGGGCCTGCATCTGGGCAGAGCCTCTATGAAAAAATAGAGAATTTATTTTTCATCATGAATGAAATTAGACATTTGTTTGAAGTGCCTCCTAATTACTTCAAATATACAGAGGAAGATGAGACACTAGGCACAATTTTGAGGCATCAGTTGCCTACACAGGAATGGTGGACCAGCATGATACAGACATTGTTGTAGACACACAGGTCTTCATCAAATTTTCACATCAAAATACAAAATCATCGTGTTCAGATAGGTGATACATCCACTATGATTGTAAAAGACTGGGCTGAGCCAACTCAGCAAAGCAACTTGGCCACCAAAGCAACAGTGACAGGTACAGATGATAGGGCTGAGAAAGCTACAGCACGATAGAGTCATAAAGGCACCATTCCGATTTAATGAAGAGCGCTCAACCGACTCACTGGCCTCCAAAAGTCAAAAAGCTTTCTGACAGAACTAAAGGATATTCATTGTGTATTTAAGGCAGCAATAACTTTCTTATCTTCTATTCTGAAAGTTGGTGAACGCAGTTATTGAGCAACTAACTCAGCATTCAGATATTTTGTGAAAACTGATTGTATATATATCCCCTCGCACAAGCTTGCAGAGGTTGTTGATTTTCTCTTCAGAAGAGCCTATGTTGTAAATTTCAGAGTTTAATATAGGGAGTGAATGGAATTTCCAAAGTTCTGTGTTGTTTGATGCGTTGCGGTGTGTTTGCTTACTACTGCAGGATTCATGCATATTTCATGGCACAATAAGTCTTTTTTAACCTTTCTTGTTATGTATTTCATTCCTTCATAATCCTTTCATGCTTTATATTCCACAGTTTAATAGCACAGAAAAAGAATAGTCTCAGGATTTATTCATTGAATACCCTGAATTCAATCTATGCTGTTATGAATGTTTTCCTCCAGTTATAGTTATGAAAGTGTAATTCTTAGTTGCTGCACCTTCAGACTAAAACTTTCACAATGACTATTGTTCAGGAATTCAAACCTGCTCTTGGGTGATATGTCTCATTCTCACATCACCAGCTTAGTGAAAAACTCTTAAATGCCTTTCACTGGTTAATCATACCTCATCACCACAATTTCAAGTTTGTTTCATGTTATATCTAAATGGCCCTGCAGTTTAAAGCAATCTTACTCAATACTTCAAACAACCCATAATCACAGACACCATTGCCCAATGGACTGAAACTGTCTAAGGATCTCATCTTAGCTACTGGAAGACATCATTCAACCAAAATTTGAATCAAAACTCTCACCTCATAACTAGCCTAAAATCCTCAAGAACAGAATTAAAAAACTAAAAGAGAGAGCCCTCTCTGATTATAGGTTGGCTAGAACCTATAATCCAAAGCTTGGTTAGTGGTTACCCCGGCCGTATTCCCTTAGGAGTCAAAGGGAACAACCTGGGTGTTAACAGAGGGTAACCAAGATTTCTATCCCAGACAAGAAATGCTAGGAAGAATCAATAGATTTACATGACTAAAGGGTGATCTAACAACATTCAGTTTTTGGAGTTATAGTTAGCTAGCTTCAACAATTTTCAGTTTTTTTAGTAACAGCCATCAACAACTTGACATCGAAATAGTTCCAAATCAACTAGAAGTTTTTATGTTTTATTTTGTAATAATCCATTTTTTTTAAAACAATTTAGGATATTTTATTAGTTCTATTGTTGTATAAATAACTCTCTTTACAAGTTATTAAGGGTTTCAGCCTTGAAGAAGCATTTTAAAGCATTTGATGTACTTGACTTTTCTAGATCATTAATATAAAAGAAAAGGATTCTGAATTCTGATTTACACAGTTGTGTGTTTCCTATAAGTTTTTCCAGTATTATTTATTATGCTTTTCTTCATATTCTTATGTCTTACAAATATAACTAAGTAGGAATAACTGGGTTTCAATCTACTCCCATAAGCCTCTGAAGTGATAATCTGCAAAGAGAATGAATTAATGAACTATTTGTTTAATTAATTCCCTCTAAATAAATAAATCATCAACATCTTTTGTAAGCTTAAGCATATTTTGTTAAACCTTAGGAACATGGTTTAAAGGTTTTCATACTTATGATTATTTAATTTTCAATCTGAAAACTGTGATAACCATATCATTTCTCTATTTCTACTCACCACCATACAAGTTATATCATTGTGTGAATTTTAATAGAAACCCTCTATTTTAATATTAATATTATTCAAAATGTTAGGCATTACAGTCTTACATTTGTTTCATACATTGGTCCTCCAAATTAAAACAAAACCCCTAAAACAATTATCTTAGATGCCCTGGCATGATAGCTGACCATTATCATGTCAGAGATACAACATCAAAACCAACAGAAGATCATCCCTATGGGAAGATTGTATGGTGTCACAGTTGATATTGATGGTCCAAGTGCATTACTGAACTTTGAGGTTGTAGAGATTGTCGATGACAATAATCGTTACCCCACGTTCCTAGGAATTGATTGGGTTATCGACATGAATGGGGTTATTAACCTAAAGAAAAGGACTATGAAATTCAAAAAGAAGTTGCTAAGGGTTGTAGTGCCATTAGATCTTGTGGAAGGGGCACACTATATTTAACTAGTCCACCACTGTGAGGAAAGCGATGATGAGCTAGATCAGATCTACAAAATAACTGCGCGAGCTCACGATTGGGTCAATCTGATGGCATATGGAAGGATTGTATGGGAGTCGGAAAGCTCCTGTGCCTATAATTCAAACCACGAATTAAAGCATTAGCAGAATCGCCTACATGAATTTTCGACCTTGTGATGCAATACGATGACAAAATCGTTGCGTTTTGTTTTTTCGAAGGTAAGAAAATTACCTTATTATCATGGCTTAACTTACGTAGTTCTATTTCTAGATGAATATGAGTGTGAAGTCCCTGAGGACCATAGGATTCAAGCGCTAGATTTGGTGCTATGTGCTATGCTTGCACGATGGTCAGGTACGCACAAAGATACTTTTGTAGGATGGAGGGATTACAAGCGCATGATGAAGTTACGGTTTGGGCATCCTAATACAAGAATGTCTATGGGGCAATTGATTAATTTGTAGCAGGATCCGAACCTGCAACAATTGAACACATAATTAAGGGAGATGTAGCGCCAATATGATGTAGTCAGGGAGACTGCAGACACCTTAGCACCAGTGTAGTCCCTTGCCAAGTTACAGGAAGGAAAGTAGCTACTGGAACAAGTATAGGAAGCATAAAAGAAAGAGGCCTTGCTAATGGCCAGGTTGCAGCCTTGGTTGGAGGAGGCTTATCAGATCACGCTCTCTATTCAAGATAATCCTAAGGGACTATAGTAGACGTAGCTGACGATGAGGCTGGAAGTAGAAGGACCAACCACTAAAAATTTGGTCAAGGATGTTCGACAGGTGGCAGCACAGAGCACTATTGCAGTGTCATTGATCTAGGTGGAGCTAGGGGATATTCGCAATAAGATCGCGACACTATTAGAGTGACTTGAGGTTGAGTCATGATCTTTCTGTTGAGGGCCTATTGGGATGGGGTCCCCTAGGTTAGTTTGGGGTTAGATAACCCAAATTTTGGTACAATTTTTTAAAACAATGTAAAGTCTCCGCAATTTCTAGATGCGGAGTGCATAGAGGAATAGGACTCAAAGAGGCTTAGCCCCCTGTTTTGGATAAGTTTTGAGATTCACCCATGGTCTGCAGACCATGGGATTGTACGGAAAAGTCTATAAATAGTCAAGTCTTAGTGAGTCTAAGAGGTAACTAACTAAGGAAGAATTTGGAGAACAAGGAGAAGTGGGATAGGGCATTAGGTTAAGGAAGGAGGTTCTACTTCGTGTGTGTAGGTAGAAAGATAGGATCCATCGGTGAGTGAACAGAGGCATAGGTAGAGTCTGTAGCTAAGTGTGCGGAACCTTGTAGCTATGTGCGCAGGTTAATTTGAGTCTGTAATTGGTGAATTGAGATCCATAAAGACAAGTTTCTAAAGAATTATTGAGTATTTATGTTCATGTCTATTTATGTTATATGTTGTTGATGAATGGCTTGTTCTATGAAATATTGATTGAATGCTACGTGGTTCTCTTGAATAAGTCTTAATAATGTAAGTAATGCATGTTTAACACTTTTGTGAAGATTTAGGTAATTTATCTTATGTGTTCTAATGAATTAAGCATATGTGGACGAAATCCAATTTATGATTACTCTTTGTTGCGCTTAAGTAGATAAATTAGCTATTAAAGGTATGCAAGGACTGATCATGGACCTACGTGAAGGCTTGAAAGCCGCTTTAACTGAGCTGCAGTAACATGCCCTAGCAGTGTATTCATATGTGTGGAGGTAGATCCAAGGCGTTGAAAGACATCACACTAGTCTCTGGATGTAGAAACTTCATTCTTGCATCCCCCCATACTAATTCGGGTGAGACTGCAGCCTGCACTATGCAGGTTGTTGCCGAAAGGGCCAACAGTGTAGGGTTTCGCTGGTTTTTGCAACTAAGCCAACATGTGTCACACTTCAAGTTCTTTGGATCATCATTTTACTATAATGTTTGCAATGAAACAAGGAAAAATCTAGAACAACCAACAGAGTTGGGCATATTTGTGGGGTACACTGATACACCTCACAACTATCAAGTGTACTTGATATCTCTCAGGATAAAATATGTTCGTAGAGATGTGAATTTCGATGAAGAGAATGAAATGAGGTGTTCCCTTTAGAGGGAGCTTTATTTTCATTCAGATGAGGAGATTTTGGCTCCAAACAAAGAACCATATCCTAAGAAGACCTATTCATTCTTACCACTCTCAAAGTAACTAGGCCTTGCAGAGATATCCTCTGATGGGTCCTGGGACAATCTCCTGAAAGAACTGGCGACATCTTCGTGCAGTCGAAAAATCAGCTATGGTAATGGAAATGAGGCTCAAGTGTTTCTCGCACCATCACCTATAGGGAAATGATTCCATAGATTTTGGCCATTAAAGTACCTGTGTCCCACATGAGCATTCAAGAATTTAGTTTCTTGGTATTCAATTACCAGTATTGAGCATTAGATGGGTCATGTAGCCCCAAAGAGTACTGCACACACTGGACCTAAGCCGAACCCCCTCTGTATCGGGTCTCTACCATGCTCGGGTATTCTTTTCCATGGGATGATTGAAGGATTTTAAGCTCCCTAAAATGGCTACTACTATGTTTCAAATTTGTAACATGACCGTGGTGTCTTATGGGATACCTACCCCCAATGGTCCTAACCTGACCTATAAATGTTTTGATGGCCCTTGTGGGGAATTTAGTTGGTTCAAGCTATGGTTGCTTTTAAGGGTCTTACTTTTCTTTAGGGTGTGAAATGCAAGCTAAAATAAACTAAGCATCAAAATCTTTGGAAACCGGATGCTTTATAATATGAATTTTATATAAGCTTAGTATCTGACGTATAATTGTGTGCAAGCGATGAAGTGAGAATGTAAAGTGTGAGAATATGTGGATATTTGGTGATCTGTTCAAACATTCCCCTACTTATACTATATTTCAATTGTTCCTTGCATGAAAAATAAGCGATATGCAGATAATGGGCCGCTTACTCCTTTTCCTTTTACACTATGTGAATTTCAAAATAGGTAGATGAGAATTCAAATGCTTTAAGAAATTTTTCATATGCAAGCCCAAGTTCGTCTAACATACACAATTGACGCAAAGATTAGTTAATTTCTTTAATAACACTTGCTCCTAGTCCCATAAAATTAAAGAAATGAATTCTTTGGTTAGTAAGAATATTTGTGGATAATTGGCCACTTACTGTTTTGTTAATTAAGCTATGTGAAGATTGTGAATAAAAATAAAAGACAATCTAATTTCTCTACTAATTGTGATTAGTAAAGAAACTACAAAACCTAAACTGACTATAAAAAAATTGCAGTGGTGAAGGAAATTTACTAGAGGCTGCCCATCACTTGCAAAATGTGAAATTACAAGGTATTTTTATCTTTTTGGAAAACTGCATGCCTTTCACAGTACACAAACTTGGCGATGCATCTGTGAGAGGAAAATCCACGAATTGTGCATCTGTTTGAGCATAAGTCATGCGGTCACTAGAAATTGTAAATTAACAGGTTTTTCGGCCCACCATAGGTTCACAAGGTCCTACAAAACTTCCATATAGGTATTAAACACTTTGTAGGCCGACTATGTAGAGAGAATATCTACAAAAACAACCTTTATATTACAGAAAAGAAAACTGTATGGTCACCATTTCTGTGGTAGTGTTTTTTGTGGAAATGATGTACCAAAGGACACCAACTTAAAATTTGGTTATTTCCTGTAAAGGAGCACAAACATAGCTGATGTTTCTATTGAAGAGACTTAATTAAACAAAGCATTGCAAATAGGGAAAACAAACATGAACTAAAACAGAGAGATAAATACACAAACAATGCTGTCGCGCCCATTTTAAATTATTCAAAAACTTCCATTACTGCGCATTTGATTTTAAATTTGAATCTCTGTTCTGTTTGTGCCCAAAATATACATGAACCAGAAAGATGCAGTGATGGGAACGTCGTGAGCCAGAGTTTGCAATGGTCAGGAAAGAATCATTTCGAAATGGCAGATTAATTGTACTGACCCTCTCCATCATTCACACAGCGATCGCAGCTGCTACGTTCAGTGGGAAGATATGTGCACACCCATAATTTAGAGAAGAAGCCTCTAGAAGGATTGAGAAAGAGAGCGTGGTCTGGCCCTGGAAGAAACGAGCGTCAAAACTGGTGCAGAGGAGGTGAACTACCACCATGTCAGAGGTGACAACGGGAGGCTGCGCGCCGCTGTGCAAAGAGTGTTGTCGATGAGGAAGTGACGATCTACTCAAGCAGGTGACGTAAAAGGTTTAGGCGCCATGAGACACCTCTGCAATATCTCATGCCTCCCATCACACAAGATTCATCACTCTTTCTGCACCACCCCCTTCGAAGTATTGCAACGCCACAGAAGGAGCGAGGCAAAACAATATACTATCGCCTCTATCACAGATTCAAGGTTAGTCCATGAGATTATAGTCACTTTCTGCGTATTTGTGAAAGGTCAGCAAGGAAGAAGAGTTACAGTGAATGACAAGGATAAAAAAATGTACATAGTGTGCCAACGAACTAGGGTTTCCATAATTTAAGTCTGTTAAAAATGTACGTAGTGTGCCAACGAACTAGGGTTTATATAATTTAAGTTTGTAATTTTGAAAAGTTCGCAAACGAGAACTGCAAACAATTGTCGCCATGCACCTTGACAACTCTTCGCTTTTTCGCCTTGTCCTTTGGGTAAGTTTTAGAGGAATAAAAGTTCTAGATCTTTGAAGTTGTTAATAAGCAAAGTTAAAATTGGGGAAAGAGGAAAACCATTTTTCTAATATTTCAACCAAGTATCTTATTATGTTTTATTACAAGAAGATAGCCAAATTTATAATTAATAAAAAAACTTAAAAAATCAACACAGCGTTACAATTATCATTATTTTTTATAATAAATTATATAAATTTAAATAAATATAATATAATATAATTAAAATAAATGAAATTTGGTTATTTCCAACTTTAAAAAAAATGAAATAATTAAAATTTAAAATATTTAATATATATATATATATATATATATATATATATATATATATATAGATATGATATGATATAGATATAGATGTTTGTATAATTCAATTTATGGGTTAGGTTGAAAATAAGTAAAACAATGTATTTTTAAATTTAATTCAATAACTTTTATTTCAATAAAGATTATGATTTTATATATATAAAGTTTAAATTTTATTAAATAACCAAATTGTAGTAATAATTACATTCTACTTTCATATATATATATACAAGTTTTATTTTTTTTTCTTTAAATATCTTTTAAGGTTTTCAAAGGTGTGGAATAATAAGAATTTTAAAAATATTCTGATGCAAGTTTATTGATGTGATAAAGACAAGAGTGGAAACTTACATTAAGAAACACTATGACTTATTTGAATTATAAAGTTTATTGAATTAGTGATTATGTTTTAGATTTATTTTAATTTTAGCAAATTAGATTAATAACTATGATTAAACTAAAAGTTTCACCCAATTTTTAAAACACATCTTTCATAATGTATATGTCATGGAAAATAAACTAATTATGAATACCACATTTATTAGCAAAATTCACATATAATAATAGCTAGCAAAGACATATTGATTTGCAACTTTTGAATCATTTAGATAAACATTTTAGGACTCTCTTAAGGTGGGAGATATTGGTATGGGAACCGGACGTTGTAGCACTCCCTTAAGCTAGGAGACGTTAAGGGATAGAAATTGAGTGGGACCCAAATTCGTTTATGAAATGGAATAGAAAGTATTTCTAATTAAGCAAAGATTAAAGGAAATTCAAAATTTTCAAAAGAATTGCATATAAGAAACCATAGCTATGAAGTGAATGATCATGTCTTTCTAAGAGTTAAAGCTAGGAAAAGGTCCAAACTTTCCCCTTGATTTGTGAGAATACTTGAAATCTTCAACAAGATAAACTTATCATCTTGCTTCACAACTAGTATGGCATATATACATTTGTTTTCAGACAATGTATCCCTAATGTAACTCACATTTCGAATTAGAAACAACTAAATCATTTCCAAGCTAGCAACAAAGGAAATAAAAAACAAAAATCATCACACCCATATGCTAAGATACCATCTAATAAACAAAATATAGTCCATGTTTCCCCACTTAAAAATATGAAATAGTTATGCACTTGAGGTATCTGTTCTTGTATAGTAAATGAGTATTATATATTTTTGTTATTTTATTTTGAATTCAAAGATATTTAAATAGGATACAATCTCAATATTTTGTAGAGTAAATGAAAACAAAAGATTTTGTTGTTATTTTTTTTCGAACTAAAAATTAATTATAAATGTTTTTTGAGAAAGAGATCAATAACCAAAAGTTGTGGGATTTTAAACAATGGACGATAGTTTTAATATTTCTTTTAATACATCTGAAATATGGTCGCAACTCCAATCTGCCCCATTCATTCATTATTGGATAGAATATACAAATTGACACTTATTATTCCCGAAATGGGATTCCTAAATTGTAGTTGTCGTTTATGAATCGTGTTAACGTGTACAGAATTGCCACTCAATTCTACTTTTCATTTTCTTCTTTTATAAGCATTTTCCCGTAAATTGCAATAAATTTCCTACAAGAATAGTTTTCAATATACACTCGTGACATCTCTTGTGTTTTGGATAAGTATTAAATGAATAAAATTTTTCTTCCATGGACACACCTTTAAAAGAAACATTCAAAGGTATGTTTGTACCCCATTCTTAGAAGTTGCGAATAAGCAAAGATAAAATTTGGGAAAGAGAAAAACCACTTTAGTAAATTTTCAACCAAGTATTTTATTATTTTTCAACCTCAACCTTGGATGAAGTCCTCTCCCTGTTTCTCCACCTTATTTATTCATTTACTAGATAGGAAAATAACCGCTCCAAACTTGGTAGTTTCTCTCTACCATTTACCAAATCTTGATAACTGTCCAAGTTATTGGGAGGACCCAAAAGAGATAGAGCTACCAAATCTTCTTCAAGGAGAGTAACACCGACACTCCCAATTTCATCATGAAATTGTGTAAACTTACTCATATACTGTGGAATTGATTCATTATTTTACATCTCGATACTTCAAAGCTTTTCCTTTAGGGCCAACTTCCTGTGGTAATTATTATTCTGGTATATTCTTATGTTGGAATGCAACATAATACATATATAAACATTGAAAGAAAGATGCAACAAGAATAAATCTCCATTTCAATAATATCAAAGAACTCAAAGATGCTTACGTACAAAATGGAAATAAGGCAGCGCAAGCAATGGTGGGTTATCTCTGAGAAGAGATGTAGTGGTTACATGCTTATGAACTATGTTACAATGTGGAATGAAGGCCTATTTATTATTGAGGAACAATTTGAAACCATAAACATCCAAACACCTGACCATAGGACATTAAGCAACAAAATTGTGCATCCCGTTGGGGTAAATTGGTACATCAACTTCCCGGGGTCATAACTTTGGCTTACAATCTCTGTTTGATATGTTGTTAGAAATATATATGCGACTACAATTTTTGACTGCAAACATTGGTCAAAGACCAATGTTTTCCCGTTTTCTAAAAAGATGTCATTCAGGGCCTCAAAACGACCCTAAAAGTTTAGGACCTGAAAAAACTACCAAAAATAGTAAACTGAGCTATAATTAAGGAAACTTAAAAATTGAAAGAAATAATGGTGGGGGTCCTAGTGGAATTGGTTGGTGGCCACCAATATCCACCTCAATCATTCCTTCCCTCTTAGGACGAAATGGTCCCAATTGCATTGAGTTCCTCCATGAGATGGGGAAACTCCTCCTGAAGTTGGTCCCTGGTGAGCCACTTTCCATGGTGGTGGAGTTGGCCAACTATGACAACCCAATATAGTTGGATATTCTTCTTGTGAGTGTTATTTATTTTTGTATCCATGATATTAACAGTAGGGTTTTTTTCAATACCACTTGGGTTGGGCTATGTTGGTGTCATGTGCTCAACAATTTTTGATGTATCCAACAATGGGGGAAAGTATGGTTGCAGGGAAAGAATACCCGAGCATGCTAGAGACTTGATCCAAAGGGAGTTTGTCTTAGGTCTAGTGCCTGCAGTATTTTTTGGGGCTACTCAAACCATCTAGTGCTCAATACTCGTAACTAAATACCAAGAAACTAAATTCTCGAATTCTCATGTGGGACACAGGTACTTTAATGGCCAAAATCTAGGGAACCCTTTCCCTATAGGTGATGGTGAGAAAAACACTTGAGCCTCATTTCCATTACCTTGGTTGATTTTTCGGCTGCTCGAAGATGTCGCGAGTTATTTTAGGACATTGTCCCAAGACGCATCAAAGGATATCTCCACAAGGCCTAGTTACTTTGAGAGTGGTAAGGATGTATAGGTCTTCTTAGGATATGGTTCTTCCTTTGGAGCCAAAACCTCCTCATCTGAATGCAAGTAAATCTCCCTCTCAAGGGAACACCTTGTTCCCTTCTCTTCATCAAACTTCACATATCTATGAACATATGCCATCATGAGGATGTCAGGTACACCCGATAGTTATGAGGTGTATCAGCGTACGCCACAAATATGCCCAACTCTGTGGGTTTTTCAAGATTTTTCCTTGATTCCTTGCAAACATGAGAGTAAAATTATGATGCAAAGATCCTGAAGTGTGACACATGTTGGCTTAGGGGTTCCTAACCTAGGTTCAAAGTTAGTTGCACCAACCAACAAAACCTTACACTGCTGGCACTTTCGGCAACAACACACATAGCGCAGGCTACAGTCTCACCCAAATCAGTATGGGGGATGTAAGAACTAAGTATTTTCATCTAGAGACTAGTGTGATGTCTTTCAATGCCTTGGATATACCTACGCACAGATCAATACACCCCTAGGGAACATTACTGCAAATTTGTTAGAGAAATTTTCAAACCTTCGCATAGGTCCACGATCAGTCCTTACAGACCTTTAACAGTCAATTTGTCTACTTATGTGAATCGTGGAGTTATCATAAATTGGAGTTCACACATATATGCTTAATTTGTTAGAACACATAAGATAAATTACCAGAATCTTCATGGGAGTGTTAAACATGCATTGTGTACATTATTACGACTTATTCAAGAGAATCACAGAGCATTCAATCAATATTGATCTTAACTCACCAATTACAGACTCAAATTAACCTGCGAACATAGCTGCAGGGGTCCACACACTCAGCTACAGACTCTTCCTAGGCCTTCGTGCACTCAACTATGGAGCCTTTCCTTCTACCTTCACGTAAAAATCAGATCCTCCTTCTTTATCCCAATGCCCTATCCCACTCCTCCTTGTTCTCCAACTTCTTTCTTAGTTAGGTACCTCTTAGACTCACTCAGACTCGACTATTTATAGACTTTTCCATATAATACCATGGTCCGCGAACTATGGGTGAATCTCAAAACTGAGTCAAAACTTATCCAAAACAAGGAGCTAATCCCCTTTGACTCTTATTCCTCTATGCACTCTGCATCCACAAATCGCATAGACTTTACATTGTTTTACAAAATTGTACCAAAATTTGGGTTATCTAACTCCAAACTAACCCAGGGGACCCCATCCTAATAATCCCCCAACACAAACATCATGACTCACCCTCGAGTCACTCTGTTGATGTCGCGATATTATTGTGATTATCCCCTAGCTTCACTTGGGTCACTGCAACTGTAAGATGGTCTATGTCACTACCTTTCTAACCTCCTCGATCAAATTTTCACCAGTTGGTCCTTCTACATCCAGCCTCATCATCCATTGCGTCTACTACAGTCGCTTAAGGTTATCATGAATGGAGAGCGTGATTTGATAAGCCTCCTCCAACAAAGATTACAACATAGACTTTAGCAAGGCTTGTTTCTTCTACACTTCCTCTACCTACGCTAGTAGCTTCTTTCCTTCCCATAACTTAGCAAGGGACGGCACGGGTGCTAAGGTGTAGGCGGTCACCTTGACCTCATTGTATTAGCACTGCGTCTCCCTTACCTCTGTGTTCAATTTTTGCTGGTTCGGATCCTCCTGCAAATTGATCTATTTACCCATAAACATTCTTCTATTAGGATGCACAAACCGTAACTTCATCACACACCTGTAATCCCTCTATCTTGTAAAACTATCTTTGTGCGTACCCTACCATCATGCAGTGATAGCACGTAGCACCAAATCCAGTGCTTGAAACCAGTGGTCCTTAGGGAATTCACACTCAAATTCATCCAGAAACAGATCTACATTATTTAAGCCACCATAATAAGGTAATTCTATTATTGATATTGGTATGGAAACTGTTGAACTATAATATAGAACTTGTAGCACTCCCTTAAGCTAGGAGATGTTAAAGGATAGAAATTGAGTGGGACCCAAATTCATTTACGAAATGGAAGAGAAAGTATTTTTAATTAAGAAAATATTAAAGGAAACTCAATATTTTCAAAAGAATTGCATATAAGAAACCATAGATATGAAGTGAATGACCATGTCTTTCTAAGAGTTAAAGCTAGGAAAAGCTCCAAAAAGATCCAAACCTTCCCCTTGATTTGTGGGGACACTTGAAATCTTCAACAGGATAAACTTATCATCTTGTTTCACCACTAGTATGGCATATGTACATTTTTTTCAGACATTGTATCCCTAATCTAACTCACATTTAAAAGTAGAAACAACTAAATCATTTCCATGTTAGCAACAAAGGAAATCAAAAACAAAATCATCACACCCACATGCTAAGATACCATCTAATAAACAAAATCTTTATAGTCCAAGTTTTGCCACTTAAAAATCTGCAAGAGTTATGCACTTGAGGTATCTCTTCTTGTATAGTAAATGAGTATTATATATTTTTGTTATCTTATTTCTGATTCAAAATATTTAAATAGTATAGTGAATGAGTATTGTACATTTTTGTTATTTTATTTCAAATTCAAAGATATTTAAATAGCATACAATCTCAATATTTTGTAGAGTAAATGAAAAAAAATAGATTTTGTCATTATTTTTTTCGAACTAAAAATTAATTATAAATGTTTTGTGAGAAAGAGTAAGTGGCCCGCTACCCACAAATCTTCTTACTCAACAATATTTATTTTCTTTCATTTTATGGGACTAGGAGCAAGTGTTATTAAAGAAAGCAAGTAATCTATGCTTCGATTGCTTATGTTGTATGAACTTGGGCTTGCATACGGAAACTTTCTCAAAGAATTTGAATTCTCACC
The DNA here is from genome assembly GCA_031772625.1 of Pinus tabuliformis. Taxonomy (NCBI): domain Eukaryota; kingdom Viridiplantae; phylum Streptophyta; class Pinopsida; order Pinales; family Pinaceae; genus Pinus; species Pinus tabuliformis. The sequence goes on from CM062818.1 coordinate 233,921,501, forward strand.
TACGTATTTCAAAATTAACATAGTGTAATTGGAAAAGGAGTAAGCGGCCCATTATGTGCATATCGGTTCTTTTTCATCTAAGGAACAATTGAAATATAGTATAAGTAGCGGAATATTTGGATGAATCACCGAATATCCACATCTTCTCACACTTTACATTCTCGCTTCATCACTTGTATACAATTATACACCAGACACTAAGCTTCTATAAAATTCATCTTAGAAAGCATCTAGTTTCCAGGGATTTTGATACTTAGTTTATTTTATCTTACATATCACACCCTAAAGAAAAGTAATACCCTTAACAGAAACCATAAATTGAACCAACTAAATTCCCCACAAGGCCACCAAAACATTTATAGCTCAGGTTAGGACCACTCGATGTAGGTATCCCATAAGCCGCAATGGTAACGTTACATATTTGAAACATAATAGCAGACCTTTTATGGAGCTTAAAATCCTTGAATCATCCCATGGAAAAGAATACCCGAGCATGCTAGAGACCCGATCCAGAGGGAGTTCGTCTTAGGTCAAGTGCCTGCAGTATTTTTTGGGGCTACTCAAACCATCTAGTGCTTAATAGTCGTAACTAAATACCAAGAAACTAAATTCTCGAATTCTCATGTGGGACACAGGTACTTTAATGGCCAAAATCTAGGGAACCCTTTCCCTATAGGCGATGGTGAGAGAAACACTAGAGCCTCATTTCCATTACCTTGGTTGATTTTTCGGCTGCTCGAAGGCGTCGTGAGTTATTTTATGACAATGTCCCAGGATGCATCAAAGGATATCTCAACAAGGCCTAGTTACTTTGAGAGTGGTAAGGATGTATAGGTCTTCTTAGGATATGTTTCTTCCTTTGGAGCCAAAATCTCCTCATCTGAATGCAAGTAAATCTCCTCCCAAGGGAACACCTTGTTCCCTTCTCTTCATAAAACTTCACATATCTATGAACATATGAACATATATCAACGTACACCAAAAATATGCCCAACTATGTTGGTTGTTCAAGATTTTTCCTTGATTCCTTGCAAACATGAGAGTAAAATGATGATCCAAAGATCCTGAAGTGTGAAACATATTGGCTTAGGGGGTCGTAACCCAGGTTCAAAGTTAGTTGCACCAACCAGCAAAACCTTACACTGCTGGCACATTCGGCAACAACACACATAGCACAGGCTGCAGTCTCACCCAAATCAGAATGGGGGATGTAAGAACTAAGTATTTTCATCGAGAGACTAGTGTGATGTATTTCAATGCCTTAGATCTACCTACGCACAGATCAATACACCCCTAGGGAACATTACTGCAAATTTGTTAGAGCAATTTTCAAACCTTCGCATAGGTCCACGATCAGTGCTTATAGACCTTTAACAGTCAATTTGTCTACTTATGTGAATCATAGTAGACAAATATTAGAGTTCACACATATATGCTTAATTTATTAGAACACATAAGATAAATTACCAGAATCTTCGTGGGAGTGTTAAACATGCATTGTGCACATTAAATAGCATTGTGTTAAACAAATCATTCATCAGCGGCATATAATATAAATAGACATGAACATAAATACTTAATAATTCTTCAGAAACTTGTCATTATTGATCTTAACTCACCGATTACAGACTCAAATTAACCTGCGAACATAGCTGCAGGGGTCCACGCACTCACTTGTGGACTGTTCCTAGGCCTCTGTGCACTCAGCTATGGAGCCTTTCCTTCTACCTATACGCAAAAAGCAGAGCCTCCTTCTTTAACCCAATGCCCTATCCCACTCCTCCTTATTCTCCAACTTCTTTCTTAGTTAGTTACCTCTTATACTCGCTTAGACTTGACTATTTATAGACTTTTCCATATAATACCATGGTTCGCGAACTATGGGTGAATCTCAAAACTTATCCAAAACAAGGAGTTAATCCCCTTTGGCTCTTATTCCTCTATGCACTCTGCGTCCACAAATCGCGTAGACTTTACACTGTTTTACAAAATTGTACCAGAATTTGGGTTATCTAACTCCAAACTAACCCAGGGGACCCCATCCTAACAAGCCCCCAGCACAAAAATCATGACTCACCCTCGATTCACTCTGTTGATGTTGCGATCTTATTGTGAATATCCCCCAGCTTCACTTGGATCACTGCAACTGTAGCAATGCTCTATGTCACTACCTGTCTAACCTCCTCGATCAAATTTTCACCAATTGGTCCTTCTACATCCAGCCTCATCATCCATTGCATCTACTGCAGTCGCTTAAGGTTATCATGAATGGAGAGCGTGATTTGATAAGCCTCCTCCAACAAAGATTACAACATAGACTTTAGCAAGGCTTGTTTCTTCTGCACTTCCTCTACCTACGCCAGTAGCTTCTTTGCTTCTCGTAACTTAGCAAGCGACAGTGCTGGTGCTAAGGTGTAGGCGGTCACCTTGACCTCATTGTATTGGAACTGCATCTCCCTTACCTCTGTGTTCAATTAATGCTGGTTCGGGTCCTCCTGCAAATTGATCGATTTACCCATAGACATTCTTCTATTAGGATGCCCAAACCGTAACTTCATCACACACCTGTAATCCCTCTATCTTGTGAAACTATCTTTGTGTGTACCCTACCATCATGGAGGCATAGCACGTAGCGCCAAATCCAGTGCTTGAAACCAGTGGTCCTTAGGGAATTCACACTCAAATTCATCCATAAAAAAATCTATGTTAGTTAAGCCATCATAATAAGGTAATTCTATTATTAATATTGGTATGGAAACTATTGAACTATAATATAGACCTTGTAGCACTCCTTTAAGCTAGGAGATGTTAAACGATAGAAATTGAGTGGGACCCAAATTCATTTACGAAATGGAAGAGGAAATGGAAGAGAAAGTATTTTTACGAAATGGAAGAGAAAGTATTTTTAATTAAGAAAATATTAAAGGAAACTCAATATTTTCAAAAGAATTGCATATAAGAAACCATAGATATGAAGTGAATCTAAGAGTTAAACCTAGGAAAAGCTCCAAAAAGATCCAAACCTTCCCCTTGATTTGTGGGGACACTTGAAATCTTCAACAAGATAAACTTATCATCTTGTTTCACCACTAGTATGGCATATGTACATTTTTTTCAGACATTGTATCCCTAATCTAACTCACATTTCAAAGTAGAAACAACTAAATCATTTCCATGTTAGCAACAAAGTAAATCAAAAACAAAATCATCACACCCACATGCTAAGATACCATCTAATAAACAAAATCTTTATAGTCCAAGTTTTGCCACTTAAAAATCTGCAATAGTTATGCACTTGAGGTATCTCTTCTTGTATAGTAAATGAGTATTATATATTTTTGTTATCTTATTTCTGATTCAAAAATATTTAAATAGTATAGTGAATGAGTATTATATATTTTTGTTATTTTATTTCGAATTCAAAGATATTTAAATAGGATACAATCTGAATATTTTGTCGATTAAATGAAAAAATAGATTTTGTTATTATTTTTTTCGAATTAAAAATTAATTAGAAATGTTTTGTGAGAAAGAGTTAAATTAACCAGAAGTTGGGGGATTTTTGAGAGAAGTTTAGTATTTTGCATTAGGTTAATATTTTTACATCATGGCCTATTATTTTAATATTTCTATTAATAAATATGAAATATGGCCGCAATGACAACTGCAATCTACCCCATTCACTCATTATTGGAGAGAATATGCAAGTTGACACATATTATTCCCGAAATGGGATTCCTCAATTGCAGTTGTTGTTTATGAATCGTGTTAAGGTGTACAAAATTGCCACTAAATTCTACTATTCATTTTCTTCTTTTATAAGCATTTATTATTTTTTTCGAATTAAAAATTAATTAGAAATATTTTGTGAGAAAGAGTTAAATTAACCAGAAGTTGGGGGATTTTTGAGAGAAATTTAGTATTTTGCATTAGGTTAATATTTTTACATCATGGCCTATTATTTTAATATTTCTATTAATAAATATGAAATATGGCCGCAATGACAACTGCAATCTACCCCATTCACTCATTATTGGAGAGAATATGCAAGTTGACACATATTATTCCCAAAATGGGATTCCTCAATTGCAGTGGTTGTTTATGAATCGTGTTAAGGTGTACAAAATTGCCACCAAATTCTACTATTCATTTTCTTCTTTTATAAGCATTTTCTGGTAAATTGCCGTAAATTTCCTACAAGAGCTATAAACAGTTGTCACTATGCACAAATCTAGTCTTTTAGATAATTATTAGAGGAATAAAATTTCTCTTCCATGGACAAACCTTTAAAAGAAACATTTGAATGTATGTGTGTACCTGAATCTTAGAAGTTGCAAATAAGAAGAGATAAAATTGGGGAAAAAGGAAAAACAGCTTGTAATTTTTCAACCAAGTATTTTATTATTTTTTATTACGAAGTTTGTAATTAATAAAAAAAATTAAAAATCCGTTCGAGCTTGATAAGCCCAGAGCCTAATATATATATATATAGTGTTTTGATTAATACATATTCATTATTAACATTCATCATCAACATCAACATCAACATTTTGGTATAGTTGTAATGTGTATCCATTATATATTATATAACTTTTTTTTTAATCTACGGCACAAATTGAAATTTTCATTGTTTATTAAAAAATTAATTATTTTAATATTTTTATAAACAAATATTTTAATAATTTTATTATCCTAATATTATTTTTAAATTGATTCTTTCTACATGCATGGAACTAATTCCAAAGTATCAGTTGGAATTCAAATGATGATTCAAAGAATGCTCTGAATAGTAGATTAATCCACATCAGCACGTAGTTCCACATCAGCATAATTAACTCAAATTATACTCCACATCATCAAGAGTTGCATTGGACGGTAGTTTATGCATTCGAATACGAATGCACGAAATAAATTCAAATGGTGACTCAAAGTATGCTCTCAATTAACTCAAATTATACGGTAGTTTCTGTGCTTGAGGTGGCAGCGCATGCATGATGATTCAAATTATGATTCAAAGTATGCTCTGAATAGAAGGTTAATTCCACCCACAGCAGGTAGTTCCACAATAAGTTGGAATTGCACTCGACTGGAGTTCACTTAAGCTTGACATCAATAATAGGGTATGCATGGAATCGCAGAGGGAGAGTTATACTCCAAATATCAGGCAGCAGAGGGAGAGTTAAGTGGGGTGCTGAATCAACTGCAACTATGAAATATAGCAATAAGAGGAGCGTCAATTGGATTTCCAATTTCAGAAAGCAAGCAAAAGTCGGATGGGTGGTAACTTGTAGAGAATTTTTGTTTTCCCTAAATCTGAAGCCTCATGATGGACAACTGCAATCTGCGGCTGATGACATCCCCAGCATTTCTTCGCTCATTATTCCAATGACTAAACAAATGATGAGGATGTTGTCATGCCAGAGATATGCAAGTTGAAAAGTATGTATGACGACTCTTCGCAAACAATAACTGTGGCTAAATTGCACACAGTTGTTACCATGCACGGGTGACAACTCTTTGCTTTGGGTAAGTATGAGAGGAATAAAAGTTCTGGATCTTAGAATCGTTAATAAGCAAAGATAAATTGGGGAAAGAGGAAAACCACTTTCCTAATTTTTCAACCAAGTAAAGAAAACTTAAATTTAAATATATTTATCAAGTATTTTAACCAAAAACCTCTCTAGTGGATTCTAATCATAGCTAATTTGATGGTGAATTCCAACAATCCGTTATGCACAAGTGTAGTTATACTCACAACAACAACGTGTTTGTTTTTAGTTGCATAAGGAGTGGTCTACCAGGCGACTAATTTTCCCAAGAATTGTTTTCCAATGACGGCGAAACACAAACGATTTCCACAGGTTACGACGCCATCGTTCAACGATTCCAGTTACTTGACGACGACGTTATTTCACCGTTTCCACTTTGCCGTTAGTGTCGCGCCTGCCCTTTAGGTGGAGCTTCAAATTTCATTACCGCCGCGCCCATTTTAAATTATTCAAAAACTTCCATTACTGCGCATTTGATTTTGAATTTGAATCTCTGTTCTGTTTGTGCCCAAAATATACATGAGCCAGAAAGATGCGGCGATGGGAACGTCGTGAGCCAGAGTTTGCAACAGTCAGGAAAGAATCATTTCGAAATGGCAGATTAATTGTACTGACCCTCTCCATCATTCACACGGCGATCGCAGCTGCTGCGTTCAGTGGGAAGATATGTGCACACCCATCATGTAGAGAAGAAGCCTCTAGAAGGATTGAGAAAAAGAGCGTCGTGTGGCCCTGGAGAAAACGAGCGTCAAAACTGGTGCAGAGGAGGTGAAGTACCACCATGTCAGAGGCGACAACGGGAGGCTGCGCGCCGCTGTGCAAAGAGCGCTGCCGATGAGGAAGTGACGATCTACTCAAGCAGGCGGCGTAAAAGGTTTAGGCGCCGTGAGACACGTCTGCAATATCTCATGCCTCCCATCACACAAGATTCATCACTCTTTCTGCACCACCCCCTTTGAAGTATTGCAACGCCACAGAAGAAGGAGCGACGCAGAACAATATACTATCGCCTCTATCGGGGATTCAAAGTTAGTCCATGAGATTATAGTCACTTTCTGTGTATGTGTGAAAGGTCAGCAAGGAAGAAGAGTTACAGTGAATGACAAGGATAAAAAAATTACATAGTGTGCCAACGAACTAGGGTTTACATAATTTAAGTCTGTAAAAAATGTACATAGTGTGCCAACGAACTAGGGTTTACATCATTTAATCATTTAAGTCTCTAATTTTGAAAAGTTCGCAAACAAGAACTGCAAACAATTGTCACCATGCACCTTGACAACTCTTCGCTTTTTCGCCTCGTGCTTTGTGTAAGTTTTAGAGGAATAAAAGTTCTGGATCATAGAAGTTGTTAATAAGCAAAGTTAAAATTGGGGAAAGAGGAAAACCATTTTTCATCTTTCAACCAAGTATTTTATTATGTTTTTTTACAAGGAGATAGCCAAATTTATAATTAATAAAAAAACTTAAAAAATCAACACAGCATACAATTATCATTATTTTTTATAATAAAATATATAAATTTAAATAAATATAATATAATATATTTTAAATAAATGAAATTTTGTTATTTCCAACTTTAAGTAAAAGATGAAATAATTAAAATTTAAAGTATTTAATATACATATATGTTTGTATAATTCAATTTATGGGTTAGGGTGAAAATAAGTAAAACAATGTATTTTTAAATTTAATTAGATAACTTTTATTTGAATACAGAGTATGATTTTATATATATGAAGTTTAAATTTTATTAAAGAACCAAATTCTAGTAAGAAGTACATTCTACTTTCATATATATAAGTTTTATTTTTTTTTTAAATATCTTTTAAGGCTTTCAAAGGCAAGGAATAATAAGAATTTTAAAAACATTCTGATGCAAGTTTATTGCTCTCATAAAGACAAGAGTGGAATCTTACATTAAGAAACACTATGACTTATTTGAATTATAAAGTTTATTGAATTAGTGATTATGTTTTAGATTTATTTTAATTTTAGCAAATTAGATTAATAACTATGATTAAACTAAAAGCTTCACCCAATTTTTAAAACACATCTTTCATAATGTATATGTCATGGAAAATAAACTAATTATGTATACCACATTTATTAGCAAAATTCACATATAATAATAGCTAGCAAAGACATATTGGCTTGCAACTTTTGAATCATTTAGATAAACATTTTAGCACTCTCTTAAGGAGGGAGATATTGGTATGTGAACCGGACGTTGTAGCACACCCTTAAGCAAGGAGACATTAAGTGATAGAAATTGAGTGGGACCCAAATTCGTTTACGAAATGGAATAGAAAGTATTTTTAATTAAGCAAAGATTAAAGGAAATTCAAAATTTTCAAAAGAATTGCATATAAGAAACCATAGCTATGAAGTGAATGATCAGGAATTTCTAAGAGTTAAAGCTAGGAAAAGCTCCAAAAAGTCCCAACTTTCCCCTTGATTTGTGAGGATACTTGAAATCTTCAACAAGATAAACTTATCATCTTGCTTCACCACTAGTATGGCATATGTACATTTGATTTCAGACATTGTATCCCTAATGTAACTCACATTTTGAATTACAAAGAACTAAATCATTTCCAAGCTAGCAACAAAGGAAATAAAAAAAAAAAAAATCATCACACCCACATGCTAAGATATGATCTAATAAACAAAATATAGTCCAAGTTTTCCCACTTAAAAATATGAAATAGTTATGCACTTGAGGTATCTGTTCTTGTATAGTAATGAGTATTATATATTTTTGTTATTTTATTTAGAATTCAAAGATATTTAAATAGGATACAATCTCAATATTTTGTAGAGTAAATGAAAAAAAATAGATTTTGTTGTTATTTTTTTTCGAACTAAAAATTAATTATAAATGTTTTGTGAGAAAGAGATCAATAATCAGAAGTTGCGGGATTTTAAACAATGGACGATAGTTTTAATATTTCTTTTAATACATCTGAAATATGGTTGCAACTGCAATCTCCCCCATTCATTCATTATTGGATAGAATATACAAATTGACACTTATTATTCCCGAAATGGGATTCCTGAGTTGTAGTTTTCATTTATGAATCATGTTAACGTGTACAGAATTTCCACTCAATTCTACTTTTCATTTTCTTCTTTTATAAGCATTTGCCCATAAATTGCGATAAATTTCCTACATGAATAGTTGTCACTATACACTCGTGACATCTCTTGTGTTTTGGATAAGTATTAAATGAATAAAATTTCTCTTCCATGGACACACCTTTAAAAGAAACATTCAAAGGTATGTTTGTGCCCATTCTTAGAAGTTGCGAATAAGCAAAGATAAAATTGGGAAAGAGAAAAACCACTTTAGTAAATTTTCAACCAAGTATTCTATTATTTTTCATCCTCAACCTTGGATGAAGTCCTCTCCCTGTTTCTCCGCCTTATTTCTTCCCTTACTAGATAGGACAATAACTGCTCCAAACTTGGTAGTTTCTCTCTACCATTCACCAAATATTGATAACTGTCCAAGTTATTGGGAGGACCCAAAAGAGATCGAGCTACCAAATCTTCTTCAAGGAGAGTAACACCGACACTCCCAATTTCATCACGAAATCGTGTAAACTTACACATATACTGTGGAATTGATTCATTCTTTTACATCTCGATACTTCAAAGCTTTTCCTTGAGGGCAAACTTCCTGTGGTAATTATTATTCTGGTATATTCTTATGTTGGAATGCAACATAATACATATATAAACATTGAAACAAAGATGCAATAAGAATAAATCTCCATTTCAATAATATCAAAGAACTCAAATATTCTTACATACAAAATGGAAATAAGGCAGCGCAAGCAATGGTAGGTTATCTCTGAGAAGAGATGTAGTGGATACATGCTTATGAACTATGTTACAATGTGGAATGAAGGCCTATTTATTATTGAGAAACAATTTGAAACCATAAACATCCAAACACCTAACCTTAGTACATTAAGCAACAAAACTATGCGTCCCGTTAGGGTAAATTGGTACATCAACTTCACGGGGTCATAACTTTGGCTTACAGTCTCTGTTTGATATGTTGTTAGAAATATCTATCTGACTACAATTTTTGACTACAAACATTGGTCAAACACCAATGTTTTCCCGTTTTCTAAAAAGATGTCATTCAGGGCCTCAAAACGACTCCAAAAGTTTAGGACCCGAAAAAACTACCAAAAATAGTAAACTGAGCTATAATTAAGGAAACTTAAAAATTGAAAGAAATAATGGTGGGGGTCCTAGTGGAATTGGTTGGTGGCCACCAATATCCACCTCGAGCATTCCTTCCCTCTTAGGACGAAATGGTCCCATTTGCGTTGAGTTCCTCCATGAGATGGGGAAACTCCTCCTAAAGTTGGTCCCTGGTGAGCTACTTGCCATGGTGGTGGAGTTGGGCAACTATGACAACCCAATATAGTTGGATATTCTTCTTGTGAGTGTTATTTATTTTTGTATCCATGATATTAATAGTAGGGGTTTTTCAATACAACTTGGGTTGGGCTCTGTTGGTGTCATGTGCTCAACAATGTCTGATGTATCCAACAATGGGGGAAAGTATGGTTGCAGGGAAAGAATACCTGAGCATGCTAGAGACCCGATCTAAAGGGAGTTAGTCTTAGGTCTAGTGCCTATAGTATTTTTTGGGGCTACTCAAACCATCTAGTGCTCAATACTCGTAACTAAATACCATGAAACTAAATTCTCGAATTCTCATGTGGGACACATGTACTTTAATGGCCTAAATCTAGGGAACCCTTTCCCTATAGGTGATGGTGAGAAAAACACTTGAGCCTCATTTCCATTACCTTGGTTGATTTTTTGTCTGCTCGAAGACGTCGCGAGTTATTTTAGGACATTGCCCTAGGACGCATCAAAGGATATCTCCACAAGGCCTAGTTACTTTGAGAGTGGTAAGGATGTATAGGTCTTATTAGGATATGGTTCTTCCTTTGGAGCCAACATCTCCTCATCTGAATGCAAGTAAATCTCCGTCTCAAGGGAACACCTTGTTCCCTTCTCTTCATCAAACTTCACATATCTATGAACATATGCCATCCTAAGGGATGTCAGGTACACCCGATAGTTATGAGGTGTATCATCGTACGCCACAAATATGCCCAACTCTATTGGTTGTTCAAGATTTTTCCTTGATTCCAGCAAACATGAGAGTAAAATGATGATCCAAAGATCCTGAAGTGTGACACATGTTGGCTTAGGGGGTCCTGACCCAGGTTTAAAGTTAGTTGCACCAACCAACAAAACCTTACACTGCTGGCACTTTCGGCAACAACACACATAGCGCAGGCTGCAGTCTCACCCAAATCAGTATGGGGGATGTAAGAACTAAGTATTTTCATCCAGAGACTAGTGTGATGTCTTTCAATGCTTTAGATCTACCTACGCACAGATCAATACACCCCTAGGGAACATTACTGCAAATTTGTTAGAGCAATTTTCAAACCTTCGCATAGGTCCACGATCAGTCCTTATAGACCTTTAATAGTCAATTTGTCTACTTATGTGAATCGTAGAGTAATCATAAATTGGCGTTCACACATATATGCTTAATTTGTTAGAACACATAAGATAAATTACCAGAATCTTCATGGCAGTGTTAAACATGCATTGTCTACATTAAATAGCATTGTGTTAAACAAATCATTCATCAGTGGCATATAAGATAAATAGACATGAACATAAATACTCAATAATTCTTCGGAAACTTGTCATTATTGATCTTAACTCACCGATTACAGACTCAAATTAACCTGCGAACATAGCTGCAGGGGTCCACGCACTCACCTGCGGACTGTTCCTAGGCCTCCGCGCACTCAGCTATGGAGCCTTTCCTTCTACCTACACGCAAATAGCAGAGCATCCTTCTTTAACCCAATGCCCTATTCCACTCCTCCTTGTTCTCCAAATTCTTTCTTAGTTAGTTACCTCTTAGACTCGCTCAGACTTGACTATTTATAGACTTTTCCATATAATATTATGGTCCGCGAACTATGGGTGAATCTCAAAACCGACTCAAAACTTATCCAAAACAACGAGTTAATCCCCTTTGGCTCTTATTCCTCTATGCACTCTGCATCCACAAATCACATTTACTTTACATTGTTTTACAAAATTGTACCAAACTTTGGGTTATCTAACTCCAAACTAACCCAGGGGACCCCATCCTAACAAGCCCCCAACACAAATATCATGACTCACCCTCGATTCACTCTGCTGATGTCGCGATCTTATTGTGAATATCCCCCAGCTTCACTTGGATCACTGCAACTGTAGCAATGCTCTATGTCACTACCTGTCTAACCTCCTCGATCAAATTTTCACCAGTTGGTCCTTCAACATCCAGCCTCATCATCCATTGCATCTACTGCAGTCGCTTAAGGTTATCATGAATGGAGAGCATGATTTGATAAGCCTCCTCCAACAAAGATTACAACCTAGACTTTAGCAAGGCTTGTTTCTTCTGCACTTCCTCTACCTACGCCAGTAGCTTCTTTCCTTCCTGTAACTTAGCAAGGGACAGTGCTGGTGCTAAGGTGTAGGCGGTCACCTTGACCTCATTGTATTGGCACTAAATCTCCCTTACCTCTGTGT